>JAQISU010000274.1:6922500-7340000 GCA_029339505.1 Unio delphinus
TCCCTTTGTTTGGAATTATAAGGCTCAATTTAAATGAAGATTAATGATGAAATATGATGTAAATTACGATATCTCATAACAAAAAACATGTATGAATTGTATCATAATGTACTTATATCGTTTTATATAAATTTGATATTGTGAGGAAGAAACGTTTACTTGAAACTAGAGCAGACACAATGCTTCTTAAATAGTTTGCTTGTAGTCGTTACTAAGTGTGTATTTAGTCGACCACTTTCTCGATAATTCAAGTCTTTGTCGGCACAGCAAGTAATCATGTTACTGCTCGACATGGTACGTAATTTTGACTATTCTGTAATTTGGCTTAATTCTTGATCAAATACAAAACGTATATTACATATGGACTCAAAGCGAGTTTTACCTGAGTGATCATGAATATTATCAGCAATCAATTTAGTTCAAATGTACAAGGCGAAAAAGATGAAGTGGGAACATATGACTTTAGTATACAATCATACATCATTGGAATATTAATCCCTTTGAAATGCGGACACAAATAATAATTTATAAGACGAAGCCATTTTAATGCACAAGTCTTTGATTTAAGAAATATAGTTACCTATGAAAACTATATATCTGCCTTAACCAACACTCTTTAGTCATTCTTAAGAAGCATGTTCAAGCTATACTTTTGAAAGAAAGACATTATAATTCATTTAAGACATTTGACTAGATTTCGATCAACATCGAAAATGAACTTTCCGTGTTTTGGAATCGTGATGTAGATTGTCTCGGAATTGTTTAAAGCATTTTTTTTATTAAATACATGTACTCGTGTTTCGTTTTTATGTACATGGATACTCGAGGGTGATTAATGCATATTGTGTTTTATTTCGAGATAGTGAGCTCGGTCCTTTTCCATGCCGCACGTTTGAAGAACTTTTAATGGGAAGACTCAAATGCTTCCAGAATACAGACGATAAATGTTTATAAATACCTCACCATAAGTACAATTCTTTATGTTACTGATAGTCTTGTCAGTCAAGGGTCTACTATAAGGACTTAGTGTGAAGAGCTGTGTTGTGTGGAGTTTTCATAAGAGTACAGTGTGTCCAGAGTGTGTAAAGCTGTGTAGAGCTGTGCAGAGAAGACACTGTTAACTGGAGCGTCCAAAAGGTTTTGGAGTATCTAGGCTGTCTAGAGTGACCAGAGTGACCCGAAAGTTCAAAGTTATCGGCGTTATCAGGGTCAACGTGGTGCGAGTTGTAAAGCCAAATAATGTAATTTTCCGTAATTGCCGTGAAGCTGAACTGTAACAGCAGTTGAGCAGATGTAAAGTGTGCTGACAACGGATTGAATCTCCTTACATATAAAGCATTAGCGGCTACATACATACATACATACATACATACATACATACATACATACATACATACATACATACATACATACATACATACATACATACATACATACATTCATACATACATACATACATACATACATACATACATGCATACATACATACATACATACATACATACATACATAAATACATAGATAAATACGTACTTACGTACGTGTGCGCGCGCGCGTGCGTGCGTGCATACATACATACATACATACATACATACATACATACATACATACATACATACATACATACATACATACATACATACATACATACATACATACATACATACATACATAAATACATACATACATACATACATACATACATATATACATATATACATAGCAGCAGAAGGGGCGAACCGGACAACATTTTTAGACAAGTTTTCACTGAAATCACGCTTAAAAACAATGAAACCAATGACATCAGCCCCCAAATGTGTGTGTGAATCTGATATCGTTTCATGGATTAGGTCAAAAAAAAAATATGAAAAAATCAATGAAATTAATGAAATCCTCCATCGATTTTTTGGGAAAAAGGGACTACAACATCGTTGTCACTCACTAGACCTTTCAGTTGGGGTTAACAAAAATCTTCGATTTTCAACCGAATATTTGATCCAGTCCGATACGATATCGTGTTCGAGGGTCATGTCTGGGGGGACGAAAATCACTACGATTTCACAAATAGACTAATTTGTAAAACCTCCTCTTGTAAATCAATCAGATTATTGGACTGGTCAGTGAGTTTGAAATTAATTCTGGTTAATGAATTATTATGACATCGCATATAGACTGGATTCACCGGGGATTCAATTATTAAAAACCCTGGAGGAGCTGTTGGTGCAAATGAATACAAAATATATCCCTGCTTGATTTGATCGTTCTAAATTTATTTGATAGCTTCCTTCGATCACATCACATACTAAATTGAACGCAATCACCGATGAAATATTCACGTTGAACGGAGCAATATGCCTGCCACCACCATCTGGGTCATTATTATGTTTGAGTGTTTTTATTTCCGGTGATGTTGTTTTTTTCCATGCATCATGAATTATTTTAAAACCAACATCGATGGCATCACTGAGAAGTTTTTTCTAGTTCTGGTACGTTATATTCTGGTAGTTTGAATGTGGGGATATCTTCAGCGCGGATATTATAGTCTGTTGCAAATCTTGTTCTTGTTTCAGGATAACTGTCATCTAATATATCCTGAATAATTTTCAAATTAAATTTTTCCATATCGTCGATAATTTTATTGCATGTTTCTACGACGCTGATAAATTCATCTCGGGTGAGAGAGCCGGATTTAAGAGGTATTAACAACAGTGAAAAATCATTATTCATTGCTGTGAAATTTTCAGCGATTTTAAGTTCGTTAGTAATAAGAAATTTCCTTTTTCTATCTATATCGTCAATGGGAGTAAAAAAATCTCTATTATACGTGTGATCTTTATAACTCTTTATTGGATTATCAGATTTTATCCTGTCTGTGACATAACCAGATTTTTTTGGTTCTGGTAAATCAACGGTTTCTTCCCGAGGTATTAATTCAGGCCATCCTAGTACGGTCCTTATTGAGCTTTGATAGATATCTACGACGTATCCTTCTGTGCTTATTTCAATGGCAGATGATAGTGTTGGTTCATGAACTGTTATAGCTATTTTTGACTCTACTCCAGTAATCGATTTTATTCTACGCGCGAATTCATTATTGATTTGTTCGATTTGGTATGATCCGGTTGGTATGGAAACAACATTCCAGTCTGGGGTACCGTCGGGTTTATTCTTATTTGCAAATACCAGTGAATTATTGGGTTGTTGACCACCAAATGATTTTGACCTAATATTTGGCCAACTGTGGTTATACTCGTAATTTTGCTAGCGCTATCTCCTTCACTGGGACCGGAGAGGGGAAATTCACACTGAATTCTGGATTCGTTGAGGTTATTGAGATCATGCTTGTTTGTACTGGGTTTGTGTTCTCCACTATTTGTTGAAGTAATTCCATCTGTGTTGTCATTGTTATTATACTCATGTTTTTGTACTTCTAATTTTGACATCGCAGAATCATATATATCTACCATCGCTGAAAACTCACTCTCTGATATAATTGTATCATCGAGCGATGACGATATCAATGAGGATAATTGCGAGTATGCAGTGGACACAACATGAAATTGAATTATGTAGTCTTGTAGTTTCCGTTGGCTGCATGAGGATATTTTTTGTGTGATTATTGAAATAATTCCAGCGATTGTTGTTGCCGCAGAAATGCAAATTGGAACAGCTATCGGGGCCATCATTGTCACTGAAGACAGTATAATACCGGCTCCGGTGATTACACCACTCACTGAATACACAGTAACATCAATTGCGGTAATTCTCCTGCGATATTTTTTAATTTTCATTGCATACTCCTCAGACAGGGTTTTGAGTCTAGTTTGATATTCTCTGACCTGATCATAGCGATATTGCGATGATGAAATCATTTTTTATTTTAACAACGCTAGCGTTTTCAATTGTGAAATCCTTTCAATTTATTTACTTAAATCCGCTACGAATTCCACATACCAGGTTACTGAAGCCTTAGCCAAAGTTTTTCCAGTAGATGTGATAGTGAACTTTTCAGTTGTACCCTTGTCGATGATCGTTGAAATCGTATTATTGACCCCGGATGAACTCGACGATGATATATTAAATTGAGCCGTTGTCACCAGTGTTAATCGGTAAATACATTTAACGGTTGCAATGATATCTAATTTATTGTCTGCAGGTGTCCACGGAAATGATCCGTGTTGGATTGTATATACTATGTTGTTAGTTTTCTCATGAGGAATTTTTGTTTTTTCAATAACTGTTATCATCCTCGAAAAATCACCTTTGACGGCTTCGATGAAGTTTTTCGTCTCATCGATGGATTTTTTAATATCAGGGAGTTTTAGTTCAATCTTATCGAATGTAGTTCCAATAAATTTATCAATGATATTTCTACGAAATGCGGTAAACTGTTTTATGTGTTCTTCAATTCTAGATTCAAGTGTTGTTAGTACAACCACAGAATTGTTTAACTCATCGTTGAGAATTTTTAATCGATCTGTAATCGTCGAAACGAGTACACCCGGTTTCAATTTACCCTGATCGGAAAATAGCGCAACGGTGTTCTCGATTGCGTTTTGTTGTTTAACTAAAATATCATCCAGAGAAATATTACTGGTTTTCAATTTACCCTGATCGGAAAATAGCGCAACGGTGTTCTCGATTGCGTTTTGTTGTTTAACTAAAATATCATCCAGAGAAATATTACTGGTTTTCAATTTACCCTGATCGGAAAATAGCGCAACGGTGTTCTCGATTGCGTTTTGTTGTTTAACTAAAATATCATCCAGAGAAATATTACTAGATTTCAATTTACCCTAGCGATCTTGAAATACAACTATTTCATTGGGTTCAACACTTTCTAAATTCAACATCTCAGCTATTTCATCTTTAATTTTTTTTGTTATATCCTTGATAGAATCAGGGGTTGCAGTGCCATCGGGTTTGGGTTTCAAAGATCTCCCCCAAATATCAATCATGTTATTGTAAAACTCTTTCTCTCTCTAAAAAGCGATTGCTGGTGTAGTCATTTACGACAATATGAGGTGGTTTTCCCCTTGGGTTACCCAAGGAGTTAGAAATAGCATCAAGGACATTTAATACTTCACTGCCGCATATTGGTGGGTCATTGATTTGTTGTGTTGGTAGCGTAGAATACCAAGTCTTCATTGGAAATTGTTTTATGTAACGCATAAATTCTTTTGGTGGGGCTAATCCATATGAATCAAAAAAGACAATCCCACGTGGATCAATAGCGTATGCAACCCAGTGAGTTCCAGGTCCGGTGCTGTTATCGAGATTAATAATACCTGTTTCAGTTTTGTTTGGTTGATGTGGTAATTGATCTTTCATAAAAACACCTCTGAAATTTTTAATCACTAGTTTTTTAGCAGCATCCATTAAATCAAAATTAGACATGGGAACCATCGAAGATTTGGGAACCATAGGTTCGGAAATTGAAGATTTCTGAATTAATAAACCGTTCCTGGTAGTCTCAGGCCTGATCCGTGAACGGATCTCCCGCTGTACTATGAATACGGGGTTCCTGGTAGTCTTAGACCCTTTCCGCTGTACCACGAATACGGGGTTCCTGGTAGTCTTAGACCCAATCCGTGAACGGATCGTCTTTTTTTTTTATATCCTTGTCCAGCTGCCTTTTTCAACGCCATTCCTGCTGCAGTACCAACGGCTCTTAACGCTGCTGCTTTAGCCACCGCTGGGGCTGCTGCTGCAATCAGTGCTGGTATTGCAGCTAACAATGGAAATATACCGCCTGTTTTCATCATATTTTTGATAGCAGCCGCAGAAAGAGTAATCTGAACCCCTTTTTTATCCTTGAAAGCATCATTGAAATGTTTCACCTGACGAGTTGTCAGCGATAATTTATTTTCACCACCAGTCATTTGATTAGGTTTCAACGTGATTGTGGTTCCACATTTTTTAGCCGATTCTGATTGCAATTTTTTGATTTGACCAGGAGTTAACGTAACACTAATAACACTATATGACATTATATATAATTGATTGATTCTAATTCAATGAAAAATCGTTCAAAGATTTTCTACTGGGGCATCTACCACTCTCATTCTTCCACCAACACCTTCAAGTAGCATTGATTTATCACTGAGAATGACAGCAACCGCTCTATAATCAGCAATAGCACCAACACCAACAGGACGAGTCACATTAGCTCTAAAGTGTATATCAACGACGGATTGTCTCATCAAATCGAGATGTTCCAGTGAGAAGTAATAGATCGGATACAGATTTTTAAAATCATATTGTGATATTTGCAAACCAGTATCCACATTTTGATCGCGTGCCATAAATGACAACAGACGATGATAAACTCGTGCAATATGATTTTCTGTGTAATTAAGTTGTATATCCTCAGATGGTTCCTGCTGGCCGTTTATTCTCAGTGAGACGTCTTTCACACCTAATTGATCAAATATCATATGGCTTCGTTCTTGATTGCCAACTCGTGTGTTATCCTGTAACGCAATAAATATATGACGTGGCGCAGAAACGCCTTGTTTTGATGCTAGGTTCCAAGTGAATAACCCGTTGATATTTGATTGTTTCACATCTGTACTTACGGTTAGCCAACTTAGTAATGATTTTCCTCCTTTGTCCATAAATGATAGTAATCGTCCTTCTGCGGTGATTGCTGGAGTCAACACTGGCATCCACAATGATATTTTTGTTAAATCGACTCTACCGGCATCAGCATTGGCGGTTGCAGCATTTGCTGGAATCCTCCTAATTGCATCATTATCATCACTTTTTCGTACAAGCGATACTGTATGCTTCGCCCCGTAGATAACTTTTCTGACGTTTCTACAGAATCCAAATATGTGATGCAGTGGAATCGCGCATGAAAATGATTTACGCTCTCCTTGCAACATTGAGTTTCGTGTTGCGGCTCCTAGATTGAAATCAGGATCGTTGTTTATAATCATATTCTCGATACCAGCAACATTAGCAGGGTTAGCAGCACGATCCCTTGGTTGTCTTATAATAAATTGTTTTCCTCCAGCGGTATTCTTAGCATCTTTTGCAAACATCATAGAAGGTCCTGCTGATCTTGTATAATCATCGGAATATCTCGCTAACCCGATTATTGTTGTAGCTACATCAACATCACGATCTATGGACTCAATTTCTTTTCCATCAATGAGATATCTAGCACTCTCAAATAGCGCCATAATACCATTATTGACAAAACCGACTTGAGTACCAGCTGGATACGGTGCTGGTACAGCAGTAGTATCAGCAGCTGTTACAATTTCTCCTTCTACTTCAATAAATGCTTCACAGGGTAAAAAGTATTTACTGGTATCATGGACTTGAAGATCAATTCTTGCTCGACTATTTGAGTCTATGGCATGATAGGCGTAATATTGATACTCGCGTACAGAATCATCCTTGCGAACTGGTGCATCTATATCAAACGCTGGATCAGGTGACTGTTTGAACATTTTATTCTATTTATCAGAGTCTAAATAGTGAAATCGTAAACGATTTTTCCATTTTCATCGTCGTAGTTTTTTAAAGCCACTTCCTGCTATCATGTTTGCAATATTGCTTTGGTCCCCTTGATTTACCATCGACGCTAGTTTTTCATCTACTGCGTTATTTATAATTTTACTAACACTTGCAGGCATTTCTGCTGTAGACGGTAACGGTTTCTTTTTTCGTGATTTTACTAATGATGTTATTTTATCCTTCGCAGTTGAAAACGCTTTCCCGGCAAGATCTCCAACAGTGCTAATACCCTTATCACGAATAACATCAATGTCTTTCATTGATAACTGTTTAGCTAACGGCATCACTTTTGGAGCCATTCTTGAAAAGAATCCTAAAATGGTATTGCCGAGGCCATCTCCATAGTATGCTCTCTAAACTGGAAACCGTGAATTAACTACATAGACGGGGGTTGGTTTATCATGATTGTAATGGATGATCATTATTATAAAAACAATAGTGTTTTCAATTGTTATTTAATCACTATGATACCCATTTGCTAACTCGTCAATGAAATCTCGATAGGTTTTGATATCCATGATACCGCCGGCAAATAACCGTCTACAGATATCAGCTGCTTCATTAATTATTTCTGGAGAGTTATTTCCAGCTCGGAATCCTCCTACAAGAACATCTAATCGTGATATATCATTGATAACACTATCAGGACAAGTGTTTCCAATTCTTGGATTTTGCAGTCCACTTCCGCTATAACCAGCTGCTTCATCTAGTTTTTCTAAACCCGTTTCTTGTAAATAATCATCATCATCATCATCATCAGGTGGTAGTTGTTGTTTTTTTTGTCTTCTTGTTTGTCTACGTGTTGGTGTTTGACGTTTTAGTTCTTGCCGTTCTTCTATTTCTCGTTGTCGTTCTTCTATTTGTTCTCTTTTATAATTACTAATTCCCTTTTTAAATTCCTTGTATCCTATCTCATCCTTATTCAAACGACCAATCCCTTTATTTAGTTTATACAAATAATCGAACCAATCATTACTTGATATTCTATCATTTTTATACTCGTCCTTTAAAAAATCTTTTTTTGAATTATAGCTTTGAGCAGCAAAATTACCAAAGGCTTGATAATCCTTTGATTTCAATAAACTAGGTTTTTTTATTAATATTTTAGCATGATCAGAAAATTTATTCAACAGAGAAACAGTCGTTTTTTTCGGATCAGTTTTTTCAGTTTGTTCAGTTTTCGCTGCTAGTTTTTCAAGTTCACCAATAACAGATTTTCCCGTCTCGGGAACATCTCCCAGTAAAGCACGCTCTACCCCCTTCGTTGCTGTGGTTACTGGTTTAAACAATTCTTCAGACCCCAGAGCAAAATCAGTTTGTAAACTCTGTCGTTGTTGCAGTTTATTCCGTACAGAGTAACAAATTGGTATAAATTTCTTAATTGCATCCAGTCGTTCACGAGCCAATCGGGTTGTTAATGCTTCATTGACCATTATTTGAAATCGCAAACCATTTTTCAATTGCAAAACACTTGACATGTCGGATAATTTTTAACACAGTCATGGAAGTGTTATTTCATCGTGAGACACCTTCTATCAATGATGGAGCAAGTGTCATAATTGTATATAAAATAAATAATACTGACACTTGCTCCATTCTATTTTGACATCAATGACATGTCGGATGATTTTTGATATGGTCATGGAAGTCCCCTGTTGTTATTTTAACAGCTCTATCAATGATGGAGCAAGTGTCATAATTGTATATAAAACAAATAATACTGACAGTTGCTCCATTCTATTTTGATCAATCTGACATATCGTCCATCGATTTTTGACATCCCCTTGAGGGTCGGCTAAAAAAAATGAGGGTCGGAATGATAAAATGGTCGGGCAATCAATAGTCGGGCAATCAATGGTCGGGCAATCAATGGTCGGGCAATCAATTTTCTTGAATTAATGCTCGTAGGTTTCTAATTTTAGAGTTGACTCCTTTTTTCAATTCGTATTCGTACCCCAATTCCTTTCGTATTCCCTCTACGATAGTATACAACGGAACGAACACACTGATGTCACTGGAAAATGAAAGAGAATCTTTAATAGAATTCTGAATTCTTTTGATGAGTGCATACTTCTTGGGTAGCATATATTTGTTAGTGCTAACCCCGTATTCTATATCCTGAAAATCAGACACAATTTGATCAGGATTTAATCCATCTGATAGTTTGATATCCTGATTTTTCAATTTTGCTATTTCAACTATGATGCTATTCATGTTTTCAGAATTCATTATTCTATAAGAATGACATATCTCTAATTGGAAATTATGACGCAATAGACATAACTAAATCGAATTTTCTGTTCCGTCTTTTTTGAAATAGCCGATCGATAAATCCCCTCTGCAACTCTTCGTACTGAAGATCGACAAATATTGAAATACTTACCGGCTTCATTCATTGATTGAAAAATCATTTCTTCATTAGTTGTTGTATTCAAAGATGTCACAGGTCTCTTCCCAACCGTTTTGCAAGTGCCAGTCTCCCCTCTTTTCAAATTCTCACTCTGTGTGATAGCTTGCAGATTGGATAAAGAATTGTTCCTTGGATTAGAATCAATGTGATCAATAACAAAACCATCTTTGATCAATCCATTAAAACATTCAAATGCGAAACGATGATTGAGATAAGTTTTCTTTTCTTTTCCTCCGCCAACAGTAAACATCAAGTACCCGTGATTATTCACAAAACCAACTGATTTTTTCAGTCTACGGTTTCTGACAGTACCATCACTGGATGCTTCATATTTTGTAATCACTGGATGTGGTCTGAATTCTTGGTTCATATATACTATTCTATTGTTTGTCTAATTCAGTGTTTGGTTCAATAATTACATCACTGGAAAATCTTTCGATATAGTCTTGCGGAGTTCTTTTGATTTTGTCAGTGACGTTATCAGGGTCAAAGACTTTTTCAGGGTCATAATTTCTGATGGATTGTCCATTTTTTATTCTTTTATCATAATAACGCTTCAATTCCCTATATCGCTTACCACCACAATCAATACACAATTGTGATCTTCCCTTGACCCCAACCCCACATCGAATACAGGGTAACGGACCAAGACTTCCACGTCGAAAACTTTGCATATGATACCTACAGTACTCATTTTTTCTGCATGATTTGTTACACGGGGTTACATTTCCCATCATGAGCCATTTGCAGTGATTCATTATACATAAAACTTTCATTTAAATGTTTGTTTTATGTATAGCATGAAGGAGTTCAAGAGATTGACTTCGAAAAATGCTAAATTCAATGCTGATAGAGAGTTCAAGAGATTATTGAAAATCAATCCTAGATTTAATCTCGATAGACCAAAAAAAACGTCCAATAGACGGAAATATGAAAGAGTTTAAGAGATTATTGAAAATCAATCCTAGATTTAATCGCGATAGACCAAAAAAACGTCCAATAGACGGAAACAAACGTAACAAACGTCCAAAAGACGGAAACATGAAAGAGTTTAAGAGATTATTAAAAATCAATCCTAAATTTAATATCGATAGACCCAAAAAACGTAACAAACGTCCAAGAGACGGAAACATGAAAGAGTTTAAGAGATTATTAAAAATCAATCCTAGATTTAATATCGATAGACCCAAAAAACGTAACAAACGTCCAAGAGACGGAAACATGGGATCACCATGGAAGGATGCTCAATTCAATCTTGATATAGTTTCTAATACACCCAAGAATAAAATTCTTGATAAACCCATCAGAGACTGTTTTAATGAATTCAAGCGTGATGGGGCATCTTATTGTTGGTCAACATTTCGAATTGATGGTGTTGTTGACGCTACCATGAATGATGAAAAAGCAGCAGTGATGATTTCACGTCTTGGGAAAGAAGGAAATATTTTTCGAATTAAATTCGTTATCCGTGAAGATGACAAATGGATTATTAGGGATAAATTTGAACCCATTCTCAGGGGCAAAAAAACTGTCACCGTGAATCAGGATTCAAAACCAGGAATTTTGATTGGAATTGATAAACCCTACTACGAAAGATCTTATCCTGTCACAGCAGTTGTTTACGGGATCTATCCGCTCAATGAAAAACCTGATATTTCAAAACTAGCACCCATGAAATATTCGACAGGGATCAATTGTGTAGCAGAACGAATAATAGAACACTTCACAAATGCGTCCCGGGGAAATAAACTCACTGATCTAAGACGAAAAAAAATAACCGAGTGGGAGTTCACGGCAAAAGAGCATGGGGCAACAATTCAGGATATAACTAAATTAGAAACATCATTAAGATTTCCAATATCGGTAAGGACAATCACCGGTGAAGTATTAAAAGAACCGAAATATCAATCAAAAAAAGGAACCCCCATTGAAATTATTGATAACGCGCACGCGTGGTCATCTGCAGTAACAATATTCCCACGGGATAGAACCGTAAAATATCTATCCCAAACCGAAGAGTTTTTTTCAGAGCAGAAATTATTTGATGCTATTTACCATTTGAGTAAAAACGATCCTGTGTCAGCGTGGTTATTTCATAGTAATTCAGACGAGGAATGCAGATTTGATCAGTTTGTAAGGCCTAACGGAGAATTATACCGTACTGAAGAACTGCAGAATCAAATGAAACAACTAGCTAGTGAGTTTTCTGAGGGGGAAATCGAAGATCAATTATTAGCAAACTGTTTCACAGTACCATCCATTGCAGCACATTTTGCTAGAAAGAAAAACGCGTGGATTCCAACACGAAGTGAGTTTTTATCAGATGTCAAATTGTCCTGTCTTGAATACAGCCACGGCGGATTATGGAACACAAAATACACCGCTGATACCGTTATTTCAGTTGATATGATTGCGTGTTATCCAGGAAGTTTTCTTGGGTATGGAGAATGCGAGAAATATTTCAAACGATTTGGACACCCTACACACGAAATGACCCGTGTTGCGATTAATGGACCACTTCCTGATTTTGATTTAACCGGATTCGCTTGTGTGGTATCATTTGAAATGGCTTAAGGGCTTCGTCCGTGTAGTTATCTTTGGATTGGTAAACACATGTCTGAAAAACACTGGATGCCAATAGTGTTATTACGGTATATGCTTGATTGTAAGATGTTAAAATCATTAATTGTCAGTGAAGCAATTATATTCTATTGAGCACAGAAATCAGTCTGGTTACCACAACCTGATCTAGAAAAAATAATTAGCGAAGAGCGAAAACTGTTTCCTGATTTTAATGAACAACAAATCATGGATTGGTCCCAACAGTTATTTGAAATCAGAAACAATGAAGCAAAAAATCTTGGACGAAGAATAATCGGTAAATTTACCCAAGGTGGCAAAGATGATAATACGAAATATTCTTCACGATTGATTATAGACAACGCTGAATACGATTTTGTAATGGCGGATTTAACGAATAAAGGCCTATATGTCAATCGTAAGGACGCATTTATGTCCGATGGAACCAAATTGGGTACAATTGTTACTTACAATGATGGATACAATCCGCAGTACACACATTTGAGAGCTTCTATGCTTGGTTATGCTTCTATCAATCTGTTTTCAATGATCAATATATTTCCTACCACCGCAGTTAGAGTTGCCACTGACTCATTTTACATAAATAGCAAAATGGCTGATTTTAAGGCTACTGGCAACGAGAAATGGGGAACATGGAGAATTAAGAAAGAAATGATTCATGATTATATTCCATCAGCAGATGTTACCATTGAAAATAATTACTTAGAAAGCAATAAGTGTTCAGAATTTTCTAGTGCATCACCGATTTCTGATTCAATCTGTAGATATAAAACAATTTATTTAAACGGTTGTGGCGGGTCAGGAAAAACAACCCGGGTAATTGAGTTATTCCGTGGGAAAAATCCTACGGATTTCACAAAAATGATTGTACTAACACCGACTCACAGACTTGCAAGAGAAATGATACAGAGAGGGGTAAATGCCTGCACTTATCATAGTTTCTTTTGATGGAAGGGAGATAAATGGACTCCTGAGCGCATGGGAGAGAAATTTATTCCTGAAATCATGATTTGGGATGAAATAGACACAGTGTCAGAAGATGTCTTAAAAATATTTCTTGAGTGGTTGTTATTGAAGAATACAAAAGTCGTCATGTGCGGTGATCACGGGCAACCACCACCATTTGTCGGTGCATCCCCCCATGAATGGCTAAAGGGTTTTGTAGACTATTATGAAGAAATTGATACCGATCATAGATCACTTGATGAAAAATTAAAAGAATTGAAGAAACTAATTAGATTACAACCGGATAGAATCCAGTGTGAAATAACCCGTGAAATAATTTCGGAAACTCCCATGATTGAGTTTTGGGAAGCGTGGAGACCAAATGATTTAATCATTGCAAGTAGAAAAATAGTCAGGGACACACTTCAGATGAAGTTATTTGAATTGCATAAACAAAAATTTGCAACACTTCCAGTACCGTTATGTTATAGGCCATCGGATACGCGAAAACAGAATATTGAAGTTGATATTCCAGGACAGAGTGAAAAACAAATTCTCGTATTAAATGATATTGTGCTGGTTGATATCAATGTCGTTGAAGATGCATTGCGTGCTAATAAATCCCCATGGACGCTAGGATACGCAGCGACGATACATTCTTCACAGGGATTGACTATATCGGATACAATTGTTTAGATGGTAGATAATCGCATAGAATGGTCAAATTTAGTCTATCTTTCAGTATCCAGAGTACGAAAAATAAATCAACTTCGAAGAATTGTCTTCGATGATGAAATCATTGGCGATGATGAAATCATTGGTGACGATAATGATATTATTGATAAAAAACTCTCCGGTTACAAACAACAGGACAAAAAAAAAACAACGAGAATTTGATATTGATGCTGAATTAATAATCACTTTGAAGAAACAACAGAATAATCACTGCGCGAGTTGCAATTGTATAATGCGTTGGCAGTATTCGGATAAGGATCCTCGCCAATTCACCGTAGACAGAAAAAATAACAATCTCGGTCATGTCAGAAATAATGTGATGTTGACTTGTCTTGAGTGCAATAGACGCAAGGGTGCTAGTTAAGACCATGCGGTGGTAATTGAGTATCGTCAGGAATTACTTGTAGTTGTTGTCTAGTAAACCCACGCTGAGGGGCAGTTGAATCTAGTTTATAGATTGTAAGTCTACCCGTAGATCGTGTTATACTAGATATATTATGCGTAGTGACACTCCAAATAGGATCAGTAGCCCTTTTTGTACCACCCTCAAGCTCTCCTGGTTCATATAAATACCTCACAATGACATTACTACCAAGAATTGGTTCTTTGAAATCTTTTTGTGGTTTTTCAGGTATCGACTTCTTTTTAATCGCGTTGATAGGTTTCATGTTGATGGTTCTAGTAATCTCGTTATTCAGTGCGGTAACTACACCTGGTAATCTCTTAACCCATTCACGGGATCTTTTTTCTTGGATGAATTCTTTTGCATATTGATATCCAAATAACCGCTCAGCAAGAATCCGATTAAATCGTTCTACAATGGCCTGATCACGATGCAGTGCAGTATGCCCTCGTCTGATAGCGACATTGTGATATTTCATTGTAGATAACACTGCACCCTGAAATTCCTTGCCCGGGTCAACTTGTAACAGATTTGGCCAGTGCAGAGGGCTCCTTCGATAAATCCTTTCAAATGCAGAAGCCACTTCAGTGGCTGATTTTGTTTTTAACGGTTCTGCTTCTTTGTATCGACTTGCAATATCAACTACAGTTAACGCATATTTGTAACCACGATCATGTGGCAGAAATAATAGATCAGCCTGATGAACTTCATTAGGAAAGGTCACATCAAAATGCGAGAATTGAATTTGTTTAGGCGGTGGTAGATAAATTTGCCATAGTGCCTGTTTGGATAACCAATGAGCCGCAGTGGTTTTTTTCACTTTTGCGGCGCTAGCGAGTTTACTGATTGCAGCGTTACCCTTCCAGTATCCTCTTGGGGAATAATAAATAGATTCCATGTTGTTATTAATTACCAGCACCTAACATCAATTTACTTTTCATAGCCGACTTTATCAAAAAGGAAGCCAATTTTTCTTTGAAGGATTTATCAGGAATGGCATTCAACGCATGAATTAATTTCACATCTGCTAGATGCCTGTGTTGCAAATTGCTGCTTTTATAAGCAACATCATGAAGGTGACAGGCCTTATCAATAGCGTTTATTGGTTCCTCACCGGGTCGGGGCTGATTTTGATCATTGAGTCTGATATCAAGTCTTGTTCCCGGTCCACAATAACTATACCCTGGAAGGTGTTTTTCTCCGGGGTATTTTGCCCATGGGGTTCCAGGGAGTTTTGCTAATTTGGCAGCGATATCACCTCCTCGTTTTTTTTTTAAAGGTTCCTTGGGTTCCTTGGGTTTAGAAACAAATCTAAATTTCTTTGTACTACACTGTACGCATTTACCAGAAAGCGCTGATCGGTTATTTTTAGTTGTAATCGTCGTCAAGTCATCTGTGCCAGTACGCGCCTTACACTTCACGCAATATAGATCCATAATTTATGTATAGAGATATGAATATAATTGATTTTTCAGGGACTAAAACAAGAGAACCAGTGAAGCATCATGCAGCGCTACCAAACTCTATCCGCGCAATTATAATCGGACCATCTGGATCCGGTAAAACGCAATTGTTGCTCAATTTAATAATGAGATGGATGAAGTGGGATAAGTTGTATTTAATTGCCCCTAGCGCAGACGACCAACGATGATATGAAGTGCTAAAAGATTTTAATGAAAACGCTTCAGAGATTGCCGGCGAGGATGTTATTGAATTTATAACCGATATTGACGAGGCGCCATCCGTGAATGACCTCGATGGAAGTATCAACAATTTAGTTGTATACGACGATGTCATGTTAGATAATCAAAAAAATCCTGCTAGAATATTTTCCCGAGGCAGGCATAAAAACACGGACGTGATCTATGTCACTCAACGCTACACTCAGATTCCAAAAGTGATTAGAGATAACTGTAATATGCTTGCTGTATTCAACGGCGTTGATACACATACGCTACGAAATATTTGGCAGACATGGTGTTCTGATATGGACTTCAATCGATTTAGAAATTTCTTTTGTCATGCTCAGTCTGCCCCAAACGGATTTATAACAATAAATTTACATGACCCTCGAACACGATATCGTATCGGACTGGATCAAATATTCGGTTGAAAATCGAAGATTTTTGTTAACCCCAACTGAAAGTTCTAGTGAGTGACAACGATGTTGTAGTCCCTTTTTTCCCAAAAAATCGATGGAGGATTTCATTAATTTCATTGATTTTTTCATATTTTTTTTTGGACCTAATCCATGAAACGATATCAGATTCACACACACATTGGAGGGCTGATGTCATTGGTTTCATTGTTTTTAAGCGTGATTTCAGTGAAAACTTGTCTAAAAATGTTGTCCGGTTCGCCCCTTCTGCTGCTTACATACATACATACATTCATACATACATACATACATACATACATACATACATACATACATACATACATACATACATAAATACATGCATACATACATGCATACATACATACATACATACATACATACATACATACATACATACAAACATACATACATACATACATACATACATACATACATACATACATACATACATACATACATACATACATACATACATACCTACATACATACATACAGACAGACAGAGACAGACAGAAAGACAGACATGCAGACAGACAGACATACAAATATACAATCAGACATACAGACATACATACAGACGGACAGTCAGACATAAAGACAGACCGACAGATAAACATACATACCAACAAACAGGCATATAGACAGACATTGCTATACAAATGATACATAAATATGTAGACAAACATACATACAGAAATTTATGTATATTGTGATACAAAAATTAGTGTGTTGGGTAAACTTTGAACTTCATGCAATGACAACTCAACATTTTGAGCATCCGTTGTTCTCATCGTAAATGTTCCATCGGAGCATTAGGAAATGATAACTACCATTAATTATTTACATTTTGATACAGTGTTCAGAGACAAACGCGGTGTGCTTACATAATGTGTAAGTTTTTTCTCTATTTATCCCGTAGTTACGTGTTTAACTATTGTTATAAGTAATATGATATGCAGATCAAAAGATCTGGACTACCTACAATCGGATTATGAAAATATGGTAAAAGCAGTCAGTATCTGGACTGAACTAATTAATGAAAAACTTGTAAGAAATGTTTTCATTTTTCCAAAAACAACGAAAACGGTAGCAGTTTATTTCGTCTCATGATCTCTGAAAATTGACGCTTCTGGTCTAGTGTTGCCCTGTATCATTTATATTTCACCTTTCTGACAATATTATATTGCTCAATCAACAAACATGAATATCAGTACTTTCGTTAACAATATAAACAAAGAATATGATTATAGACATAATTTGCTATGATACTTTGCGCAAAGAGCTGCATCCTTGAAATATGAAGTTCGTGTTTAATAAGTAAATAACATCATGACCTTGCTCAACTTTTAAAGCGATTTAACAGTTTTAAAAATATACATATATTTATATTCAAAGCAAAGATAGCATGCTGTCTCAAGAGCCATCTGTAATTATAGGTATTTACATTAGCTCTCTTCTTGAATATGATGTAATTGTAGAGAATAAAGACAATCAGGCAAACAAAGAGCAAAATAACTGCATATATTAATTTACAAATTGTCATTATAAACTAGAAAGAACACACACGCACACATACATACAAACTTATATATATATATATATATATATATATATATATATATATATATATATATATATATATATATATTGCATTTAAATATCACTAGATAGAGGGCTTCATGATATCTTAATTTAACATTAAATAAATTATGATGTTACAAGCTGATGAAAGTATACAAACTATGACAATACATAAAAGTGAAAATGTAAATAATCAAAAGCAAAACAAATGATGGAGTGTGAGGTGATTATGTAAATATATTAGTTTGAATATTTGTACAAGAATAATTACAAAGATATACACTTTATTGGTCCTATATTCATTCAATGTTTACTACATTTCATAAAGTAATACTCAAGCAGTTTTCAAAAGTTTTGCATCCTTTGATCTGTTACTCTGTAATATGATATTAATGTTAGTCTGGATGCAGTACGAGTGTAGCATAAATTTACCAAATAAAACCTGTGACTCACGCATACGTTGGGGTTTGGAACCTGATCACTCGACATACGCTTTTGCACCTTCAAAACAGAAATCAATGAGACATTGTATTTATGAACATTCTGTAAATAATATATCAGGCTCCGTTTCATTGAACGTTTGAATATTTTTCAGAATTTTACGTGTTGGGGAGGGCATAGATGCATGAAAGAAATAAAGGGATTGATTGAACTATAGTACCAGACTGACATATGACATAAATTGTATTATATATTTCTTTCGAAGCTTACTTGCAGACATATTTTAGTCTTATTAGCATCTTATCAGAATATATATATATATATTTGTTTTACAAACTATGCATATCTTTATGGTTGGCCTGTTAAACTCAGAGTAAGATGATTTATGTTATTTGGACAAATTTAAACTTTCGATTGCGACATTTGCAGAATTATTTCAGTGATAGTTGTTCATAAGTTGATATATTCGGAAACAAATAATTTTACTCAAAATGGATGGGATATCACCATATTAGATTTATTAACCTAGCATAATATTAAAAACATACATTAGTAAAATATATTATGTCAAATAGTAAACGTGAATATGTTATAAATCAAAAAATTGTGGTAGGTGTATCCAATATTCTAAGACATATTACTATTTATCATATGCAACAGCTTTTTTAATTTAAATCGAATTCTATGAACAACATTATCATTTTTTGAGCCTTTAGCAAGTTTTCAATATATTGCGAGTGTTTTTAGAGGTGATGCCGTCTAAATACTGAGGTGAAGTATGTGAACTAAACGAAATAATAAATTTTAGCAAAATTAAAATATGAAGAATCGAATCGGACATCACAGTGGCTGATGTAATATCTCTTTTTTGCTCTGAACCAATATATTGTAAAATATCTAGAAAAACAAAAGATAAAAGCATTTTAAATTATATGCAGATAGCTATACTGCTAATCATTTACCGACCGCGTAAGATCTCAGACCTATGATTAAATTATTGTAGACGGCGATGCTAAGTTTAATGATGTACATTCAATTGCCTTAAACAGGTAAGTATACATAAACTATCATTCATTATTCCAAATATATGTTTCGAAAACAAAACTAAAATAAGTATACTCTTATGATGTAGGTTTGTACGAATTATATTGTGGATTTTTCAATTATTCAATTTAAACGAAACACGATTTATATTAATGACAATATTGCAGGAGAACAAGGGATTGCCCACTGCACAAATTTGTATTATATGGTAAAGCGATAAACCCACCTTGTTTAGCTTTGATGAAATAGTCTCAGTTTATTTAATTAACGAACTGTATTCATTTGGTTTTTCATTAATGCCGTCCCCAGCTCTGCGTTATAATGTAATGCTTGTATTGTATAAAGCAATAATTGTATACAAAATGCATGCTGTAATCGCTTTAACTCCTTCACTCACTGAGCAGGGGACATTGCAGCATTGTGTCGTCTCAAAAAATAAGACGCAATAGTAACAAGTATCCGTTGAACAATTAACATCCTATGGACTGGCGTCAAATTCATTTAGAATTATGCACTCTCTTTAGCAGCGGAAACATATTCTTTGAAGTAATTCCCTACGTGTGCTTAACAGCCTATAATTACAACAATAACAATGAATTATACGTTGAATAAGTTTGCTCGTACGTGTTATGTCGCAATATATCATCGATTCTAGATCAATCAACTTTGTTTTCCGCATCCGCAACAAGTTACAAAAACTGACTGAAACATGATGATTTAAATGACATGGTTTAATTCCTGTAGAAAGAGCCATGTAAAGCTTAACAAAAACAACTGTTTTATCTTTTTGTTTCTTTTGCCAAGGCTTTTGTTTGTATTTGCTTTCAGAAAGACTCATTAAGAGTCGAAAGTGCTTTTGCTAGTCAGATACTATTTAAGCAGTGTTCATTATCAGTTTATAGCATTTATCTTAATCAATCTCTGACACACGTGATCACTAGCGAGATCGAGTGCACTGTCATTCGTCATATGATTTGTAACAGCTCTTCAATATTAGACCAACAATTTCGTTTCCTCGCCTCTATTTGACATTTATCTGACACGACTAAGCCATAATAAAAGTAGCTCACTCATTAACGAACCAGCAAGAATTGTATGCATTAGCAGCAGAGGAGGTGAACAGACCAAGTTTTCAAGCAAAAATAAGGCTTCTACGGAAACCGAAAATATCTAACAAAATGCAGAGAGGGTGAACAGACCAACTTTTACAGGCGTCGATTTAGCAAACTGAGGCTTTCTCGAAAATGTTTAATATAAGCCTCCATTCATCAAAATAAAATTAAAAAAAAAAACGACGCCATTTTTGTTGTCACCATCCCCTTTGCTGCTACGATGCTTGGAAAATTCGTGGAGTTTTCGGGTAAAAAAAAAGACGCCATTTAGTTGACGTTCACCTCCTCGGCTGCTAATGCGCTAACTAAATATTTGATCAAGTCCTTAAGATTTCACAAACAAACTAATTTGTAAAACCTCACCTCGTAAATCAATCAGATTATTAGATTGGTCAGTGAGTTTGAAATTAATTCTCGTTAACAAATTATTATGACATCGCATATAGACTAGATTAGTTGGGTCTTCAATAATTAGAAATCCTGGAGGAGCCGTTGGTGCAAATGAGTATAAAATATATCCTTGCTGAGCTTGATTTGATTGTTCGAGATTTATTTGATAATTTCCTTCGATAACATCACATACTAAATTGAGCGCAATCACCGTTGAAATATTCACATTGTTCGGAGCAATATGTCTACCGCCGCCTTCTGGATCATTATTATATTTCAGAATATTTGCTGTAGGATTCTTCGATTTTTTCCAATTATCGTGGATTCTTTTGAACCCAATATTAATAGCATCGTCAAGTTGTTTCTTTAGTTTATCCGGGTTATATCCAGGGATTTTAAAATCTTTAATCTCCGTTTTATTAATATTGTATAGATCCGCAAACTTATCATGTAAGATCTCTTCATTTAATACTTCTTGAATAATTTTCGAGTGAAATATTTTCATATCGTTGATGATTTTATTACCCGTTTCTACGACGTTGATAAATTCATCCTTGGTGAGAGAGCCGGATTTAATAGATATTAGCAGTAGTGAAAAATCATTATTCATTGCTGTGAAATTTCCGTTAATGAGAGGAACATAAATTTCTTTATTCAAGAATTTATTAGGAGCATAATCTTGATAACTTTTGACTTCATTGACGGGTTTTATTTTGTTGGTGATATAATCGGATTTTTTAGGTTCGGGTGGAAAATCCTTCGAATTTTCTCGCGAGTTATCCGGTGGTAATTCAGGCCATCCTAACACTGATCTTATAGAACTCTGATAAATATCTACAACGTATCCTTCTGTATTTATCTCGATAGCAGATGATAGTGTTGGTTCATGAACTGTTATAGCGATTTTTGATTCTTTTCCGGTGAGAGATTTTATTCTTCGTTGAAATTCAGCGTTGATCTGTTCGATTTGATATGACCCAGTTGGTATAGAAACAACCTGCCAATCTGGTGTTCCGTCTTCACGATTCTTGTTTGCAAATACCAAGGAATTATTCGGTTGTTGACCACCAAATGCTACCGATCTAATATTAGGCCAGCTATGATACACTCGTAGTTTTGCTAGTGCGATCTCGCTCACGGGAACGGGGATTGGAAAGTTAACACTAAATTCGGGACGTGTTGAGGTTATTGATATCGTGCTTGTTTTCACTGGTGTTGTATTTGTTACTATTTGTTGAAGTAGTTCTTGCGACGACATTATTATTATTATTCTGCTCTAATTTCAGCATTGTTGATTTATACAATTGAGCCATAGTTGAAAATTCGCTATCTGATATTGTTGTGTCATCCAACGACGATGATATCAACGAGGATAATTGCGAGTAACCGGCAGATGCAATATGATATTTAATTAAATAATCATGTAGTTTACTCTGGCTACACGATGATAGTTTTTTTGTGATCCCAGTTAATATACCAGCAATTGTAGCCACTGCGGAAATAGCGATTGGAACTACGACCGGAGCAATCATTGTAACCGAAGATAGTATTATTCCAGCAGCAGTGATTACTCCTGACACCGAGTACACGGTGATATCAACTGTGGTTATTCTTCGTTTGTATTTTTTGATTTTTATTTGATATTCTTCACAGAGAGAACTGAGTTTAGTTTGAAATTCTCTGACTTGATCATAGCGATACTGATTCGATGATGGAGTCATTTTATTTTAAAAGCGTTAGCATTTTCAATTACGAAATTCAAAATTGCAAAGTAATTTTTAAGGATTTTATTTTCAATTTAATTGTTTACTTAAATCCACTACGAATTCTACGTACCACGTTACTGAAACCTTGACTAGATTTTCATCTGTATTTTTTATCGTGAATTGTTCAGTTGTATCCTTGTCGATTATCGTTGATATCGTATTATTGTTAACTTCAGATGAACTCGACGATGATATATTAAATTTAATCGGTGATACTATTGTTAATCGATAAATACCCTTGACTGCTGCGGTTACGGTTAAAATATTGTTTGTGGGAGTCCACGTATATGATCCGTATTTAATCGTGTATACTACGTTGTCGACGATAGATTTATCATGAGGAATTTTTACTTTTTCAACAACGCTTATCATTCTCATTGCATCATCCCTTATTCCATTGTTGAATGTTTTAAGTTCATCGATGGATTTTTTAATATCGGGAAGTGTTATTTCAATTTTATCAAATGGGCTCCCAATAAACTTGTCCATGAGGTTTTTACGAAACGTCATAAATAGTTTCGTGTGTTTTTCATATTCGGATTGAAGAGTTGCTAGTTCCAATATAGAATCTTTTATTGTGGTGAGTTTTGGTGTGGTTACTGGTGGATTTCCAAAAAATTCTAGCAGGGGTTTATCAATTTTGTCAACTATATTTCTTTGTAATGTAGTAAACTGATCAAATACAATTATATGATCATCATACTTATCATTAAGCGATTTTAATGAATTCACCGTGTTATCGTATGTTGTTAATTTATCCGTAATTGTTGAAACAAGTACACCTGGTTTGAGTTTACCCTCATCAGAAAATAACGCGATAGTATCCTCTGCTGCGTCTCGTTGTTTAACCAAAATATCATTAAGAGAGATATTACTACTTTTCAATTTACCCTGACGATCTTGAAATACAACTATTTCACCAGGATCAACATTTGCTAGGTTTAATATTTCGGATATTTCATCTTCGATTAATTTTTTAATATCCTTGTTATCAATGGTTTCAACTCCACTATCAGGTTTCTTCAGCGATGATAAAGGTCGTCCCCAAATATCAATCATTATTATAGAAATCTTTTTATCATTTAAATCCGATGGATTTTCAATCAAAAATTCGTAGAATTTTCAAAGATTTTTTAAGGAGATTTGCCGCTAGTATACTCATTTACTACTATATGAGGTGGTTTCGAAAATCTTTTGGATATAGCATCAAGTACGTTTAATACTTCATTACCACATATTGGTGGATCAAGCATTGTTTGTGTTGGTAACGTAGAATACCAAGTCCTCATTGGAAGGGTTTTAATATAACGCATAAATTCTTTCGGCGGCGCTAATCCATATGAGTCAAAATAAATAATCCCACGTGGATCAATTGCGTAACAAACCCAGTGAGTTCCAGGTCCGGAGCTGTTATCTAAATTAATAATACCGGTTTCAACATCATTTGGTTGTGCCGGTAACTGATCTCTCATAAAAACCCCTCTGAAATTTTTTATTTTTAATTTTTTAGCGGTATCAATTAAATCAAAATTGGACATAGGAACTATATCGTTCCTGGAATTCGAAGACCCTTTCCGCTGTACCATGAACTCGGGGTTCCTGGTAGTCTTAGACCCTTTCCTTTTTTTTTATACCCCTTTCCAGTTGCCTTTTTCAACGCCATTCCTGCTGCGGTACCAATGGCTCCTAACACTGCTGCCTTCGCTACCGCTGGGGCTGCTGCGGCAATCAACCCTGGAATCAACCCTAACAACGGGAATATACCACCAGTTTTTTCCATGTTTTTAATCGCGCTCGTAGAAAGAGTAACCTGAACTCCTTTTTTTTCTTTCAGTGCTTTATTAAAATGATTAGTCTGAGTTTTTGTCAGCGATAGCTTATTCCCTCCGCCATTCATTTGATTAGGTTTCAGCGTTATTGTGGTCCCACATTGCTTAGCTGATTTAGATTGTAATTTTTTTATTTGACCAGGTGTCAACGTAACATTGATATTACTATACGACATTATACAAAATAGATTGATTCTAAATTCAAATTGCTTTGCAATTTTCAATGCAAGTATTTCTAAATTCAAAATTACTCTGTAATTTTTACTTATAGATTTTCAACTGGTGCATCTACCAATCTCATTCGTCCACCAACACCTTCAAGTATCATTGATTTATCACTAAGAATAACAGCAACCGCTCTATAATTAACAATACCAGCAGGACGGTTTACACGAGCTCGGAAGTGTATATCAACTACAGACTGTTTCATCAAGTCAAGATGTTCCAACGAAAAGTAATAAATCGGATACAGACCTTTAAAATCCAATTGTGATATTTGTAGACCAGTATCTACATTTTGATCACGTCCCATAAATGATAGCAATCGATGATAAACTCGTGCAATATGGTTTTGACCGTAATTAAGTTGTATATCCTCTGATGGTTCTTGTTGTCCGTTTATTTTAAGTGAAACTTCATTAACACCTATCTGATCAAATATCATATGGGAACGTTCTTGATTATCCAATCGCGCTCTATTCTGTAGCGCAATAAAAATATGCCGTGGAGCTGAAATACCCTGTCGTGCTGCCAAATGCCATGTAAGTGTACCATCAATATTAGAATCCATGGTATCTGTGGACGTTGTCAACCAGCTTAATAATCTCTTCCCCCCTTGATCCATAAATGATAACAGCCGCGGTTCTACTGACAATGATGGAGTCAACACTGGCATCCATAGTGATAGTTTTGTTAAATTTACTCTACCATCGGCAAGAGGAGCAGGAGGAACACCACCAGTAGCAGGACGCCAAATTGCACTATTATCATCACCTTTTCTTACTAGTGCTACTGTATGTTTTACTCCATAAATAACTTTTCTAACATTTCTACAAAATCCAAATATGTGATGGAGCGGAATAGCACATGAAAACCGTCGATGATCTCCTTGTAATGTTGCTAATCGTGTTGCAAATCCTAGGTTATATTCAGGATTAGTATTTATAATCATATCCTCGATACCACCAGCAGCACCAGCAATAAAATTAACAGGATTAGCAGCACGATCCCTTGGTTGCCTTACTAGATAAGGATTACTATTAGCGTTATTAGTAATATCCTTAGAGAATATCATAGATGGACCGGCCGATCTTGTATAATCGTCAGAGTATCTTGCTAGCCCTAGTATTGTTGTTGCTACATCAACTTCACGTTCAATAGATTCGATTTCTTTTCCATCAATGAGATATCTTGCGCTTTCAAATAAAGCCATGATGCCATTGTTAACAAAACCAACTTGGATATTATCTGCATATGGTGTATTATCACGCTGTAAAAGTTCACCTTCGACTTCAATAAAAGCTTCAGCGGGTAAAAAGTATTTACTGGTATCATGAACCTGAAGTTCAATTCTTCCACGAAGATCAGGTTGTACTGCGTGATAAGCAAAAAATTGATAATCGCGTACAGAAGTATCTTTAAGTACTGGGGCTTCCATGTCAAATGCAACATCAGGGTTTTGTTTGAACATTTTTTATTATATATCCGATGGTCTAAATCAAAAATTCTGAAAGAATTCTGAAGGAATTTTGACTTGAAAACCCCAGGAATTCATTTAGAGAAAATCGATTTTCATGAAATTATGTCGACGGATTAGCTAAAAAACAATACAAAATCAATAAAAAAAAAACAACATAATTTTAGCCTCACAGGATAAAAAATCTGATCAAAATCGATTTTCTCTAAATGAATTCCTTGGGTTTTCATCCTCGATTTTCATGAAATTTGTCGATGAATTGCATAAAAACACTAGAAAAATGAGTAAAAACACTAGAAAAATAAGTAAAAAAAGTAAAAAATCTAACAAAATTAGCAAAAATTATTTAGTTGAGTGTATTTTAATAATGATGATGAAAATATCTGATAATGAAGATAGCGTTAGTAGAATCAAAAGTGATTCTGACATTAATGTTTCTGATACAAGTGATTCTGACACAAATATTTCTACAATAACCATAACAACTGAGCATCCTATTCAAATAAATAGAATCACAAGTGATTCTGACATAAATATTTCTAATGCTAGCATTAGAAACACTAGTGTTTCTACAATAACTATCATAATTGGAAATCCTGTTCAAATAAATATTTCTAACGTTTCCGGCGAATCTTCTTAAAACCACTTCCCGAAAGCCCACTTCCTGCTATCATATTTGCTGTTATATTATCCTGGGCGTTAGTCATTAACGACTGTAGTTTTTTATCCACGGCGTTATTTATTATTTTACTAACCTGTGTAGGCATTACTGCAGTAGATGGCAGTGAAGTCATTCCAGAAACACTAGAGTTTCTAATGCTAGCATTTCCAGGTTTTGATTGGAAATTCGAAGAATTTCTACGTCGAACTAGCGCTGTTAGTTTATCCCGAGCGGCTGAAAATGCCTTACTAGCAAGATCACCAACAGTGTTAATACCCTTATCTCGGATAACATCAATTGCTTTCATTGCTGCCTGTTTTGCAAATGGAGCCACTTTTGGAGCCATTCTTGAAAATAATCCCATTATAGTATTACCGAGACCATCTCCATAGTATACTCGGTATTTTGGTAATCGTGAGTTTACCACGTAGACGTTAGTTGGTTTATCATGGTTGTAGTGTATGATCATTCTCTATTCAATTGCTATTTATCTAATCGCAAAATCCGTAGGATTTCCAGTGACATTAGTCACTATGATAACCGTAGAAATTCGAAGAATTTTCGGCTAACTCCTCAATGAAATCTCTATATGTTGCAATATCCATGATACCACCTTGAAATAATCGCCTACAGATATCAGCTGCTTCATTGATTATTTCTGGTGAGTTATTCCCGGCTCGTTTTCCTCCTACAAGTATTTCTAATCGTGCTATATCACCGAGAATATTGCCGGGACAGAAACTCGAAGAGTTTCCAACACTAGCGTGAAAATCTATAGGATTTTTACCAACTAAACCACTACCCTTTTTTTTAGTTGTACCAGTTGCACCCTTCTTAGAATCAGCCTCTGCCATTATTTGTATTTCATCAGGGATTGGGTCTGCTGTGTATACTGGTGGTGGTACTGTGATCCCCTTTACCATAGCTAGAAATTGGTCATAATCAGGTTTTATTTTTTTGTTGATTTTAATTTCCCCGCGGTTTGCTAAAAACACCTTATTTGCCCAAAGGTCTTTACTGTTTATAAATTTTTTAGCCGCGTCGTCTATTAAATACTCATTTCTCTTCACTTTTTTAATGTTGTTATTGGTAAATTTAGCTAAACCATTGAGTGTTGGGATATTTCTGATTGTATTTAACGCATCAACTGTAAATATATTTTCAGGATTATAGTCTCCCCTTGGAACAGCTCCCTCTTCTTCTTCTTGTTGTTGTTCTTGAAATTCTTCAGGTGGAAATGCTTGCGTTTCTAGTGAGGAAATATCAACATCACCTAATCGTTCAATTTCTTCCTGAAGTTCTCGTTGTTGTTCTTCTTGTCGTCTTGCAGCAGTTATTATATCACCAGGAAGTGTTTTTAATGATTTTTTCGTTTGTTTAGTTCGTTTTGATATTTTCTCTAACACAGGGAGAAAGGACTCTTTTTGCGCGCTTTCTTGTTTAGAAATTGCTGTTTTCACATCTGTAGTTGCCTTGACAACTGGTTTGAAGAGTTGTTCTGTATCCTCAGAAAAATCAGTCTGAAATAATTGCCGCTGTTGAAGTTTTTCGCGGATTCTATCACGAAGGGGTAATATTTTCTTAAGAGCTTCAAGTCTTTCTCTAGCTAATCTCGTTGTTAATGATTCTCCTACCATTATTGAAAGAGTATTACTAATTGTCAAATAAAAATCCAAAGGATTTTAGAAATGCAAATCATTTCGAAAGAAATCACTAACTAAAAAATGCAAATCATTTTAATACTTCCTTGTTGTTACACACATAATTTTACTTCCTCATACCGTACTGGTTATACAAACAAAGGAGGCTCTCTACGCGTGGGGTTCATCACCTTCAGAGTTTTCCATTAACATTTTTAATTGTCTCACTTTACAATTAATAAGTCTCTTTTGTTCATATTCTAATCCTAATTGCTTACGTACACGTTCAACGATGCTACATAATGGTACGAAGACATTAACATCTTCAGTATTTACTAAACTCTCACGTATAAGCTTTTGGATATTCTTAATTAAAAAATATTTCTTAGATAGGACATATTTTCCTGTCTGTTCTGCAAATTGTATATCCTCGAAATTGGTCATAATTTGATCACAATCCAAACCTGAACATAATTTTACATTTTCATCCTTCAACTTGTTGATTTCAATAATAATCAATTTGAGATTTTCAAGATTCATATATATATAAAAATATATTTGTTTAAATGCAAAGTATTTCAAATACAAAATATGAAAATTCTTTAGAATTAAAAATGCAAAGTATTTTAAAATGAATTCTGGATACACTAAGGTGTTGATCATCTTAGGATACCCAGAAGCTTAATGCGATTATAGGTGATTATGATTATATATAATGAATGAAGACGGCACAATTCACCGTTTTAAACCCCCTTGGTGTTTTATACATCAAGCAGCGCGCTCAACGGTTAACCGACAAACACATAACAATAGATTATAGGTGAACAATGAATGAATTGATTTCAATGACAATGACGACGGTACAACAATAGATTATAGGTGAACAATGACAATGGTATATACAATGAATTGATTTCAATGACAATGACGACGGTACAACAATAGATTATAGGTGACACAATGAATGAATTGATTTCAATGACAATGGATGACGCGGGCTATTCTACATTCAAGTGTAAAAAAACCACAAAATCGAAACTTTGGTTTTGAATGTCAATAATAACGTTCATACCACGTGTGACGGTGTGGTTTTGTTTACACTTGAATTTCGGCTAAATGCCCAATTATAATAAGAACGAATTTGTATATATACACTCATTACGACGAGGTGATATAAAATAGGTGTAGTGATTGTAATTATTTGTTTGTTTATTAGCGATCACTGACAACGTTGAAAACACGCATAATACTTGAAACAGACATTAAAAAAAATGTTTAAATACGACGTGTTTATAAAACAGTTCTGTTAATACTTGAAAAAAGACAAAATTGATTGTGTTTTGTTCAGATTTATTTAATTATAACAGCCAATGAAAAATCGAAGATTTTCCAACACTAGCGTTTCCGTGTTTAAGATCCGTAACTCTGTCATTGGTGGAAATCCTACGGATTTCACACGCGTTATACCTAACGGAGTTATCTCCCTACATAAGAAAACTGAATTTTGTTTTTAAAACGCTTTGAAAAAGCCGTCTTATAAATTCCCTCTGCTACTTTTTGTACCGAGGGGGGGGAAAATATCGAAATACCTACCAGCTTCTGTCATTGATTGAAATACCATCTCCGTGTCAGTATTAAACGATCTTACAGGTCTAGCAATTTTCGGGTATTTCCCAGTTCTTCCTCGTTTTGTGTTTTCACATTGAGAAATAGCTTGAAGGTTGTTCAATTTGTTATTCTTGGGATTAGAATCAATATGATCAATAACAAAACCATCCTTGATTAATCCATTATGCACTTCGAAGACGAAACGGTGATTGAGATACATTTTCCCTCCAGCATTAAACATCAAATATCCCATACCATTATCCCGCCCAACAGATTTCTTATTTTTACTGTGTCTGACAATACCATCACGAGAAGCTTCGTAATTTTTAATAACAGGATGTCTTTGAAATTCTTGGCTCATTTGTATATATAATATATCTATTTGTCTAATTCATTAATTGGCTGAATTATAACATTAACAAATCTTTTTATATAGTCATCCGTAGTTTTTATGATTTTGCTATTGACGTCGTCAGGATTTTTGATTCTTCGCTTGTCATAATAACGTTTTAACTCTCTATAACGCTTACCCCCGCAATTAATACATAACTGCGACTTGCCTCTTACACCTACCCCACAATGCAAGCATGGTAGAGGTCCCTCCGAACCGTTTCTCACACTCTGCATATGATACCCACAGAATTCATTTCTGCATGATTTGTTACACGGAGTCTTTGATCCAATCATAAGCCATTTGCAATGATTCATTATATAAAATTTTCTTATTTAAATACTTGTTTTAATTATAATATGAAGGAGTTCAAGAGATTATCGAAAATTAAGCCTTGGAAAAATGTTAGATTTAATCTCGATAGAATCTCTGATATACCTAAAAGTCTAGTAGATGATAAACCACTATTGAGTAAAATCAGCGACTGTTTTAATGAGTTTAAGCGTGATGGAGCATCTCATACGTGGTCGACATTTCGAATTATTGATGAAGATGTCAATATACCCGTAATTGATGCTACTATGAATGATATAAGAGCAGCTGTGATACTTTCACACCTTGGCCAGAAATCCAAAGGTAAATTGCAAAGCAATTCTCTACGGAGGTATTTTTTTAGAATAAAATTCATTATCGAAGAGGAAGGTGAATGGATTATCAGAGATAAATTTGACCCAATCCTTAAGGATAAAAAAACTGTTATTGTGAGTAGAGATTCCAAACCAGGAACTCTAACTGGGATTGACAAACCATACTATGAGAAATCTTACCCTGTAACAGCAGTTGTGTATGGGTTATATCCAATAAATAATAATCCTAATATTACAAAACTAGCTCCGATGTTTTCATCATCAGTGGCTTTGCCACTTAATTGTGTAGCAACACGGTTAATAGAACACTTTACAAATGCATCCCGGGGAAATAAATTAACTGATCTACGAAGAAAAAAAATAACCGAATGGGAACTAACAGTGAATCAACATGGAGCAAGGATTTCCGATATAGCTAAATTAGAAGCATTATTAAAATTTCCAATATCGGTAGCGACAATAACCGGAGAAGTATTATACGAACCGAAATATCAATCGCGAGGAGCTCCAATTGAAATTATTGATCATAACAAACACGCGTGGACACCAGCGGTAAATATATTTCCACGAGAAAGAACTATTCGATATATCCCTAAAGAATTTTCTAGGGATGATTTCTATGAAGAGAAATTATTTGATGCTATTCACGCGTTAACCAAAGACGACCCTGTGTCAGTATGGTTACTCAGGAGTAATGAGGATCCGGAAATAGGATTTGATCAGTTTGTAAAACCAAATGGTGAATTATATCGAACTGAAGAATTAGATACTAGAATGAGAAAAATCGCTAATGAGTATTTAGAAGGAAACACTAGCATTTCTACAGAAAAACTACTTACGGATAGTTTTACTATTCCATCAGTGGTAGCTCACTTCGCACGAGAAAAGAATTCATGGCGTCCAACACGAAGTGATTTTCTGGAGGATGTGAAGTTGAGTTGCGTCGAATTTGGTCATGGAGGATTGTGGAATACGAAATACTCACGTGATGGTATGATTTCAATTGATATATCCGCGTGTTATCCTGGAAGTTTTCTCGGATATGGAGAATGCTCTGAATATTTTAAACTATTTGGACATCCCACACATGAAATGACTCGTGTTGCGATTAATGGTCCATTGCCTGATTTTGATTTAACCGGGTTCGCTCGTGTGATATCATTCGAATTAGCTACAGGGTTACATCCGTGTAGTTATCTTTGGCTTGGTAGACATATGTATGAAAAAGCGTGGATGCCAATTGTGCTATTGTGGTATATGATCGATTGTGGTATGCTAATATCGTTAATTGTCAGTGAAGCGATTATTTGTTATAACGCTCAGAAAGATGTTTGGTTACCAAAACCTGATCTAGAAAAAATAATTAACGAACAACGAAAACAATTTCTAGATGGAAATTCGAAGAATTTCAGCGAGGAACAAATCATAGATTGGTCTAAGAAATTATTCGAAGGTAGTAATAGAGAGGCTAAAGATCTCGGACGAAAAATAATCGGTAAATTCACTCAAGGTGGAAGATTTGACAATGCAAAATATTCTTCGAGATTAATCATAGACGATGAAGAATACAATTTCATAATATCTGATTTAATAAAAAAAGGGAAATTTGTAACCCGTAAGAATGCTATTCTATCAGGGGAATTAGATGAGGAAGCTTACAAATCTGCGAGCGGAACTAATAATGTTTGGGTAGATGATGTCCTTCGAAATGGTAAGAAACTAGGTACGGTTGTTACCTACTGTGATGGAAAAAGTTGTCAATACACACAATTGAGAAGTTCTATGCTAGCCTATTCTTGTATTAATCTATTCTCGATGATAAATAGATTTCCTAATACCGCGGTTAGAGTAGCTACTGATTCGATGTATATCCATGAAAAATACAAATCAGATGTAGCTAAATTCACAGATCCTAAGGAAGCGTGGGGGAATTGGAGGTTTAAAAAAGAAACACTACATGAGTATTGTAAATCCGCAGATGTTGCTATGGATGATAAATACTTGAAAAGTAACCATAATATCTCAGAGATTCAATCAGAATTTTCTACTGCACCGCCCGTATCCGATCCGATTTGTAGATACAAGACAGTTTATTTAAACGGCTGTGGTGGATCAGGAAAGACAACTCGTGCAATCGAATTATTCCGTAGAAACGCTAGCGTTTCTAACATGATTGTGTTAACACCAACTCACAGACTCGCCAGAGAGATGATAGCGCGGGGGGTAAAAGCCTGTACTTATCACAGCTTCTTTCGATGGAAAGGCGATACATGGACTCCTGATCGAATGGGCGATAAATTTATTCCTGAAATAATAATCTGGGATGAAATATGCACGGTATCATTGACAGTATTACAGATATTTCTTGAATGGTTGTTATTGAAAAATACAAAAGTCGTCATGTGCGGGGATCACGGCCAACCGCAGCCATTTGTTGGTGGATCTCCACATGAATGGTTAAAAGGATTTGTAGATTATTATGAAGAGATTAATACCGACCATAGATCACTTGATGAACAATTACGAGAATTCAAAGCGCTAATTAGATTACAACCGGATAAAATCCAATGTGAAATAGCGCGTGAAATAATCTCTGAAACTCCCATGAATGATTTTTGGGAAATGTGGAAGCCAAATGATTTAATAATCGCGAGTAGAAAAATAGTCAGAGACGCACTTCAGATGAAGTTGTTTGCGCTACATAAAGAAAAATTTTCAACGCTTCCAGTACCACTCTGTTATAGACCTAAGGATACACGAAAGCAGAATATCGACGTTGACATTCCTGGACAACAACAAAAGCAGAATTTAGTATTAAATGATATTGTGCTGGTTGATATCAGCGTCGTTAAAGATGCATTAGGTGCTGATAAATCCCCATGGACGTTAGGTTATGCAGCAACAATACACTCTTCACAGGGATTGACTATATCCGATACAACTCTTTGGATAGTAGATAATCATATTGAGTGGTCAAATTTAGTTTATCTCGCAGTATCCAGAGTACGGCGAATAAACCAACTTCGAAGAATTGTTGTTGACGATAATGACAATACAATAAGTAATATACACACCGATGATAATATAATCAGAAAAAAACTCTCTGGTTATAAACAACAGGATAAAAAAAATAAAAGAGAATTTGACATTGATGCTGAATTAATTAAGACACTAAAGCAACAACAGAACAATCACTGCGCGAGTTGTAATTGTATAATGAGTTGGAATTGGTCGGATAAAGATCCTCGCCAATTCACCGTAGATAGAAAAGATAACAATCTCGGTCATGTCAGAAACAATGTGAGGTTGACTTGTCTTGAGTGCAACAGACGCCGGGGTGACAGCACCTTAGGTGCTAGTTAAGACCACGCGGTGGTAATTGAGTATCCTCGGGAATCACTTGTAATTGTTCGCGTGTAAAACCCCGCTGAGGAGCAGTTGAATCCAGTTTATAGACTGGAGGTCTACCAGTTGATCGTGTTATGCCGGATATTTTATGCGTAGTGACACTCCAAATAGGATCAGTAGCTCTTTTTTTACCACCCTCAAGCTCTCCTGGTTCATATAAGTACCTTACAATGACATTACTACCAAGAATTGGTTCTTTTTGTGAAATTCCTTGGATTTCCATTTTGATAGACGCCTTCTTAATAGCGTTGACAGGTTTCATATTAATTATTCTAGTAATCTCATTATTGATTGCGGTAATCACAGCTGGTAATCTCTTGACCCATTCACGGGATCGTTTATCCTGGATGAATTCTTTTGCGTATTGATATCCGAATAACCGCTCAGCAAGGGTTTTATTAAACCGTTCAACAATTGCCTGATCGCGATGTAGCGCAGTGTGTCCTCGTCTGATGGCGACATTATGATGTTTCATCGTAGATGTAACAACACCTTGAAATTCCTTGCCAGGATCAACTTGTAACAGATTTGGCCAGCGCAGAGGACCTCGTCGATAAATTTTTTCAAATGCAGAAGCTACTTCAGTAGATGATTTTGTTTTTAACGGTTCTGCTTCTTTGTATCGACTTGCAATATCAACTAACGTTAACGCGTATTTGTAACCGTTGTCATGCGGCAGAAATAGTATACCAGCTTGATGAACTTCATTAGGTGTTGTAACATCAAAATGCGAATAGTTAATTTGTTTAGGCGCGGGTAGATAAATTTGCCATATTGCCTGTTTAGATAACCAGTTTGCCGCTGTAGTTTTTTTCACCTTTGATGCACTAGCTAGTTTATTGATTGCTGCGTAACCTCTCCAGTATCCTCTCGGAGAATAATAAATAGATTCCATATTAAAATGCTAGCATTTTCAATTACCAGCACCTAACATCAATTTACCCTTCATAGCAGATTTTACCAACCAAGAAGCCAATTTTTCTTTGAAGGATTTATCAGGAATAGCATTTAACGCATGAATTAATTTTACATCTGCGAGATGTCTGTGTTGAAGATTGCTGCTTTTATAAGCGACATCATGAGCATGACACGCCTTATCAATACCGTTTATTGGATACTCGCCGGGTCGGGGTAAATTTTGATCATCAAGTCTGATATCTAATCGTGTTCCCGGTCCACAGTAGCTATATCCTGGAAGGTGCTTTTCTCCTGGATACTTTGCCCACGGTGTTCCTGGGAGTTTTGTCAATTTGGCTGCAATATCACCTCCTCGTTTTTTTTTAAAGGTTTCGTGGAAGTAAATCTAAATTTTTTCGTACTACATTGTACGCATTTACCAGAAAGCGCTGATCGATTATTTTTCGTTGTAATCGTCGTCAAGTCATTTGTGCCAGTACGCGTCCTACACTTCACACAATATAGATCCATAATTATATTATATAACGGCATGAATGTAATTGATTATTCAGCTACTCGACGACGGGAACCTATTAGACACCATGCAATGTTACCAAATTCTATTCGCGCGATTATCATCGGACCATCTGGAAGTGGTAAAACACAATTGCTACTTAATTTGATAACGAGATGGATGAAGTGGGATAAATTGTACATGATTGCTCCGAGTGTAGACGATCAACGATGTTATGAAGTATTAAAGGATTTTAATGATGCCGCGCAAGAAATTAACGGCGATGGTGTTATTGAGTTTATAACAGATATCGAAGAGGCACCTAGTATTGATGATATTGATGGAAGTATTAACAATTTAGTCGTATATGATGATATTATGTTAGATAATCAAAAGAATCCTGCTAGAATATTTTCCAGAGGCAGACATAAAAACACCGATGTGATATATATCACTCAACGTTACACTCAAATACCAAAAGTGATCAGAGATAACTGCAATATGCTGTGTGTATTTAACGGAGTTGATACTCATACTCTTAGAAATATTTGGCAAACTTGGTGCGGTGGTGATATGGATCATAATCGATTTAGAAATTTCTTTAGCCACGCTCAGACAATCCCCCACGGATTTGTGACGATAAATTTATCAGACCCTCGGACAAGATATCGTGTCGGACTTGATCAAATATTTAGTTAGTAAAAATCGAAGATTTTCATAGCAGCCGAGGAGGTGAACGTCAACTAAATGGCGTCTTTTTTTTTACCCGAAAACTCCACGAATTTTCCAAGCATCGTAGCAGCAAAGGGGATGGTGACAACAAAAATGGCGTCGTTTTTTTTTTTAATTTTATTTTGATGAATGGAGGCTTATATTAAACATTTTCGAGAAAGCCTCAGTTTGCTAAATCGACGCCTGTAAAAGTTGGTCTGTTCACCCTCTCTGCATTTTGTTAGATATTTTCGGTTTCCGTAGAAGCCTTATTTTTGCTTGAAAACTTGGTCTGTTCACCTCCTCTGCTGCTGCATTTGAAGCAGATAATTATAATGATGATATGCGTTATAAGTAATTATGACACTCTTTCTGGGCACTTGACTAATACAGTTTGGACCATGTTAACGTTGCTTTATATTAATAAATTTGCTGCGGATGTTAGAGGTGGATGTTACATTTGATACGTTTTATTTGGTCTTAGCGGCACATTTATAACATGTTTGGCTATAGGTTAGTGACCAAGTGGTAATGTTGCGTTCGATTTCGGTAAAGATAAAGAATACAAAATACAGAAACATATACCAAAGTTTAGTTTGAATTTACTAAAACACCATTTTGTACAAGGCAGTGTTGATTGTATAAACTAAACGCAAAGGTCCAAAACTTAATAAATAAAATAATGATCAAGCATGGCAATGTTATCCGTCATATATCGATCAAACTGTAAATGGTATTAGGTTATTTACGGCCATGCAATACCATCACCACTATTGCGTTGTGACAATGAATGAGGCTTAGCTATCATTACTTCATGAGAATTTACGATTATTTAAGTCTTGTCGATTCATTATCATGGTGAAGTAAACATTTTCATTTCTTGGATTATGTTTAGTTTTTCTTTCAATCAGTTTCTTTGATATAAATAACTAACGATATTTATATTTAATGAGTATTGGAGAGTATTGGATGTTTTGGCAAACCAACCACAATGCTTGTAGTCCACTGTCAAAACAACTTTGTGTCACTGATGCTTATCTAAAATAAATCAGTACCCTGAGCTCACAAATTTTGTTCGTGATACATGATAGTCACAATGTAACTACATTAAAATGGCTTTTAAAACTTTGTTTCAAAATTAAAGTTTTCAAATATTTTTTAAAACTATTTCAATAATAGTTTTTAAATTAGTATTAGTAATAATAATTCAGTTTATTGCAGTGTTCATAACTATATAATAGCTTGTTCAATCGACAATACATCAAATTCTTTATAGGTTACAGCATTCGTATGGGAAAATATGAAGAGTGTTTGGGATGGATATAAAGAACGACATTATTTTCCCATTTAAACGCATTAACCTTTTCATTATACTTCTTGTTCTACGTACGACTTAATTATATAAATATACATACACTACATGAAATAAAGTGCCTGAATGTATGCCGTATTTCAATCACAATACAAAAAAACCGATTCATCATCACACAACATTATTAATGTGCACAGATACATTTTAATTTAGTGGCGGGATATATATTACCTTTTAAAGCAGATGGCGTTTTTGGTTTACTTAAAATTGAAATTTAGATTCCTATTGTAGATGAATGTACTGTGCAGCAAATATATAATATTTTTTGGAATGAATGAAGTTTTGTAGTTTTGTGGATTCTGCTACATTTCGTAATGCTGACTGGATGGATTTTCTCTGTCAATTCTACCTGACGTTTGCCTGATTTCAGCAGCGATGGAGTAGCGTGTTGACATATACATGTGTTTCTGTTCTATCATTGAATGTTTAAAACCATAATGTTGGGAATATAATGTTTTCTTTTACTTTTTCGTTCAGTAAGTAGGATGTCATTGTACTTAAAGTTTAGTCAAAATTAATGTTCAAATTCGAAACGTGTAATTGACCTTGAGACACATGACATAGCTCTTTCAATTCGGATTTTCAGAAGACGAAAAATGAATTTTGAATAAATTCAAGATGTAAAACTTTAAGTATATTTGTTGCCATTTTCTATTACTAGCTAAAGAAGACAATTTTGGCTTCGTTTCGTGCATCCTATGTTAGGAGGACATGCCGTGTATGACCTTCCTGGCGTCTATCTCTAGCCTAAATCCGAAACAGTGTATCAAAGATGTTAACGCGGAATGTTGCAAAGCACCTGGTATGTGTCAGTCCACGAAACATCTGCTTTAGTTCATTCAGAAACAAATGTAATCAAATAAAACGTAAAACCACTAATATGTAAGTGTACATTTTATAAAAAGTGGTTCCTAATACAATATTGCGTACAGGTGTCGTACACGTGTGTGCAATATGAAGTGCACATGAGTGCAATATCGGACAATGATGCATGATTAAGACATTGTTAAGATAACGGAGGCAAAAGGAGAACAAATAAATCGCATGATATGATGGATTATAACTGACTCAGCTGTATATAACTATTCCTAGTTGATGCTTCTTTCAGTATTATGTTGTAAATAACTTAATGATAGCGAAACCAATATACTAGAGTTCAAGCAGAACTAAATATTTCCACAGAGTACAAATTGAACCTTCAAGAGGTACATCTGTATTGTGAATTATATTCCAAAAATAATCCTAAATCTCTTATCACAATCCAGAACATCACAATGTTCCGCAATAATTCCAAAAGTACTGAATATGGGTATGTATCATAAGACTTGCAGTGTAAAATTAATACAATCCAAATGTATGTAAATGGGTTGTAAATAATTCCGAAATGGTATTAAATCCAAATCTTTTACCTAGTCCTTCTAAAAAAAGCCTGTCACCTTATGAATAAAAGTGCCAATGGACTGGTTTACATTGATCACGACTGATTGAAAACGTGATCAGAAGTGTGAATATGCAGATGGCAATGTGTATGTTAGCTAATCAAAATATTTTATACAGTATGAGAAGGTATTAAAAAAACAGAGAACGAACTATAATGATTTGTTTAACCAGTTAAGAATAGTTTTTCTACGCATAATCATTTATATAGTGTCAGTCGGAAAGAAGAATATGACAGATGATGTTTATATTATATATATACCTGATAATAGAAGGAAACATACGCACACATCAGCAAATGTAAATATCTTTCCCATGATTACTGTTTCGGAAAATGTTTAAATATTTGCGTTGTGGAAGTAAATAAGTGCAACAATTCAATCTATTATATACGTTTAGAGAGATAGAGAGGGAAATAAAATGAGAAGGTGATAGAGAAACGGCAAGATACTTGACGTTTTAATAATAACAATGGAAACATGTAGTAACAGGAAAATGAGTAAACAGTTTCGTTGGTGAATGAGGCCCATGTTTATTTAGAGTGACTAGTAAGTATATCATCCGACAATGAAAATCATTAATCAGTCACTGTATTTAGCTTTTTGTTGGAGTGTGATTTATAATTACAAAAAATAACCTACAAAGCAAAATAGACATTTTACAGAACAATGAATTTCTTCCAAGTCAGGATATAATAGACAAAAAAAATGAACAAATTTAAACAGTAGATGACATTGTAATTTAAATAAGGAAGTGAAACTGGAACATGAAACAATGGAGAAAGGAGTACAAAACATTTTCACTACAAACATAATCAGCAAAATATAGAAAAAAAGTACAAATTGAATTTAATAAAAATAGACCGTAGCACATTAAATTAATTTTTAACAAACGTGCAAGCATATTTATTACAGATCAAAAGGATATTTACCAAAATACATAATGGTGAACTAACTTAAATTAATTGAAAGAAAATAACAAATGGACAAGACAATAAGAACAAAGAAACAAGATACAGATATATGCCACATAAACTATGGTGAACTTAAGATACTGATGTACTTTTATGGTAGAATAGACACAGGAATGATTTTTACATTATATAATGTGCATATGCTGGAATGCTTAAATAGCTGTAACATTAAATTGAAAGTAATGCTAAAAACATGGTAGTATGTTAGATTTTTCAGGAAGGTAATTCAATCACGAGATGGATTTATCAATAAGCATCCATTTGGAATAACCCACACTATGAATATAGTTAGAAAGGTATTAACTTATATAAAATGTGTGTTTATACCTTGAACACTTAACAATCAATAGTTCCTCCTTTTAGTCTAACACATCATGAACTATTTTACTTCGACGAAGAAAGCATATATTATAAACTATGTAAGCTGTGACTCCGTCTTTCATTACCGCTTTAAATTTTGACAATACTTGTCTGTCTTTATTTTATACAATTAGCCACAGTAATTCAACATGAAATATGTGACGCACTTCTTAATTGATGTGCAGGATACTGTTTGCTTGAATTTCGTCACTATCAGCGAATCATGCTGGAATATTTCTTTACAACTATGCAAATCGTGATGTGATTATCAGGCTCCAGTAACGGCGTTATCATTGACTTCGAAAGATGTCAACTTAATTGTTATTGTAGCATAAATACTGCGAATGTACTTAGCCATATTTGGAAATTTAACACTTGTCACGAAATTACTACACAGGTATGTTTTTGGAAAGAACGTTTCCATTTACACATGTCGCACATTTGTATCAACTTCAGTTTAAACTGATTCTGCTTAGACCTTAAAGTACGAATGAACAATTTCTAGATAAAGAAGATAATAGTGGCCTTTAAAGGAACCCAGGCCACAATTAACATTTTTTTCATTCACTATTACCTACAGGTACGTTCCTTCTGGAATTTTCGACATGCTCACAAGATACAATTCTTAAAATTAGAAGGTATGCTACTAAAAATATGAGAAACAATGAAGTAAGAAAAAGGACAGAGATTTCAAAGTAAATTTCCAATGCTTTGGTTGAATATGAAATCTGTTTTGGGCAAGGTCAAGTCGAAAATACGATTGTTTATAGCATATAATTATATACAAATAAACAATCTAACAAACCGTGCACATAAATCTAGATAACTTGAACATACAATTGAGGCGAGAGAAGTACAATACATTTTTACTACAAATGAAGTTTTGAAAAATATGCAAAATGGTTTACAAATTGTATTTAATCAAATAGATCGCACCACATGATACTTATTTTTAACAAAAACCAATCCTATTTATTGCAAATGAAAAACGATATTTATTATAATAAATAATGGTGAACTAACCTAAACTTATTTAAAAAGATCAAAAAAATGGACTAGAAAATAAGAACATAGAAATAACAAACATATGTATGACTAATACAAAAAATTAACATACCAGTGTACTTTGATGGCAAGGTGGAGACAGGGATGATTATCAAATGACATCAAGTGCATGTGCTGGAATGCTTAAAATTAATGCTAAAGACATTCCACTGGTTAGATTTGTTTACAAGGTAATTCTGTCACAAGCTGTCTTGATCATTAGCATGTATTTGGAAAAAAACAACAATGACTATCGTCAAGAAGGTATTAACATTTCTAAAATGTTATACCTCGATAATTGACTATCAATAGTTCTTATCAAAATATAACCGAAGGAACTATTTTAAAAATTTCTAGATAAACAAGATTATAGAGTCATCTACTGAAACTCCAACCACAATTAGCATTTCCTTAAATCACTATTACCAAATGGTACGTCTCCATCTGGAACTTTACTCATGACAAGTTAGAAATCTTAATTATAATTAGAAATATATGCTTCTAAACGTATACCATAAAATGTAGTAAACAAAATTACCGATATAAATAAAACGCTAAGAAACAGTGCAAAAAAATCTCTCTCTCCCTCTCTCTCTCTCTCTCTCTCTCTCTCTCTCTCTCTCTCTATATATATATATATATATATATATATATATATAGAATTAAAGAGAGTAAAAGAGAGAAAGAGAGAAAATATTTTTTTTAGTAACTCTAAATTCAAGAAGCAGTAAGCCATTCTCTCAGATACCTTGGAAATCTAGTGTTAGCCATACTTTCTCTTACATTTTCACCGACTCTTTATGTGTAGCCTATTTAATCAGATGTTGATCATTCTGTTTAAAAATGAATATCAGTAAATGTAAATGGGAAAATCATTGTGTTATCTTAAGAAACAATTTACATTAGCGTTGTTTTGCATTTTACCTAGAAGTACAGAAAGAGTGATTTATATGCTAATATAAAGCACATTAATGTAATAAAGGACTGTTTTAACAATTAACAGTACCGATTATCCATACTATTTGAAGATAATAAAGCGTTTATAAAAAAATGATCTATATGCTAATCTTAAACACATTAATATAATAAAGGACTGTTTTAACAATTAACAGTACCGAGAATCCATACTATTTGCAGAAAATAAAGCGTTTATAAAAAAAATGATTTATATGCTAATCTTAAACACATTAATATAATAAAGGACTGTTTTAACAATTAACAGTACCGATAATCCATACTATTTGAAGAAAATAAAGCGTTTATAAAAAAAAACACAATGACACACTTATAGCGCTAATACTTGTATAGCTTTAATCTTGTACAGAGGTTGGTTTTATAATATCATATAATCCATGAGTTATTAAGGTAATAGTCAGGAATGGTTAAGAGTTATAGTATTTCCTTGTATATAGTCTGCACATTGCAGTATTTCATTGTCATAATATGTATCTTTAGCACTATATCTTTAGCTGAATATATGAACTGGGACTAGCTATTAATAGTATGCAGTTAAATACTATAATGGATAACTCAGGATATATTGAATTGTAACTGAGTACCTATGAAATGTCTAATTGTCTAATTGCTGTAATAGTAACCATTGTGCCAAAAATGAGTTCTGACCAATAACTTTCACTAGTCCGCTGCAATATTTTAGTTTGAATATCAGTGTAGATGTTATGTCATTTGGTCATCTGGAATAATATTAGCACTGGGAAAACATTTTACAAATAGGTTGCTATATCAGTCCTAAATTTGTAAAGTCCATTTTCATTGGTTAGATTATATTACTGCTTTGCAGGAGAAAGCGTCATTAGATATCCATATTCAATCACAGCTTAAATATATATGACACCCTCTTCAGTATCAAAACGACGAAAGAACCTATGCTAAGGAATGTGGGTGCTATACCAATATGTATATTACGGATTCAATATACGTATCTTGTTGATATTATATTCAAGCACCGAACCGATTAATTATAAATGAAAATTCTATACATTGGACAGTTTTATAACGATGTTATATATATAGTTTTATCAAAGTATATATTCAGTTACTTTGCACGGTAAGTTAATACTACTAAGACACGATTATCGACATGAGAATCGGATGATGATGGAGAAGGGAAAGCTACCCAAGCAAGGCATCTTAACTGGTCGTTTGACATACTGCACTTAACGAATGAAATTATCAATATGATTATCTTTGAAACGAATGATAACGAATGGGATTCTCAGATATTAATTCAATCATATAATGGGTCTATTGGATACTTCAAGAATGTGTTCTGCTCTTAAAGAACTGTACTTATTTAGTCCTTGATTCTCATATGGATGAAGCTTCTCGTATGCTTTGCTGCAGGCTCTGCTAAAAGAAAATTAAAGCCAATTTACTTATATGTTTTATGTTTGCTTGTCTGTGTGTCTGTCTATATATTTGTAGATTGCAACTAGGAAATCATTTTCATTCTTTGAAGGTGTGACCTTCGAATTGAGTGTAACTGTTGTTCGATTTTTGTAAAGATTAACGAAAATTAAGCCACGATGAACCTGCCAAAACAATTATTATACATATTTAGTAGCAACAGGTACATATGAAGACCTCTTAAACCTTGAGATAACACAGCAATATAGTTTAAAACGATATTAGCTTTTAAATATCGTTATATTCAATTTGACATCATTCTACTACACTGTGAAATTTAGATATTGAAACTACCAATACCTTTTCTGTTATAAGTTGTATCACGTAATCAAAATCGACTAAACCGATGCATATCAATCCTTTTAAAGCCATTTGATTACAGCACATATACAAATACAGCAGTTATTGAAAGGATCTGTTAACCACGTACTCTAATGGGAAACAGAAAATGATATATTTTGCATAGGTATAAACTAATGTGATGCAATTATTATTAGCAGAGGTGACGACATAAAATATAACTCTTATCGAAAGTTCTTTATTTCAGTAAATTAGATATGTTAGTATATTTATTTTACACAGATGGTGGCTAGTTATGTAAGCAATAAAATACAACAATATACAGGCATATGGAAAGAGCTGCATCTTGGTTCATATAAAAATTTAAATGTTGCCCAAAATTGATTTTCATTAAATAATAATAATAATATATAAAGACTATAACCAAACCGCAAAAAATTAACATCGGTTGATGATACACAGTGATTATAGCGTCGACCTCAGAGGTCGCAGGTTTGACCAGCAGCAATTTATACCAGCGTCTTTTAGAATGGTACATACATAAACCTAGCTCAGCCTTAAGAGGCTAGTGTTAAGACGTGATTCAAAGATCATGAGACACATATTTGCGCCATGATACGTAAAAGCTAAATATCACTTTAAAATGTTACACTTAGGGCATCGTAGAGACATGACTGGACTATTTTTAAAGCTATATTACAAATTCAAATTACACACAACCTTAATGATAAACATAGTTTCCTATTTATTAATCTTCTGTTCTCTATGTAACTTATGTTGATTATCAAATTCAAGCAGTTTGTGTTTTTTTGGCGTTTTTAACCCATTTTATCGTGAATGAGCGTTAGAATTTGTAGAAGGGTATCATTACTTAACAAATCATTTCATGCATGCATCCACCCATCTACCATTTATGAGTTTTATATATGCATCAGCGTATTTTAGTGACATAAGTGTGTTATACATTTTAACAGTCTTTGTTTTTATCAATTTCCATTTGAAGAAGACTATCTTAAATGTTTAATCGCTGTTTCTGCATTTGCACTATATGTAAGACAGCATTTTCCTAAATCCACCAGCTCATCATTCAGTCATTAGTGTGTGTCAGTTCATTTATGCGTTCACACTAAGTCACCTGCACACTCACACACACACACACACACACACATATATATATATATATATATATATATATATATATATATATATATATATATATATATATATATATATATATTTATATATGCTTATTTGCACTGTATCGATAGTTACCCTTGAGTGTTGTCTTCTGTGTGTGCCGTTTCGATACCTGTAGATAATAATAATAATAATAATAATAATAATAATAATAATAATAATAATAATAATAATAATTCATTTCAATTTCTGCAATTTGTCATTTATGAAAAATTCTAATTTAATGGTTTCCCAGTATGATACAGCTATAGTCTATCACTCAGTGTTTTATTTAGGCAAAAAAATTGCACTAAACACAACTGTTGAAAGTTTCGAGTTGTTCCTTCGACGGCCATTTTACATTCTAGATGCAATGTTATGAATGTAACTTCAAAAAAAATTTATGAGCTTAACACAACACACGTTTGTGCTATATGGAGAAGATACTAATTCCGAGTAACTGGATAGGTTACGTAATGTTGTGGAAGGTACCAACGTCATTTTAGATGCAATACTAAACACCCAGTTTTTTTTTACATGAACATGCACAATTCGTGACGTGAATGGGACGTTTTGTTTTACTTTAATTGAGAGATTTATCATATAAATGTAGTGTAGGGTTGTAAGAGACGAAATTGGTGTTGTACTGGACACACAATAATTAGTGACGTGAATGGACAACAATAGACTAAACAAATACAATATTTTACAAAGGCTTATGTCTGAATATACCATCAACTAGTAAATGATTTCCTCCAGAAACCAATAAAAACACTTTATAATGTATACTTATATTAATCATTGTTTTTCATAGTCATTCGTCCGCTTTACCATACCATGTAAAATTAGCCACGAAATATAACATCATTATGTAAGTTTAACCCAGCACACTTTTGAGCCATTAGGAGTGACAACTAAGTCCATGTCAGTGGAATTTTATGTCCTGTATCGTTTCAGATGGCATTATTTTCAGGTTAGATGCATTAATAAACACTGATTTATTGACAAGAACATGAATTATTATTTACATCAATTTAAACTTAAGTTTCAGTGGATTCGAAAGCTTTACTATATTAATGTAGTGTAGTTTTGAAAGAGAAATGTACCTTCAAATGGGGAATGATTTGTGCTTAATAGTTCTCAAAAACCCTTATAAATTGTGCGTTTACAATTTTCGTCCACATTCGTCTGGATTAATGTGTCATGTATAAAAATAACATAAATATAACACTCATCATGTACATTATATCGTTCGTTTTCAGAAATTGAGGAATAGTTTTACATATGCTTAAATCCGCAGTGCATAGAGTAGCTTTAGTTTCAGACCTGGAATAAATTATTTATTATCCCTATTGATTCTAGCATGTAGGATTCAAATTGTTCTCGTAGGATCGAGAAAGAGAGACAGAGAGAGACATATATCTAGATTAGAGAAGAATCATATATTGAGACATAGAGACTTACCAATAGTTTCTAAATATATGCTTTTTTCAGTTTCATTGATGCGAGGTTCTTCATATTCAACAGTAGCACTGTCGGTGGAAATTTTGGAGTTTGGTCCCATCTTTAAGTCTTGGTCGGAGGTAGTATCGATCAAAGAATGTTGACAGCAATCTACATGAGTTATCAGTTTTATAATGTATTAAGTATTAGTCATACCTTCGAAATAACTAATATTATTTCACGAAAATGGTTATATATATTATGTTCAAATGTAAGCTTGGAATCCAAACGTAGTATGAATTAATGGGATAAAATATGACTTACTAAATGACTACACAAATTCAGATTACGGTTTGCAGGCACGATATAGAAGAAAAGACAAAGTGATAGACTTCAACTGACGGGTCTTACAATCTTACAGGATTTTCTTAACAATTTATAGACTGATTAAACACAAAGGCAAATCAATAAAATATTTGAACTGATAAATCTTTCGTATCACAAAATGTCTTGTAGTGACGATTTTACTCTCGCCCATCCGAAGTCGTTTTTTTCCATTTTTGCCAACCAATCAAATGAAAATAAGATTTCACAAATTGAGTTTTGCTGCTTATATAGGCATTTAATGGAGTGCATCAGTTATTTAACCATGAACATGTTCTATTAGACAAGTGTACAGTGGGCACTTCGGTAGTTGTCTATTCTACCTTCTACCGCTTCAGTGTAGGATATGGCTAAACTAACGCTGAATGCAAACAGGTGCTATATTCAGTCATCTAGAGCGAAACATCAAGGTATTGTTGGCTATTTAATTTCAAGATTATTGGGGCATTGTTTTTTTAGAAATGGCATCTACATGTTCAGTTTGTTGTAAACATATAGAACATATTGAAAATACACTAAACTCACCTAAGGACTGAGGCAGACATGTAACCCTAGTTTCTCGAATGTCATCCTGTTTGCATACGGTGTGTTACCTTGTTCGAATCAATCGAATTAAATCCATGTCTGGTAAAATATTTACTGATTCAATCACTTACCTGGTCCCATACAGGTGAAATGGAAAGGACCTCTTCTCCATAGTATTAACAAAGTACTGGCAACAGTAAGTGGAACAGTCACGGCCACTCCAACGGCAGCGAACAATAACCTGAGCCATACTTCTGTCATTGAACATAAACAATAATGTATCAATTATAACACCCTTTCCATCTTCAGGTCCACAGACACCGAAGATAGTTTATTTAAAAATCATAGCAGCAGAACGTTAAATATCAAGACTCCCTGTCTTGATATTTTTTCCAGAATCAGAACTTGATCCACTTCGAGGAAATAGGGCATGTTATAGAGGTGAGTGTGTGAAACAGAATTAGTTTTGTACATTGCACAAATGTGCTACATATGGAATACTACGCTTTCGATTTGTCGAGAAGAGTAAAATATCTAAAATTGTTGATGACTATAAAAGCTATCTTCACTATAATGTATCGCGAAGAGAAGTTCTCTTGAAGCAATAAAAGTTATAGTTGTGGACACAATTTAAATTATAGCGAAATTTGCTCATTATTTTCCATCTCTTAACCTTGTCAATTATGTGTAATTTTTGCTCGTAAATATACCCTGCCTAGCCGATATTCCATGTGTATTTTCTTTCATTAACGTTGATTAGCGAATTTTGCTTTTCTGTAATTCATTTATGTTTATATCATATGAAACATTTGTTTACAATTGAAAATCATCATATTTGTTCTCACATATTATTTAAACAGATGTATCATTGAAATTACCAAGTATCTGATTAGTAAAGATCATATAGTAGTGTTATTAATAGATAAGGTATATGTATCTTATTCCTCGATAAATAATAGAAACACATGCTGACTTCGAGTTTGGATATACATTGCTACATTTAAAATAACGAAAATAGTAAAACAGTTTATATGGCTCGACGTAATGAACATTGTATATATTCAAGTCTTCGAAATTGACCGCAAAAGTAATTGATTTCCCTTAATGTATACTTGTCTTTCGCTACATACCATTTTCCGCATCAGAACTTGCTAAATTTGAAACAAATAATGAGTTGAAATATCCATGTGGACGTTCCGTGCTTGATAGTTCGTTGCTTTCTAAATTAAAATGAATTCAATAGTTTAATGCAGTAGGTTTCATACATCATTACCTTATATTTTATGCATTGCATTTAGCTGTTAAGATATCTTTAATTATTGTTTTGTTCATTGTTCGTTAGCTTATCGTTCATCAACTAAACTTGTTCTACTTGTACTTGTATTATATGACATTGAATGCCAAGATGCAGAAAACATGTTTTGTTAAGAACATATTGGCAGCTAACACAGTAGGAAACCTTTGAAAGTATGTACATTTTTTGCCCGTGCATAGGCCCTACCTAGCCTATATTCCATCTGTAAGATATAACGGGAATCAATTCATAGTCAACAAAAAGACATAATACTTCTGAAAAAATGCAAGTAGCATATCTTTCCATCATGCATGACATTGATGTTTAAAATAAGGTGAGTCAAACACAATGCATATGATAATAATAAAACGACACTTAAGCCGTATAATGTAGGAGGTTTCAGACGGAAAGGTAGCGAATGCTTAACCACGGATATGTGATCAAACAGATATTGCTGGCAATATAAAATATATCAGTTATCGTAAACAAAATGGTGTGGTTTTATCTTAGATTAGTAATACGCACCTTTTCACAAAGGTATAGAAATTGAAAAGATATATTAGCAATCTTACTATATATACTTCACCAAATTAACATCTAATCATGACAACGTGACTTCATGTGAATCTCGCAATTGTATCAGTGCAACGTACGATTAATTGGGGAATCACAGTAGTTTGTCTTAGAACGGATACAAGATTTAGGGCGAGAGTGAAGTACAGAGATGATATGAAATCCTTAAATGCACAAATTAACTATATTTGAACATGGTTGCAGGAATATATTAAATATATAAAATGATACCATGTTTAGAAATTGTCCATATATTATCATGCTAATATATTCATGCATTCATATTATTTTGTCAATGTTACTAATTAAGACATTCTAACAAAAAAGCACTTTATAAATAATACATAAAACTGTATTCTCCCACTAACCTATGCATAATCATTCAGGCAATTAAAGACCTTGACCGATGCCTAATTTGTCGTATCGGACATAAATTCAAAACTGTGCATAATTTAAAACAAATCTGTATTTCATGTTAGGACATGTTAATAAAATCCACTGGACAAATGACTGGTACTATCAATGGGTGTGGGCTACATATTTGTGTTTTACAGTATAAGGTTCTAGAGTTGAAGGATGGACAGATTACCAAACATTAATATAATCAGAACCTACCGACGATCAAAAACTAATATCTGCATCTAGTTGGAATGGATAGAGATTACAGAAGTTGATATCATGGACAAAATACTGGGTGTAGGGTATCTTGTCAAATGCAGCAAAGGTTGAAAAAATGGGATAAAAATGAAATTTTGATGATGTAAAAAACAGAAACACCTTCATCATCTTTTTTATTATCGTTGTTAAAACGATTCCCAAATGCAGTAATTATTGCCCTTTAACATAATTGGTATTCTTCCCTCAGTAATCAATGCATATTGTTTATAAACTAAATAGCTATCTTTGAAAGTTATTCTGCTGAATATAACATAAACTAACTGTATCTCTCCACGTTTACATAGTCTACTTATATATTTGGCTACTGTAAGTTAGTAACATGTCTTTTTCATTATGTAACCAATCCGTATGACTACAACTATCAAAATAAAGGTGTTAGTTTAGATATATTTATCAGTCTCTGGATTCATATTTGTATATTTCAATCTTGTCCATTAAATCTCTAACATGCATTCCTGACCTCAATATATCAAACATGGTCTTGATTAACGGCATGTACGATTACAGAAAATGATCAAACATTTGTCAACCATACATGAATGCATTTGATAAGAGAAAATGTTGCATTCAAATCGTCATTTGAATAAATATTTCCAATCTCATGTATTATTCGAAATGAAAGGAACATGCATAATTTTCAAAACAAAGATATCAACGCATTTGTAAACTTATTTTTTGTACAGACTAACCTATTATAAATGTGATTTTGTTATCAGACGGGTTTGCAGTAAGAAAGTTAAAAGATCTTACGTGCAATATGAATACTTGTTTTTCCTTTAACAACATAATCTTGATAGGCCATGTAATGTCCTCTGTCCATAAAGTTCACATTTAAGAGGATAAAACTGAGACTATTATTGTTTATTTCAACCCAGTTTATTCGACTAGCATAATTTTGCATCATATATATGTTGTCAGTCTGATTCTTCCTTAGGTCATAGATCAACAAATGTTGGACAAGATGCTTACTGGTGTAATCAGAAAATGTTATTTCTAACACATCCTTTTCCATAGTTTCAAAAAGATCAATATGCACAGCTGCATCTTCTCCTCGAAGGAACACTTTCCGTTTGCGATCTTAAAAAAGAAAAGTTTGTAATGTCCCTAAAATTCGATAAACGATTTTTAAGTCTTTAATTGAAAATTTAAAATGAGATATAACTTAAATTCATAAGCAGGCAGCAAAAATCAATTCATTTATATTAACATATCCAATAACTATATATATATATATATATATATATATATATATATATATATATATATATATATATATATATATATATATATATATATATTTATATATATATATGTCTGTGTATGTGTGTTTGTCTGTGTGTGTATGGGGTTGTGGGTGTGTGAGCGTGTGTGTGTATTTGTGTGTGCGTGTGTTTAGACAAAAAAATGTCTATGGTAACTAAATCACAACATTAACCATTGAATCATACTCAACAATGATAAATAAGATTTTTCATAATCAGCTCCGAACATAATTTATTTTATATCATACCGTTTGCTCTGTTTTGCTTTCTTTATTATCTTTCACATTTAACATTGCGTATCATGATTGATATTTCATGCCATTATTGTTCGATGCATTTATATTTTAAGCGAGGTTTGAAACAAGTTAACTGCTGTATGTTTATGTTTGTATTCGTGCTGGTAAATAGCGTTAATTTAATTAGCTTACCTCTCGGATTAGTTATTCCAACTCATATGAAGATCACGTAAAAAGTTGTTGCAATAGTTATCAGTGTACACTCAGTTGGGAATGCAAATTTTCAAAGAGTGAATGTCCATCTAGAATTATATGTTTTGTAAGAGTCAGAGGTTAAATGTAGCTATCTGAATATAGTCTCAATAACATTTGCATCGAACAAAATATCACATAATTAGCAATGTACATACACTAGCCCATTAGACAAATTGATACGAAACAAGTCGCATAAAATCCCTACAATTTAAACAAAACGCATTGGAACACATATATATACATTCCAAAGCAGATAAAATCAGGAAGTGTAAGGATGAGAAAGGATGTGACGTCTTACCGATCCGTAATGAATCAGCATTCATCAGATCAAGTGCTAACACCACAAATTCAGTTCAAGAAATTTATACATTTTCATTGTCGAAGGTTTTTAAATTTCTGGAGAATAATGTATGTGTAATCAAATAATTTTGATAGAATAAATAGTGGAGATGAATCGAACGTTTTTAAAAATAGTCTTACTTTCTTTTGCGATTCTAGATTAATTGTTCAGTAAAAAATGTCAGTGACCACTAAAATTAACTTAACAATAACTAAGTGCATGTGTGTGTGTATGTGTGTGTGTGTGTGTATAAAATGTGTTACTGCAAAAATACTTAAATGGAACTTTGAATACGATATATTTGTTGAATGGTATTTAACACATAAAACTAGTTTCATGTGATAGGCAAAAACAAACCTACCACAGTGTATTTGTCTGCATTAAAGTGTTTATGGAGATAGCTATCCATGTATGTGGACAGACAAACGGACAGGCAGTAGAAAACACCAAATCATATGCTTGCTACTGCAATCAGCGATGTCATATGTATAATAAAAAGCGACACCCGTTCATCACTAAACAATTATTTAATATATGTATCACACAAAGAAAATGAACACGATGTGTAATACATGACAAAAAGTAATGGTAGTGAAACCGTTATTAGATTTTAGAAAGATATAGATATTAAATAATGCATCATAAGTGGTAAATGAAGTATGAAGCTCAGAAGATATACTAGCGAACAATATTTGTATCGTAGCGGTTTTTGGAACATTTAATGACACGCATGAAACTATATCTGATGTATCATGACTCAATATGTATTAACCGCTCTTTAAATGTGATAGCCACTACCTAAGCATAATATGTTCTATGCCCAATATAACGTTTAAGCTGATGTTGGATCATGTCAACCAAAATAGGAAATTAGTTCCTTGGATATTTGATTATACAAATTTGAATGCACACGTGATTGAAACGTTTTGTGCTTACACATTCAGTTCTTGTAATGTTAATATATGTTGCAAAAGGGAAAGAGCATTTATTGCTAATTTGTTAAATCCGTCTTTATGTACAAAGCCATTTCGTTATGTACTCACGCATCGTATTTATATTGAAACTGTAACTGGTGAGGCTGTGTTTCGGATATTGTTTTTGTTCGTTGTATTGTATATAGCAAATACATTATATCCGGAAAATGCCAAAGTCACTTGCACCATTTTTCTGTATTACAACTACATACATTTCAACTTGTACAATAGTTAGTTTGTATTGCCAAGATGTTCATTGAAGAGCCTGGAACTGAAATGGGCAAGTGTTTTAAAATCCTTTCAATCTACGTCTTAGTGATGCCGTTTACCTCTGAGCTTATCTAATTTTCCTAACCTGAGATCCGTCACGTCAATTTAACAAGCACGTGGTATCTTCCTCGGAATTTCTATCTAAACCAAATTTCATTTAATGATAGAGGTTTTGCGATGTTTCCTTCTGATGAGTTATGGATTTGAAAATGTGTACCAAAGTGTGAGAAAAGGCACGATATATGGAGCGAGTTAACAATGGTGTGAACGTATATTTGTAGACATGATAAGGCCATCAATATATATGATATAATAGTATTGTTATTTACTATCAACGTCTATAAATGGAAACTAAAATGTATGGTCAGTTATCACTTTTGAATTGCAAACTTTGTCCCTGCCTTGTTTATTTCATCCAATCACACTGCGTTTGCAAATTTAAACCGAGTAGCATAATGAAATAAACTATATATGTTATTCGCTTTGTAAACATCAATGCTTATTGTATTAATTAAAAGATCGATTACCGACAGATTATAACGGCTTAAGAAACAGATAAGAACCTGATTAATTTCAAAGGAAAAAATTACTGAAAAGACTACTGGATGAAACTAAATTGCACTTAGGGAGAAAATATATGAAAACACTTAATAAACCTTGGAATCTGTATTCATCATGTAGGACTACTTTAGGTGAGATTTAATTAATTTATGTTATCACCAAAACATGTCATCGGTTATGCGTAGGTAATGCAGGTAGAGGTCTGCAATAATTTAGAATTCATAATTACTGATTAATAAATTCAAGAATTTACAGGAATTATGCATTGGAATGACAGATAGATATTAGGATACTTCAATTGTTAGAGATTAAATTTAAGTCTTATGTTATATTTTATTGTTAATTTGTTCAGCCTCAGTAGGAAGTTCATAGACACGAGGTCGTAATCATTCCCAAGATCAGCACCTAGAAAGTTCCCTGTGTTTGCTCTATTAATGCAAGATCGTTAACGGTTTTGAAGCAGTATGTAGTAGGTCTGGTTATAATGGGTTCCATCTGGTGGGTGCTATGTCCAGCAGCTTGAAGCTTTCTCTTTTGTGCAGTAGTAATACAGATAGTGGTCAGAATACAATTATAGTTCACTTTAGTAAATTATCAAATTCATGTTTACCTAATATAATTGTTTACGCATAAACCCATATTGTCTTTCAATAAAAGTCTCGTTTAGACTATGGGATCATATATTGTTGATCTGGTCCACTCATTTGTCCAACGAAACGTTCGTATTGGACATATTAACATACTTCCTTTACTCTGGTTGCATTCAACTGTAATCTTACAGAATTCAGCTTGAATTATAATCACACTATTAAACCTACCAAAACATAGAATGCGTAAAAGAGGGTGTATGAGTGTACAAACTAAAACTTTAAACGTCATTCCTATTTCGTTCATTGTCGGTGGAAAGCATTTGGTTCTGTTTTATTTGGCAGGTAAAAGGCCTTCTGCAGGCAATATAAAGGAAAAAGCTAGTAGTTTTATCTAGTTATTATATCTGCAATTTATATAATATAGTTTATCTTGCTTTAAATGCATATTTTCAGTATGTATTTCCATATCACACAAACACACATATAGGGAACTTGGAATTTCCTTAAGATCATATGTCACTGTAGCGAATATACATTTATAGAATCTACAATCGACCATTTGGAAATTCCAAATTGTTTCAATATCATTGTTATGTAAACTTAAACTATTTGTAATGCTCAAACATGTAACAAATAGAAAGAAAAAAATTAAATTGTTTCATCTTCGCAGTTGTGAATTGTTTTGGAGTTCGTTTGATAATGCAATGTACGAACCGCTGCACGTGGCTTATTGCATATTTGATTAATATTGTTTAACATAATAAGAGCTTTGAACCAAAAATTCTGAGAAATATTTATAAATATTTGTGTAATAAACACTATATTAAACAGCGTTTGATCTTTTAAAGTTTGTTCAGATTTCAAATCGAATAAGAAAAATTAACACATTTAAAAGTTATTTATTTAACATAATTTTCGTTACGGTTATATAAATGCAATGAAACGACCAATTTGCAACTTTGGAATATATGTCTCTTGAAATCTTTGATATAAAATGTAATCTGATACATGTATCATACTGATTATCAAAAAACAGTGTTGGTAGTCAACTTCAATTTTAGAAAATGATCCCAACAAAGAAGGCTGTTTACATTGAGATACATATAATTAATAATATTTTATTCATACATCAGTATGTTTGTAATCTTCACAATGCTTTAGGTCTGATAGATATTTATATCTATATCTGGTTTATAGTTTAATGTTTTCATTGTGATCATTTCGAAAGTGTCTCGTATTCATTTGTGACTGTTTCTATTGATTTCAGGTATCTCTAACTTTGTTCTCCGTTTTATCCTTTCACTACCCAAATGATTAATGTATACTTTAAACACTTTAAACACTTCTCACAATCTGATTTACCATTTGTCTCAAGAGTATGGTCTTAGTGATTTGTCTTAAGTTAAATGTTCAATAGACCCAACATTCGTAAAGAAGGGACCTCGGATCCAACATAACTCATAAATTATATTTAATTCACTATGTCAATATGTATACAAATTTGTATATGTGATGAAGACATCAACGCAACACCGGAATGTAACTTTGAACGAATTTGTTTAAATCCTTTCTCTCATTTCCAACCAAATTAATATTTAATTTGTAAGTATAAAGATAATTATTAACTTCCGTATGTACCATAAACAATATGTACTACAAATGTTATCTCTTTCTACAAAATATTTAGTTTGCAATATATTTCAGGTAAGAGGACATTTCAAGGACTCGTTGCTGTCAAAAATATTACTATAGCAAGTGTCGATATTTACGTGTTTTTAATTGTTTGAAAATGATGCATTGACTATTTCATTCTAGCTTGAACAAATTAGATAAGGCTTGTTGACCATGCCACAATTTTTTTAGCATTATTATTTTTTACATATTGAGTTCTCGATTATAATAATATAAATTAATAAAAAAAATACTAATAGTAATATTAGTAAGGACTTTGTTTAGCGCCCTATTTCTAGAAGCTCTAAGCAAGTTACAACATTAGAAAATGATCTTTATCATTAAATTGGATATTATGAGATGATTTCCAAAAAAAGATCATATACGTATCAAAAACATTAGAAAACCAGTCTGTATTTATAACTACAAAGCACGTATAGACTTAATGATTGATTAGAGAGTAGATACAATACAGTTTTATGATGTGTAGCATGTAAAACAAGAACCGGTCTTAAAACATTCAAGGGCTTGCTCACCCGTCATTATGTAATTTTGAGAGAGTGAGGTACATAAGGTGAAGTTGTTGCAGATAAAATATTCACAGTGCAGAGATCTTTGGTTTAAATGTACGGTATGTTGATGCAATGAGTCAGACATTGCTTTGGATATTGTTCGTTTGGGAAATTTTAAATGATCTTAGCACACTGCTAACTAAAATTAATGTTCCATGTTCTCCATCATCAGCATTAATTTGTGTCAGTTAAACTATCTTTAGCAGCTATTAAAATAGTGAAAATGAATTTGCCAGACTATAAAATATCAGCTTTTTAAAGTGCAATGAATGAATTACCGAATATATGAAAAAATAAATGTTATTTTCTGATACACTTTCCCTATGATGTTCAGTAAGTGAAAATTACCAAGTGGAAATAGCACTTTATTTTTATAGAAGCTTTTCTGCAAAAAGGCCAATCTGTGTACTCCATATTACACGCATCAATCATGCACCATATTAATTGGAATTACACGTTTGTTGAACAATGCCTAAGATACACAATATATTTATGGAATAACCACTATAACCATTGCAAAAACCAGGGAAATTTCATTTCTTTAAACTATTAACCTATGCAAAATATGAAACTATAGATTGCCAAATAAAGGAAGGTTATCGAGGTAAATCTGTTAGTAAGTAAAATAAACAAAATGTTCTTTATATATGAAGTAAATGACATGAGGCATACTAACAGGACATATCATTTTGAGAACATAAGGTATTTTACCTAAGAACAAATTCTGAAGAGCAAAGTTCTGAACTCATTTATCTGGCAAACAAACAATCACAACGATTGCCAAAAAACTCTTATTGAATTACTGGAGATTGAATTCAATATTTCATTGATGTCTTCGCATTTCGTTTTGTATTAATACATATATTGAATCACCTAACGAAAAGAAAAAATTCTCAATTTATATTTTGCAGGACATATATTTTGTTGAATGACTGGAGAGATATTAGATCATCTTTGGCTTCAGATGAGTTATTTATATTGTATTCGGATTAATGTGGAGTAGTTAATGTACTAAAATTTTGAGATAACTAAACAGACTAAAAGTAGATGTAAACGGCCGTAAAATAGTTTAAGATTGTTTCGATCGACATTAGGGGTGCAAAGATATGAACAGCTATTGTCGTAATGTTTTCACATCACATTTCTACAAGGATGTGAGGCCGGAATTAGAGTACTTTAAAATGGGTATTTACTTATTGGAGGAGGCTTCAGACAAGTTAATAATACAGGTCACTAAACAGCCCTACAAAACGTTATGCAGTAATGCCTTTATATGTTGAATGTATTCTAATTAATATCTGATGAGAATTAAATATATATTTAAAAGGATCCACTTAGACAAAGAATAAACCAATCATGCAGACAGGGATATAACATTTCATGGTTTCCGAAAGTCTTTTTACAGTAATAATGATACCAGAAGATAACCTGGTTAAATAACACAACATTGTCGTGTCCTGCTGTGTATTTGTTCCGTTTTGCAGGGTTGTTTTTAAGAGGCACGATGTAGAGGACTTAAAAATGAGCATTTACATATGGAGGAGGCTTCAGAAAAGTTAATAATACAGGTCACTAAATAGTCCTAAACGAATATATCAAGTAATGCATGTTTATGCTGAATGTATTTCTACTTCATATCTGATGAGAATGAAAAATAAATTTAAATAGATCTACATGGATAAAGAATAAACCAATCTTGCTGGCAAGGATATAACTTGTCATAGTTTCCGAAAGTCAGTTTACATTAATAAATGATGCCAGAATATAACCTGGTTAAAAAAAAAACATATCATTGTCGAGTCCGGATGTGTATTTGTTCCATTTTACAAATTTGATTTTAAGGGAGAAGACTATTTAAAATATTTAAAATAAAAGCATAATATAATTACTGTCAAATCAGTAAACACCATAACTATTTTTATTTAAAATTGTAAGAAGTGTGTAATAAACAGATTGTATAAAAATTCGCGTGTACATGGCATTATTTTTCTCTCTCTAAATTTATATAATATATGAATATATATATATATATATATATATATATATATATATATATATATATATATATATATATATATATATATTGTTACGTGCTTAGGCTCGAATAAACAGTAACATATAAAGAGTGAAAACAACAAGCTTGTAAAAAATTAATAAACAATGTATTGAGCACAAATATGTTCGAGAAAATAAACTTACGGTTTTAAGAATCAATTCCAAAATATATCCAAAAATAGTTCAAAATCTAATCCACTAGTGAAATTGCAAAGGTCCTGGTAATAAAATGTCCAAATCATTCCCAGTTCGAATCTTAGTGAACCATCCAAGATGTCAGTTCTGGTCTTATGAAATTCAATGAGCACAATTATTTTCCAGATAAATAGCAAAAATAATCCTCTTGATCCGAACGAATTGTAATAATTTCCAGTACAAGGTAATTTATAATAACTCAAAACGACACACAATTTAGTATTCTAACAGCCCAACTTCTACTAAATAGTTCGCTCCAAAACATCATTTCTATACCTGTTTTTTAAGTAAACAAGGACGGGATCACATGATCTTCTAGAGTCTTTAGAAGAAATATACGTTAAAAAATAATCTCGTGCACACCTTGTGACCCAGATGAGAAAAAGTTATTTTTACTCTCAAGAACTGAAAATAGAAAGAGGTTTATTACAAAGATCCATAATGTCCTTGGAATGAACCAATCATTTTAAAAGCTTGTTTACCAACTCTGAAGCAAGGTCAGAAATGAGTTCAACATCTGGTGTTTATTTGTAGAGTACATATCATCCCACTTGTTAAAAAAATATCTCTCAATGAATGAATTTTGAACTTAATATGTCAAATTTGAATCTGACAAACAAACAATTAAAACAAAAACTAAATGACTTAAATCAAATATACGTAACACCTTCCCCCATGAAATAAAAAGAAAAATTTATATGATAAAACTTTCTTTTTAACACAAACCAATTTACTCCTAAGCTTAAAAGAACTGGCATAAATTACAAAGTGTATATGATATAATATATTGTTATACATGCGAAAGAGCGTCTGCTATTAAATTATATTTTTCCTTTATGTGCTGAATGTCAAGATTATATTCCCGCAATAACAGTCTCCACCTTAGTAATATATAGATTTAACTTGTCCATGTCCAACAATATGTTCTCCGAAAGTCACACAAGCATGGCAGAACTCACTTTTAGATAAATTAACTGTCAAACATACATCAGTGAGTCTGTCAAAGAATTTTCGAATTGTTGCTAGATGTTCTATCCAGGTGTCATTGTAGATTATGACGTCATCTATATAGGTATTACAATTGAATAGACCAGAGGTGATTATATTCATGAGACGTTGAAATGTACTTGGTGACCCTTTCATCCAGAATGGCATTACTTTATATTGGTAAAGTCCATCTGGAGTCACAAATGCCGAGATTTCATTTGCTCTTTCCGTTCGTGGAATCTGCCAAAATCCTTTCAAAAGGACAAATTTGGTAACATACTTGGCTTTCCCGAGTTTATCAATACAATCGTCAGTTCTTGGTAATGGGAATCAAGCTGTTTTTGTCACGCTGTTCATCTTCCTATAATCAGTGCACATACGGAAGTTTTTCATCTTGTTTTGGAACAAGTATGCATGGTGAACTCCAATCACTTTAACTGGGCTCTATAAAATCATTATCAAGCAGATACTGAATTTCCTTTTTTAAGTATTCCTGTTTGAGTGGGTTCATCTTGTATGGATGTTGTTTGATAGGTTTGGAATTTGCAATTTCAATGTCATGAAAATTTTTGTTTGTCCTTGTAGGTACATCTGGAAATAAGTGCTCATATTCAAATAATATCTGTTTCAGTTCATTTCTTTCTTGCACTTGCAAATGTGAAAGTTTATGGTCTAGATGTTTTATAATTTTTTAATTACAATGGTTCGTCATTTCAATATCAATATAATCTGATGATATTCCTTCACTGAGTGGGACAGGTACAAATAAATTAACTACAGGTTTAACATGGCTATCTCTTTAAATATACTCTTTTAGCATGTAAATATGACAGAGTTGTTTTTGTTTGCGCCTCCAAGGAGTATTTATGATGTAATTTAAGTCATTAATTTTCCTGTGAACTATATAGGGACCATCATATTTGGCCTGAACAGCATTTTGTTTCATTGGTAAGTGAGCCAGGACTCTATCACCAGCCTGACAACTCCTTTCGATCGATTTTTTTTATAATATCTTGATTTCATTTTAGATTGAGCAAAGTGCACATTTGCTCTTGCGACCTCACAAGCCTTTGACAACTTGTATCTAACATCGGAAACATAATCAAGAATATTGATCTCAGTATCTTCATTAGAGAGAAGTTTCTCTTTCAATAACTTCAATGGTCCAAGGAAAGTGTGTCCAAAAATAAGTTCAAAGGGACTGATGCCTAAAGATTCTTGAACTGATTCTCTAACAGCAAACAAGAGTAAATGAATGCCTTCATCCTAATCTGTATTAGTATCAAAGCAATATGATCGGATCATATTTTTCAAAGTCTGATGGAATCTTTATAATGCCCCTTAGCTCTCAGGGTGATAGGCAGAAGATTTAGATTCCTGAATGACTAAGTCATACATAACTTGTTGGAAAATTCCAGACATAATGTTTGAGCCTTGATCAGACTGAACAGATTTGGGAAGGCCATACTGAGTAAAACACTTTATTAAAGCTTTTGACAAGTATGACAAGATCTACAGTATTTGGCAACATCACTTTTGATTTTTGGCCAATAGAAGTGAGTCAAGATCTTGTGAAAAGTTTTATTAATCCCTAAATGACCAGCCAAAGGAGTTTCATGGGCAAGATTAAGTATTTCCTGTCTGTAAGATTTTGGAACTACTATTTGATAGTTCACCGACCATTCATCACCAGCAGGTACCTCGGGAGGTCTCCATTTTCTCATACGAATTCCATTTGTAATGAAATAACAGACAGAAACTTCAGTGGCTTAAGTCTCACTTATGGCCCTTTGAAACAAACAGGAGATCTCGTGATCTTTTTCCTGTTCGACGACAAATGACTGTCGTTTATCACCCTGAGTAGAATAAAGATAATGAGTTAGTAACAGAGGATCACTATGATCAATACCTTCTGATTGATCAAAACAAGGAGTAAATGTGTCTTCATCAAAAGCCTGACCTATACGCGTGTCAGCTAAAGGAATACTGTCTTTACCAACATCATTCTCAAGAGCTTTTTCTGCCATAGCTCTGATAACTGCACACGCTTGAAATATGTCAAGGAATTTTTTTTATTTGGATCACATTTCTTATTAAAATCAGGCTTGTCAGTTACAAGTGGATTAACCACAACCTTGTCTTATGCTAAGCCGTTGCATAGCAATAACAGAATGCCCTCAACGGGTAAAACCGAGACTGTTCCGACTTTCACAGGTCCTGATACTAAGTTTCATGACAAATTTTCACAATGGAGAGGAACATTAGCAAACCGCACTCTACTCCCTGAATAAGAACACTTTCATTAGAAGAAGACTTCTCAGAAAAAGGCAAAGTACCTGACAATAAAAGACTCTGAGAAGCCCCTGTGTCCCTTAAAATTTTAATAGGTGTGGGATTGGCTGAATCACCCAAGAGTGATATAGAACCCTTCGATATGAATGGTTCATAATTCTCCATAATAAAATCAGACTGGGATGTATTAGACCCAATAAATGTATTGCTTTCAAAACATGATTGTAACCTCGACCTCTTAGAAATAAGAGCATTTGGAACAGGTCTGTCTTGGTTATGATATTATTTTTCAATTTGTAGCAATCATAAATAACGTGTTCTTTCTTCTTGCATTAGGTACACGTCGGAAGAGACAAGGATCTAGAATCAATCTTCTCTGAAGTTTGATTTATGAAAGTTGTGCTAATTCGAGTTTTAAAAAGGCTGGTATTAAGCTGAAATACTGTTCTGCCAGAAGACTGTTGAGTAGAAGTCTTGTTAACAAAAGGAACTTTATGTGTCAAAGAATTTTCGTCAGCAGCTCGAGCAGCATTCTCCAAGGTTTCAATTCTATGCTCATCAAGATAAGACTTAACGTCACTATGGACACAGTTTTTAAACTCTTCAGTTGATATCATTTCCTTGAGATTTTGATAATCTTGTTCGACTTTCTTGGCTAAGCACCATCTATTAAACAACATCTCTTTCTCTCTAGCAAATTCGAGATGACTTTGTCCAGCTTCTTTTCTGTAATTTCTGAATTTTTGCCGATAACCTTCAGTGACTAACTCATTATCACTTAGACTTCATTCTTTATCCACATCATATTTACCACTTTGGTTAACAGACAGTGAAGTCTAAATCTTACCAGCCTTAACAGTGAGTACAAATTGCAATAACTGGGCCCAATGCTCCCTTGACCACTTTACATTATCTGCAACTTTTTAAAAACGAATGAAATATTTGTCTACTTCTTTTTCTCTGAAAGGGGGCACTAATCTAATATTACTTGCTAAATCAAAACTTACATTTGGATTTGAAGTATGAAGGTGTTTTTCACTTGCCAGCTTTGTTTCTTTCATTTTACATTGATATTCTCTTCTTCCTTCTCTCTTTTTAGCAATTTATTTTTCATGTAACGGACTGTGCATCTGCTCTTTTTGTAATTCAAATTGTCTTTCTTTCTCCTCTTTGTCATATTGTGATTGTCTTTCTTTCTCCCCTTTGTCATATTGCAATTTTTGTCTTACCCCCTTTCCTATCTCTCTCTCTCCTCTTTGTCATATTGAAATTGTTTTTCTTTCTCCCTTTCCTGTCTCTATCTCTCTCCTCTTTTCATATTATAATTGTCTTTCTTTCTCTCTTTCTTGAAATTACAGCTTCTTTAACGCTAATTCCATCTTGAATTTTAATTATAATTTCTTTATTTAATGTGAGAGTCTGATGCAGACTTTCTAACTGAAATCAAAGCAATTTTTTCCAAACATTCTTTTCTACTAAATATTGGCCCAAAATCTTGTTGATATCTTTTGTTAAAGAAGCCTTAGCTTCACAAAGATCATATTTACTGGCAATCAGCTCGTCTTTATTGAAAAAATCTAATTGCTCTTGAGTAAGACTAGAAAGAAATATTTCTACTTTAAATATCATTTTAATACAAGTCTGTCAATCTCATTAAAGATTTAATAAAATTTCAAAAACTAGAGGATTTCAAATTTAAAACAAAAATGTTCTGACAAACATTCTAGCCAACTTCCAATTGACCCCAATCTCGGACGAGCTCCCAATTTATGTGTTACGTGCTTAGGCTCAAATAAACAGTAACATAGAAAGGGTGCAAATAACAAGCTAGTAAAAACTCAATAAACAATTTATTGAGGACAAATATTTTCCAGAAAAGAAAAAATAAACTTATGGTTTTAATAATCAATTCAAAAATTAATCCAGAAATAATTCAAACTATAATCCACTAGTGAAATTGCAAAAGTCCTATTAATAAAATGTCCAAATAATTCTGGTCTTATAAAATTCAATGATCTCAATGAGCCCAGCTTCTACTAAATAGTTCGCTCCAAAACATCATTTATATACCTGTTTTTACGTAAACAAGGAAGGGGTCACACAATCTTATAGAATCTTCACAACAAATTTACGTTCAAAAACACATATCGTGCACACCATATGACCCAGATGAGAATCAGTTATTTTTACTCTCAAGAACTAAAAATAGAAATATGTTTACAACAAAGCTCCATAATGTCCTTGGGATCAATCAATCATTTTAAAAGCTTGTTTGCAAACTCTGAAGCAATGTCAGAAATAAATTCAGCATCTGGTGTTTATTTGTAGAGTACAGGTCATACCACTTTTTTAAAACAATATCTCTCAATGAATTAATTTTATACTTAATATGTCAAATTTGAATCTGATAAACAAACAATTAAGACAAAAAATAAATGCCTTAAATCAAATATACGTAAAAAAAAATTATATATATATATATATATATATATAGATAGATAGATAGATAGATAGATAGATAGATAGATAGATAGATAGATAGATAGATAGATCGATCGATAGATAGATCGATCGATCGATATATATTATATAATAATAATGATAATAATAATAATAATAATAATAATAATAATAATAATAATAATAATAATAATATAATAATAATAATATAATAATGATGCAGACTTTGTATAGCGGCTTAATTTTAGAAGCTATAATCGTTCTACAGCATATATAATGATTATATGAATGAAAACAAAAAGAAGATAAAACCATGAAATTGAAAAACTTACAATTGACTAAATATATTAAAGGTACGAAACATTAGTGAGTCCTTAAGTTTGTTCTTGCAGTCGGACAGGTTAGATTGTCTTTGTTCCAATTACTCTTTCGTGCTCTTCCGAGGCTTATAATTAACACACATAGATAGATAGAAAGATAGATAGGTAGATAGATAGATAGGTAGATACATAGATAGATAGATAGATAGATAGATAGATAGATAGATAGATAGATAGATAGATAGATAGATAGATAGATAGATAGATATATAGATAGATTGATAGATAGATAGATAGATAGATAGATAGATAGATAGATAGATATTAATAAAATAATAATAATAATGAAAATAATAATAAAAATAATAATAATAATGAGGACTTTGTATAGCGCCTTAATTTTAGAAACTATAATCGCTACAACATCTATAATGATTATATAAATGAAATCCAAAATAAGAGAAAATCATGAAATTGAAAAAACTTACAATTTTCTAAATATATTTAAGGTACGAAGCATTATTTTGTCATTAAAATTGTTCTTGCAGTCGGACATCGGAGTTTTAAGATCACTTTTGAAAGGGATCAAAGTGTTGTATCTCATGTCAAAAAGCAATTCGTTCCACATTGCTGGGCCCTGGTATGCAAATGAACGTTGTTCATATGATGTCGTTTTCAATGCTGGAACAATGTTCGTCAGAAGAATAGCGTAAGTATCATGCTGAAATATGCACATGGATGTGGCCGGGTACGTGTGTAGGACTGGAGTCATATATATATATATATATATATAGCACATATAACAAAGTCTGTGCTTGATTATGGATCGTATGGATAGCCAGTGTAGGGTACAGACAGTGGGGAGGCATGTTCTGATCGTTGTACTCTTAAGATAGTCCGATTAGCTGGCCGTTGAACGTTTTGAAGTTTCTGGACAAATATTGAAACGAACCAGCCATACTTGAGTTACAATAGTCCAGTCTCAAAAGTACTAATGAACACATAAGCGTCTTAGTGGCATCAGCTTAAAATTATTTGCGAATGGACCTGATGCGACTAAGCTCAAGATTTGAAGCCTTGCATATGTTCATGACATGTTGTTGCTTGTTTGTTTGTTTGTTTACTTGAATTTTAACGGCGCACCAGCACTTTTAGGCTATTTAGCGCCATACAATACGTTACATGTTCAAAAACAAGAAAGGTTTAACATCGACCAGCGATATATATAAAAAACAATAGTTAAATATAAAATGGTAAGATGTTGGTAACAGGAAAATATGAAGCTTCCCAATCAACGGGAGATGTAAATGGTGTTATGTTGATGATAAGATGTTGTAAATAAAAGGTGATATTTGCATTAGATAAAAATATTCTACGTGATGGTATACAAGTTATAGTTTAAAATAGAGATTTACTTCCTTTAGGAAATCTAAAATACAAGTGGTTTGTATTGTATCAAAAAGTTTCTTCATGTCATGTACATTATAGTATTTAACACGCGTAAGTTGCAGGTCGGAACACTCGGTCATAAAGTGTTTAACAGTGAATGGCTCATTGCAAGAAAAGCACTCTGGTGGATCTTCACCTTTTAGTATGTGGGAGTGGATAATGTATGTATGACCGATTCTGATTCTTGCAATGACAACCTCCTCTCTGCGGATAGTTCTATAGGAAGGAGTCCATTCTCCCAGGGTTGGTTTGATGGCATGAAGTTTGTTATTGACTGCATCATCCCATGACGCCTGCCACTTCTGACGTAGGTACTTTTTGATACAAGGTTTAAAATCAGTAAAAGGTAATTTAAAATCCGATGGTTCTTGGGATAGAGCCATCTTAGCAGCCCGGTCTGCTTCTTCATTACCTTTAATACCAATATGGCTAGGTAGCCAACAGTATACTATGTTGTAGGACTTACTAAGCTCAGAGTTTTTGACGAGAATATCGACTAGTAATGGATTATCCAGTTTTCTATGGTGTAGCGACTGAAGTACTGACAGAGAGTCACAGAAAATAATGCTATTTAAAATGCGCTTTTGTTCAATAAATTTCAAAGCAAGATCTATTGCTCTGATTTCCGCTGAAAATATGGACGCATCGTTTGGCAAGCGCACTTTGGTTATGTGCTTGCCACTAACAAAGGCTGCAGCAGCCTTGTCATCAACTTTTGATCCATCAGTTAAAATTTTTGTGTAGTTTTTAAAATCGTTGAGGAGTTCATGATAAGAGTTCTGGAAAACGGCAGGATTCGTCTCAGATTTTCTCCCATCGTGCAACGTAAAAATCACTTTGGGTTGCTTAAGGAGCCAAGGTGGTGTTTCCGAGACAAACGTATTCTGAACTGTAGGGAGATTAATTTTGATAGTGTCAAAACTGGATGATATTCTGATGCCAAATGAAGGTATGGCATTTGGTTTGTTTTCGTACAAAGTTTTGTATTTTGGTTGAAAAACAGCCGAAAAAGCAGGGTTCAGAGGATTTGATCTTAACCTAAGAGCGTACTGTATAGAAATCATTTCTCTGCGGTGCGATAAGGGTGGTTCATTCGCTTCCGCGAGAAGGCTTTCGCATGGAGATGTCTTGAATGCTCCTAGAGCAAGTCTTATTCCCTGATGATGAATTGGGTCAAGCATTTTCAAATAAGACTTCCTAGCTGAACCATAAACAATGCATCCATAGTCTAGTATAGAACGGATAAATGTTCTATACAAATTGAGGAGGACTTTTTTATCAGCACCCCAGTCAGTGTGCGCAATTACTTTTAGTAAATTTAAAGCTTTTAAGCATTTAGCTTTTAAATTCTTGATGTGTGGTATAAAACTCAGTTTTCTGTCGAAGATAATACCCAAAAACTTCGTTTCCTCAACAACTGGAATAAGTGTTCCGTCCAGCGTGAGTTTAGGGTCATCATGATGTCTTCGCAATTGACAGAAATGCATGCATACTGTTTTCGATTTAGAGAATTTAAAACCATTATTAATGGCCCAATGGTGGATCTTATTGATATTTTGTTGAAGTTGCCTTTCAATTGTATGCATGTGCTTTGATCGATAACAAATTAAAAAATCGTCTACATATAAAGAGCAGTCCACACCGGGAGTTAAGCACTTAGTGATGCTATTGATTTTGATATTAAATAGCGTCACAGATAAAATACTGCCCTGGGGCACACCCATCTCTTGCTGGTGCATATCGGAGAGGGTAGCGCCCACGCGTACTTTGAATTCTCTGTCGGAGAGAAAACTGGAGATGAAAGCGGGCAGACGGCCTTTTAGACCTAGATCGTGCAGGTCATTTAGTATCCCGTACTTCCATGTTGTATCATAGGCCTTTTCTAAATCAAAGAAGACCGCTACTAAATGTTCCTTCTTGATAAATGCATCGCGAATAAATGTTTCCAGTCTAACCAGATGATCGTTAGTACTACGACCAGAACGGAAGCCACTTTGGAAAGGAGAAATTAAATTATTACTTTCCAAGTAACATACAAGCCGAGAATTAATCATTCGTTCCATTGTTTTGCATATGCAGCTTGTCAATGCAATAGGCCGATAGCTGTTAGGATCTTCGTTATTTTTGTCTGGTTTGGGAATCGGTATCACTGTTGCTTCTTTCCAGCTCTTAGGTACATTACCAGCAATCCATAAATCATTAAAGATTTTAAGAAGCAATGTCAGAGAAGATTCTGGGAGGTGTTTCAAGAACTGGTAATGTACTTCGTCAGGCCCAGCGGATGTATCATGGGCGTTGTCTAATGCCTCACTAAGCTCCAATAAAGAAAACAGCTGGTTATAATTTTCAGTGTTGTTCGATGTAAATTTTAAACGCGACTTTTCTTTTTGAGATTTTAATCTTCTAAAGGCATCTGAATAATTAGATGATGATGAGTTTTTCGAAAAACTATCGGCAAGAATATTTGTTATGTCACGTTTCGAACTGAAATTGATATTGTTTATTTTTAGGTGTCGAATAGAATTGTGTTTCCTTTTTCCATTTATTTTCCGAATAGTATCCCAAACTTGTTTCATTGAGGAACGAGAGTTTAAAGAAGAAATATATTTCTTCCAGGATGCACGCTTACATTCTTTGATTGTGCGTCGAGTTTTAGCCCGGGCAATACGATATTTATTTAAATTTTCGGGCGTTGGACGAGTGTTGAATGTTTTTAATGCTTCTCGGCGTTGTCTAATGGCTTCTTTGCATTCCTTGGTTACCCAAGGTTTTTGCGATCTCTTACTGTTCGTTGAGGACTTGGGAATGGATTCATCTGCAATTGAAATTAGAACGGAGGTAAAATGCTGTATAGGATTAACAGCGTTGAATACTGTATCATTATTTAGTCTAGTTTTACATAATGCTTCAAACATAGCCCAATCGGCCTTCTTTATATTCCATTGTGGAATTGTATCATCAATTTTAGTGTTATTTTCAAGAGTGATTGGAAAGTGATCACTGCTGTGAAGGACATCAGCGACCTTCCATTCATAGTCCAAAAGCAGTGAGGGAGAGCAAATTGTCAAATCTATGCATGTGTACGTACCCGTTCCTGGGTGTAAATATGTTGATGAATTAGTGTTATATAGACACAGATCGTGTCTAGAAATGAAATCTTCTATTTTATGGCCTCTGTCGTTTATGTGATTTGATCCCCATAAAATGTTATGGGCATTAAAATCCCCGAGTAAAACAAAGGGCGCGGGAAGTTGTTCAACAAGATTGTCTAATTCCTTTTGTACTAGGTTGGTGTTTGGTGGTAAGTAAATGGAACAAAAAGTAATCACTCGATGTAGAGTGACACTTACAGCAATGGCTTGTAAATTTGTGTTTAAAGGAACGACTCTGTGAGGGGCTCTATTGTTCACAGCAATAGAGACTCCTCCTGAGGCCCTGTCTGCGTTTTGAAAGTACGCATTAAACAGGGAAAAGTTTTTAAAAGTAATTTTATCTGTCTCTTTCAGGAATGTTTCCTGTAAACATAGTACAGCAGGATCGTGTTCATTTAAAAGCAGAAGAATATCATTGTAGTTTGTTTTAAGTCCTCGACAATTCCATTGTATGATGGTGTTCTTCATTCTAATGTTATGCTGGAGATTCTGGAACTAGGTTAGACTATTCGCGGTGGAAGCATGTGTTGTTATTTGTCTGGAGGAAGTATGGGAGTATATTTAGTTTTATTAGGTTTGGAGCTACTTTGAGTACACGGAGCAGTTTCTTCTGCATCCATGCTCTCAAAGTGTCCAAACCTGTTGTACAGTTTAATGGGGTCATCTGACACCTTTTGCTGTTTATTTGTTTGTGCTTTGTGTTTCTGTCTTGGTGATTTTGGTGGTGGATTGTTATTAGTTGTTGTCTGAGTTGATGTTGTGCTTTTCTGTGGCTTATAATTAGGGATGTTGGCACATGTGGTTGAATCGGGCTGATCCGTCTGTGTTTGGGCGTCCATCGTGCTTTTTGGATTGTGCTTTACGACTGTGGAGAAGGATGGGCCAGGAAGGGATGTTTTTGCCTGGACAAGCTTTCTGGCCTCTGGGTAGGGAATGTTCGAAGTAAACTTTACCCTCTGAATTTCCTTCTCCTGTTTCCATGTATCACAATCTTTGGAACTGGCGTGATGTTCCTTGCCACAGTTGACACAATGCGGAGTTGCTCTACAATCAGCTTCCTGATGAGAGTGTTCTCTACATCGGCCACATACCTTGGCTCTGGAACATCGATCTTCGTGATGGCCGTATTTTTGACACTTATAGCATCGAAGGGGGTTTGGAATGTAGATCTCGACCTTTACTTGTAAAAACCCAACCTTGACCACTTTGGGCACTGTCGGTTTATTAAAGGTGAGTACAAATGTATTGGTGTCCTGCAGGGCGTTATTACGTTTAATACGTATTCTTCGCACTGCAGTGACACCTTCATGTTTCATCCCTTCGATGATATCTGCGTCGGTGACTCCAGCCAAGTCACGACATCGTATTACGCCTTTGGACGAATTCAGTGTAGTGTGGGCGAATGAGGTCACTGGAATATCAAAGAATGTTTTCATTTTCATGATATTGTCTGTTTGCCCCTTTTGCTCACACTCTACAAGAAGGCAACCCGATTTTAGTTTTTTCACACTTTTTGGTGTGCCAATCGATCCCGTAATGGTTTTCTCGATAATAAATGGAGATAAACCTGAAAGCGGTTTAGCATCATCTTTTGATTGAATAACCATGAAGCGTGGAAATGATTCCACGCCACGTGGTTCTTCATCAGAGTCAGACAGTGGTTTAGTACGTTTATTGGATTTTTTTTCCATGATGGCAAGATTTTAAAATTCAGCACCCGTGCTCCCCACCCACCAAGGAGCCCAACAAGGGGACACTTTTAAAGTGCCAAGGATACACAGATGCCATACTCAGTTGATAAAATTACCTTTGGATGACCCTGAAGTCGCCAATTTCTAGGGTCAGTAAAATTACCCCCCGATTGACCCGTTGAGCCACCGCCTTATAGGAAGTCTTCTAAGATTTGGAAAAGGGAAAGATATAGGAACAGAATATATGGGCAACGGTGGTATCAAAAGAGATACAAGGAGAAAGTAAAAGGAGGTGAGAGAGTTAATAAAGACTTCCTAGGGCTCGGCGTGACCAGCCGATTTGTCGAGACCGGGCCCATCTCGACCACCCGTCTAAGAGAAGTAGAGGCCAAAGTAGTGTGTTGCAACTACCAGGATCCTTTCCTCCCCCGACACGGGACGCAACCCACGGCAAACAGGTTGCCTCTACTTAGTCGCCTTTTACGACACGTGGCGAGGCACGTCGGGCCTATTCTAGAACCCCGAACCCGCAGGGGGTACATGTTGTTGCAATGTGAGAGAACTGTCTAGAGTAAAACCTAGGTTTTGTGCTGACTGTGTGAATCTAATGTTGCTGTTGCTGATATATATTGCTTGGTGTAATAGATGTGAAAGAGAAAGTGTATGTGCTGTTATCAGAATGGCCTAATTTATATCTTCATTCGTCTGCAGCTTGTTACATATCATCCATGATTACACATCGTAAATGTACCTATCTACACTTTGGATGGTATCATCAACGTCAATTGGGTGGCTAGAATTGTATATTTGGGTGTCATCAATTGGTGATACACTGAGTGACGATCTGTGACACTTCAGAGTGGCTGAGTGCATATAATGAATATAACAGTTCCAAGAACAGACCATCACAACATATATAAACTGGGCTCGAGTTTATTCCATTTGCAGATACAATTTGTGTTATGTTGACTAATTAGAACGTGAACCATTGTGAGGCTGTATTGTGAATGCCAATCTATTTTTTCAAATCCTACAGACAAATCATTACGGGTGAGAAATGTAATCTTTCCGATATCCAAAGCAGAGAGAATGTCATTAAATACCTTTAGAAGAGTAGTATCAGAAATGTGGCAAGAGTGATATGCAGACCATCTGAAGTCAAATGAGATACAAGTTGGATTTGAATAAATTATTTTTCTTTAATTTGAACAGGTGATTAGAAACTGAGCGGTAGGTCTTTAAATCATTGTGGTCCAGTGTTGGTTTCTTTAGCAGAGACTTTACGATGGAAGTTTTGAAAAATGATGGGAATTCCCAGTATGAGAGAGATATATTTAATACCATCAGATAATGAAGGCAATATTGGGTCTAAGCATACAATCAGCAGTGATATTGGAATTGGATGACATTCACATGACATTGGTGCACTCTTCTTCACTATTGTTTGTACTAAATCCATAGAGACAAGTAAAACTGCTTCTAATAGTTGTCGCTGAAATTATTTCTCGTTAATGTAAGGTGAGGACAGGTCAATTTAAATTGTGTTGTCAAGCGCATCTCTATTGGTTTGTACTTAGTCACGGAAGGCATTTGGAAATAGGTCCGGAAGGTCTACTGGGGAGAAGGTAATTGGACGTTCTGTGCATTCGTTCTTTGACATTAGTTTGTTAGTTATCTCTAAGAGCTTTTAACTGCTGGAACTCCCTTATCTTAGTAATGTAGTGGGATAATTTGGCAAAACACTGCGAACACGTTTCATTGATACTTTGCACTTGGTGGCTGGGTCATGGTTTTCAAGCAATGAACGCTGGCAGTTATTTAGTTCTTCTGCTATAGGACGAAAGCATGTTGTTAGGTTTTCGCTTATGGCATGCATTAGTTTGGTTATATTTATCATACGGAGCTTTCTGTCAGCAGCAAAAAGAAGGTGGAAGGTTAGGGACTGATACGTCGCGATGAGCATATAACGCATAGGTGATCCGATGCAAGTTCGTGCAAGTTCGTGTAATACAAGGGTGGATTGCAGAATATTATCGTCAGGTCTAAGAAGAATTCATTATAAAATGTGACCAGGTTTATGGGTAAGTCGATTAACGGCCTGTTTAAAGTTGAAAACATGAATATGATCTAGGAGTTATGTCGTGTTTGGATTTACAGGACTGTCAAAGAGTAAGTTGAAATCTCCAAGAATATTTAGGTTGCGACCTATCGAATTTCCAGTTATATATATATATATATATATATATATATATATATATATATATATATATATATATGCATGTAGTGTGTAGGTACATATAAGTTTATATGTGTACATGTAAGAAATAGTTACAACAAATATAATTTGGTCGTTCTTCTGCTCTCTCACTCATAACCAAAATGATGTATTGAGTTTAGTAACAATAAAATGTTTACTGACTTAAAGTAGGAAAGATATTTAAATATATAATTATTTGCATGATCAATTCTAATACATGCTATTATTTCATTGATAATATAATGGCAAGACATGGTAGCATACATAGGGTAATGATTAATATTAGTAAATGTATGCACTGCAATAAACAAAATGTCTTTTTATCAATTACATTTGAGCACTTCCACTTACACAGGACTGACATATAATAATCTTTAAATTGTAAGTCAAGACAGTTATCTGACTAGAACATCATGTTTTAAAGGTGTAGCTATTTCACATTCGAAATCTGTTTCAGCTATTTCTATTTTATACTTTTAGAAATATGAATAACACATAGTTTCCATTTAATCATCTGCATTTGGTTCTCAGTCCCATATGATGGGTTTTGTCAATCCAATCGTCAACATAATTATGCAAAGGAATTTTATGTTTTTCCAAATTCAGGTTTAGAAGGATGGGTTACCTGCTATTATACTTGGTAACATGTTGAACAAATGCGGTGTGGAAGGAAGACACGATTGTTGATCCCATATTGTTGGAATAAAAGGGACTTAATACGTGACACTGCCGGCCCACCCCACCCCATCCCGAATCTTGCTGCCCACCACAGTTCAGAACGATACAAAAGTACACTATATATAATAATGCTATAAAAATGAGACACTAATATTACTATATAAGTAGGATAATCATATTTGAGTTTACAGTTTATCTACCTTAACATAAGACAAGTTATCCCATCAGCTGAATGTTTAATTGTCTACATACATTTATGAGTATAGTACTAGTGGATCAAATTCCAAAGGAGTTATCCAGTATGATTGCTTGAGGTACCATGTATATTTCCCTTGGACACTTTTACCCAGTCGAGACCTTAATTATAAAATATTGCATATCACCATTGGAGTATTTGTGTGCGTGTGTGTAATTTTGAATTTTAATTCCTGCAATGTCTGCAATGTGGCAGCTTTATTGTGATGTCCAGAACTGATGTATCATACTGCAAACATGTTTTATCAAGTCCCATGCAGTCACATTATCATGACACCAGGCCTACTAGTCATAGCTATAACCTCTTAATGCTTATCGCGATGTGATGCTTTTTTTGATAGTACCATTTTTTTTGGCTTTGGTATCACTCACGCAGGTTTCCACATTCATCCTCCCGCATCACAGGTGAATGATCTAACCACGTAGGTCATAGGAGTGGTCCACATTTCAATGCAGTATGATTTTGCTAAGAAAAAACAGGGATTTACATTAAAAGTTGTATTTCATACCATGCAAGTGAATTTTGAATTGCCTTTAGTCCGAAATGTTAACCTCTATTAATGTAGAGGTTTATTTCAAATACACCGAGTGTAAAAGTTTGCAAAGTGAACCTTTACATACATTATATTATAATGTGGGCCTTGAGCGGATTAGGAAACAGTATATATTGAAAATAGACAAACCAAACTGCTATTGGGAAGCTAGTTGATCATGTCTCTTCACCCCCTCCCCAATTTATTATGCGACCTGTTACATGTATGGTATTTCCTTATGTTACATAGCGATAGATCATACAACAAATCGTCACTGATAATCCAATGAGTACATTTTCAACCGCTCCATTCATCATCATTAGTGTAGAATGCCCGAGGAGAACTTCTATATTGTACTGTACATAATTTCATTTGGAAAACGCATGACTTTGAGAACCTGAATATTGTATGCTCACCTAGCTAGCGTAGTACCTCACACTTGAACCAGTAAGAAATAACGTTTAAGAATGTCATTCGTTTATGATCTTCATGAAGAAGATGGAACAGAAAATGTTGTTAAGACAGTAGAGGCTGGTGTGGCAGGACAGAGTAAGTATACTATAAACTGTTTAAGTGAATGATATAGAATATCTCAAACTGGATCAATTGAAATACTTCATGATTAAAATCCTTTACATAGAAAGGCCCAATATTACTAAACTAATTTATATAGTTCTATTTTTGAAACAATTTTAAAACAATTTTTAAATGAAGATTTTGTGTCCATATATGTCATATAAACAAGCAAATTAAAGAATGCATGATCTTTCGTTTTTAGCATTTCAATGAAAGGTTTAATTTTTACCAAATGAGAATTATCAATACTGCATAGATGTACAGTGAACAAATGCAATAATCTAATAACCATCCAAATTGTTGTGGGCAGTTTCAGCTCCATAAATCCATTTAAAATTGATAGAAGAACCACAATACGTTAGTAGCATTTGTCGGTTTTTTTCCATGGAACTGACAGGGTTATGTATTAAGTATGTTTTCTCATAATTTCGTCTTATTCGCAATTATAATAATAATAACACTAATAATAATGTCGCAAAATAGAAACCGAGTGGGTTTTGGACTAAATGACCAACAAAACACAACATGTGAAAGATGGAAATTTTTAAAATTTATTAATAAAGAAAAATATGTGATGTATAAATACAATAATTCTCACACATTCTCAACATACGATTGATCCAACCACTCTACACTAACATTCACACATTGAAAAGATACCAAAAAATGACATCAATATGAAAAATAATATAGATTTCATATACGTTTAAAATAATAATATGCACTGTAAGATATTCAAATAATCTCACGTATGGACTACGATTAAGATTCAAACTATCTTAATATATTCATACATGTTTCAAGTAATGTTCTGCACTGTAAATGAGATACACATAAATCTCCTGGAATGCAACAAAGATTCAAACTAATATCATGTAAATGAAAATGTACCTAATGAAACAACAACTAGAAGAATCATATGCTTCTTTGCTTTTGTACAATCGTGCGATTCAGAACCTGATAAGCGGCACAGTTTCACCAAGTTCTTGGATTGGCCAACACTCGTATTGCACGCTCTAATCCTTCACGGATCCACCAGTCATACATATACACATGTACAATGATCATTCAACACCCTTGAATTAGATACGTCAATATTCTTGGCTCCAACACACATACAGACATACGTATATAACATACAGATAGTTCTAGACAGCTATACACGTCCGCCTTATGTTTGAAGAACACATTGGAGAGCGTACAGTCATTATAGAAGATTCAACACGACCATTGTGTCGTTTAGAAATTGATCTTCCTTTAATCCATAGAATAGTGAGTACTTTCAGCGTTAGGTTTTAAATTTGACATACAAAAATCATGTCCAGTTTAATTAGCCTTTGAAATATTCTCAATATTCTAGTTTTAAAAGTCAATGTCGTGATTTTTTCACATGAACTATATACGTGAAGGAGATTAAAAGAGACAAAATGCTGATATGTAACAGATGTTTATTTCATATAGTGGATGAATACGTTTAGAATTGAAGATGTGTTAGATCTTTCTAATATATCCAGACCTAAACTACAAGTTTGGAACAGTTGTAAAATGTGGAAGCAGTAATGATAAATCACGTATACATGTAATTAACAATACATATTAAATTCTATTAGTTCATGCACCTTTCGAACTCTTGTTTTCTTTAAATGTGGACATACATGTTCCTTAGTCTAATTATACAACTGATTTTCAGTATATTGTTTACTCGATGTTTACAGGCTGTATATAACTTTGTATGGGTTAAACTATTGGCACGTCTCCGAACTCCATCGAATTATAGCTTTGCAAATTTCATCAATGATATAATTTGTATTTGTAACCTGATAGCAAATATATCAGTGATGATTAATGGTTATTTATAACAGAAAACGTCATTTATGGAAACTATATATCTCTCTTTCACTTCTATTTTTAAGCAGGGGATATTTACATGCTGAATTAAAGCTGCAAATAGCTTGTTTCTGAAGACAATGTGGTCTGTAAGTATAATTTCGAATGTTTGACAAATGTGTGATCCGAGATTGTTATTGTTTGCATGTTTTTACATGTTTTTGATATCTTAGTTGGACACATACTAGTTAATATGAGTTAATAGTGGTTGCAGGTGAATAATTATATGATTCAGGAAAAACATTGTCATAAGTGTATATGGACAAAAGCTTACCATTTGACATCAATTTAGTAGTACATTATATACAATAAAGATTTTAGTAACATTATTAAAGGTGTGCATTTGGAAACTAAAATAATAAAAAATCCTGTTCGCAGTTTATTTTCTTACTCAGCCGATAAATAAATGATTCCTAATATGGGACAATATGTATAGACACTATTTGCGTTGTATTGATTTCATTATGCCCCTATGCACATGAAATCAAAATTATTCAGTAACTAAATTGTCTTATATGTGACATCATTTTTGTCTAGTATTTTGGGGATGCTGGCTGTACAGTTGAATTGCTTTGGACAGACAATGTGATCGAGACTAAGGTGTTTTACAAGAATTTTGACTGCCGCAGTGTCACATATTTTGGGAAGCTCTGAGCACACTACTGAAGTATAGTAAATCAGTAAATACAGTGTCTTTACATTTGATGTTTGTAGAGATAAAGAAAGGTATCACACTGAACCTGAAGTATCACAGACTCTAGACTATACAATTGGCTTACATCCACCAATGCCTTACCACATCTTTGCAAATTTATATTTTGACATATAATTTAGTAGTTTCGTACTGTACTTGTGTAGCTTTGTAGCCTAGTCTTTCTTAACAGGTACTCGGAACAGAAAATACGAAACTAATGTACCGGTTAGAAGAAGACGTTTGCGTTCGTCGGGTAATTAACAAAAAGTATTACAAATACGTTTTTGGCAGCAATTATGAATTTTATGTAAAGAGAAATTTTGCTTTAAAAATCATTTGGCAATTAAATCATTAACGTTTTTAGCAGGCTGTCATGCATTAAATATAATGCTGATAAATTACCAATAAATGATAACATAATTTGTTAATATTTATAATACTGTGAGACATATTTATAAATGAGTGTTGTCATTATCCAGTTAGACGTCGTACATTATTTTGGATGTACTAAGTGAATTGTTGTAAAATCATATTTAGTGTTGTACAAGGAACAAAGCATAATGTCATTAAAACTAAATTTTCTTCGAGTCAACAAGATAGGGCGCCCATGTGATTGGGTTGTCTAAGACAATTGTATTTAACAGCAACTAACATCTCGCCTCTGCCGGCATGGGTTTAGCTTCAGCTCATCTCAGTGTGGATGTATGGGAAAGGTTGACTACTTGACAGTAGCTACCCATTGTTTTGTGGTTCTTCCTCGGGTTTTCAACTGTTGTCCCTCCAATAAATATACTGGCTACCATATATACCCATCCTGTCCTGAAACAAATAGTGTGAGACCCCCGCTCTCAAATATATTCCATTTCTTTTTTTAAAAAATACCTGCATATGTTTCACTGCTAGTTGTTAATCATTATTTCTGTTCACTATACAATCGTTCTTCAGCCTTCAGATTTGACATATAGAACTGTATTCTCTTAAAATAGGCTACAATCAAAGAAACATTCCCGACTGAGAAAGACTTTCAAGGAATGTAAAGACGAACTAGAACAAAATACTGAACTTGAGGTTATTATCAAATTATTAATTATAATTACTTTTATTCTTCGAAAATTAAAATATGTAAATGTAGTAACTTAACTGTTTATATTCTGCTTCTCATATAAATTGATATCATTTTGGATTATAAAGAATAACAGCTAACTTTTCTCTGCAAAGCAAACAGAAAGGCAGTCAACCAGAACATTTCTGAGTGGAAATCAAGTACATAAACCTTGCATTAAATATTTGATTGAGCTATCCTTGCACCATTCACAAGAATGAACTTTTAAGGTTGATTACATGTATTAATAATTCATTAGGTAAATCATTTGAGGACAAAAACAGTGTTTGCTATTGAATATCTAATTTTTAATGATGCTATTAATTTTACACATTATCAGAATTACTGTGTTTGCATGTAGATTAAATTAAATATGATTTCTTTTATAATGTGGCATGTGGCGTCTCAGTCGCTTATTTTTCGATGGAGACTAACAAAGCAGTATTTTAAACAGTGTTGGCTTCCGTAATAACGCTGTAAATGATATAGGCAATGAGGATGAGGATGACTATGTTGGTCCCTTAAGCTTGTTCAGTTTCTTAATTATTGCTAAACCTCAACGATGCATACCTATATATGTATGATAACTGTATTCATGTTGAGGATAATTATTTTTCATTTAATGCATATATTTAACATAAATTAAACACAAAACAGCTTTCTTAATTGTGAGCACTCTGACAGTCGCATATCCTGATGCAACTTCTCTCTTTTTCTTCTCGCATAAACACTCTGACACTTGTTTCACATCTGTAAAAACCTCAATAAACAATTAACATTTCAAAACAGATACGAATTTGTGTCCCATGGTCTTTTATTATATATCAACCAAGTGCATTGTAACAGTTCAGTACCAGCAAGTTTTTAAATTCAGCTTTATTCTAATACTGTTTTGATGATATAATTATGCTTGCACTTGGCAAGCATCTTCTTAAATAACATACATTCTTAATATTTGTTGACATATGTCGTTACATTTCTAGTTGGCTGACACTCTACATGAAATATTGAACTCTTGAAACACGATCGTATATGTTTGCAATAGACAGCATACGACTGGCATCAGACAACATTTACCATTGGCTGTCATGGCAGTTAAAGGTGAGCCGAGATATGGGATCATGAGACTAAAAAAAATTCAAAAGGAATCCATAAATGTGCTTGACCTTTTATGTTATCGTTATGTATTAGACTGCATTTGAATAAGTAAATAAGTGATTAATGTAAATGAAAAAACGCAAATTTATTATCACGTAGTGCTTTTACGGTGAGTTAAGGGTTTTCATATATCTAAGAGTAGTTTTATAATAAGTCAGTATTAGTTGGTATGCTAAAGAATGTAATTCACAATTCTTATTTATATATTATTCGTAATTCCATACATGTATACATTATTGGATGGAGAAATACAGTGAAAATGATGCACAAAATACAAGCCATATAACTAAAGTTGAGAATCTGGAACCTAAATATGACGTGAATAGTTTAGATAGTCAACAGTTCAACTATCAATTGAAGCAAATGTATATACTCCATCATTTTCGAACCCATATGAATCTATTGTTTGAGGTTTATTAACATCCTTACTTGAAAAAAGCATAATTAGCAGCAACAGCAGCAGTAACCATGTTAACCATTATTTACTATAACAGACACTAAATTTCAAATGGTTTTAAATCTGATTTTGAAATATTTAATATTATTACAAACTTTATAAGTATGCAGTGTATTACAGAAAAGAAACATTTCTGATTACGTATGGTCCTTTTATTGTAATTACGAAGCTTAAATATAAGAGTTTCATCATGAAATACTATATTTAGTTGTTCATTAGACACAAAGAGTTATTGATCTGTAAGACAAATACTTACAAACATGTAAGATAGGAGACTTGGTTGCTTTATTTTTCAGGTGGAACTAGCAGTTTGATTGAAATGTTCTTGACTTCCATTCCATATTGTAATGTCATTCTGCAACGCGATTGTTTGTATGAGCTAAAGTACTTATTAAGTTATTTATTGCTATATAAGACCAAATTTGAATAATACTGACAGCATAATGTGATTATATAATTTATATTGACTCGTTACTGTTATCAGCACAATACTGTTAGTTAATGGTATTAGTCGTATCTTTAAATTAAGATTAGTACACAAGGCATACTAATGCGCAAAGGTTAATTTGTTAGTAAAGTTAAAAATTTCAGTTACAATATTAAAGAAGAAAATTCTTTGTCAATTATGATTTTCTTTGTAGGTAATTGCTCCAAATACCATTGGGCTGATGGAATACAATGCTGGTATAATCCAGATGGGACTACTTGAGTGTCAACACATAATATACTGCAAATAGCCATTTGGGAAACTTGAGAATGTACATATCAGTTTAGAAATAACATTATATAAGAAAGATATCCATAATATCAATGACATGTATTACATCACCAAATTTGAACTAGAGATAGTGAACAATCAATTATAGGTTAGGGGAAAAAAAAATTAACAAAAAAATTAAGCAACTACAATAAACACAATAAAACTCATGGATTACTGAATTATTCTCAAGATATTGATTGGATGATTTATTTAGTAAAACCTGCCTCCTTACTGCATACTCACTTCCTGTAGCTAATGAGGTTTACTGTGTGAGCACTGAGTTTGACTAGGAGTAATAGTTCTCCTAAAGTATTATAATTGGGTAATTAGTAGATCAAAGAGTCATATTATAACACCACTGGCTGGTTATTAATGGGCAAAACATCACATGTTTGTAGTCATTAGGTCACATCAATTATTTTTTAATTATAATAGAGAACATGTCTTGGCGTGCGTAGAAAATTTATACATTATCCACTTAACATGAAATCACTACAGTTGAAGATCAGGATATCTTAAAAATAAAATATTGTATGCTGATTATATATATAATATATAACATACACTATATATATATATATATATATATATATATATATATATATATATATATATATATATATATAATGAATTATGTTAAAAATGTGAAAAGTTTTAAATGTAACAATATATTATCATATATAAGAAAGTTATACATTTAAGCTGCACTTTATGTGCGGCAAAGGTATATGGTTCATTAAAGGTCATAGCCGATTAAGTTATTCATTGCCAAGATTTTTATAAAGGAAACACACTGGCAATTCTACTGAATTTATCATTATGTCATGACATCATTTAATGGCAAAACTTAACAACGTACTCCTGTAATACTATTTCAGAACGTTCTAAATCAACATTTATAATGACGATATCTAAAGGCCATTTGGTACTATCATTAAAATATTGGAATTTAATAGCAGTGGGATTTTACCATTTTGATTCTCTATTCAGAAAAGTGTACTTACTGGACATAATTCTGATTACACATTTATGAACAATAGGGTTGGCACGCATTATAATGGAATGGTGGTCGCAGGAGGAAAAATAAAAATTCACCTCATACATTTATATAAAAATACTAACCTTATCAAAATCACAGCGATGGTTTTATATTTTGCCATTCACTAAAGTATAGGTAGCTGGAATAGGTTGAAGGATTGAAAACAAAAAAATGAAACAATGCACATTGCAAACCTGCAATAAATTGAACCGTTTATGTGATAATTGTAATTAGTGACATTTGTTGAAATCAGTTGGGCAGTTGAGAATACAAGTAAGAACTATGAAGCGTAGTTGATTAGTTCAGTAATAGCGAACGAAACATGCTTAGATTTTCTAGGTCAAAGCACACAAGGACCGATCAGTGGCTTCTGATCAGGAAGTCAACATTTGCAGGCAAATCTGATAAAATATTGAGAGGGGAAAGGATGACGCTTATAAGAAAATGACCACTAAACCAAGTTGTGAACACTTATTACCAACCTCCACTTGCACTTAACATGGCGCCACACATAATCTACGCTATAAATACTTCTTGAAGAAATGAGGGTAAAATCCATTTTTGTCCAAGCTGTGGTCAATGATCAGGTAGTCAACATCTTCAGGCAAACGTTAATATATGCATTAGAGGGGTAAGGCTGAGTTTTATAGGCAGATGTCCACTAAACCATGTTCTCACTACTTGTATTACCAACTTCCAGTTGCACTTAACATGGTCCACACATAATGAATCTACTGTATTAACATTTGTTAAAGAAATATGGTAAAATCCATTTTTGTCCAAGCTGTGGTCAATGATCAGGTAGTCAGCATCTTCAGGCAAACGTTAATATATACATTAGAGGGGTAAGGTTGAGTTTTATAGGCAGATGTCCACTAAACCATGTTTTCACTACTTCTATTACTAACTTCCGGTTGCACTTAACATGGTCCACACAGAATGAATCTACTGTATAAATATTTGTTAAAGAAACAGGGTAAAATCCCTTTTTTCCAAGTTTTTATTTCAATTATTTAACGCGTTGGCTGATTTATTTATCCAAAATGTACTTTATTTATTTGATCCGCACCTTCAGCTTATGACAATAGTTATTGCAGTAATTAAACATATACTTGCGAAACATATATTTCTCCAAATCTTGTTTTTTTCCTGATGGTCATCGATGTACATCAACATAAGTGTCAAGAACAACGTTGCAAGAAGTAGCTAAATGTTGTTAAAAGGACATTAGTTGTGCACAAGCCTCACTGTGCATGGTAAACGAAATCATTAGCCAACGTGTGGCTTATGTAAATTCTGCCTAGCTCCTCCAAGAGACAGTAAATGTATTACATACTGGAATGATCATTAGCTCTTCAAAGATTCTCATTATGTGCCTGTACTACTCGGGTATAGATATTGTAGCCCAGAGCAGACACCTGACTTGATTATAAGTAAACAATCAAGTGAAAAATTGGAAGATGTTATCGTATGCACTATAAATATAGAGTTTGTGACCAGGATCCAAGATGGAAGACTAAACAACGAGTTCGCTATTTGTGGGCAGTATAGAAAACAACATAAATCTTTGTTTTCATTATACAAGATCTCCAAAACACATCAAGAAGGAAAGACAAATTCTCGCAGTTTAAATTGTCACTAAAGTAATGGAACTTAGTTACACTGTTCTTAAAGGTATTGTAAGAGAGATTCTTTAACATCCCTTTATATATGAAAGAAATATCACGATCGGTGGTATAATATCCTAGTAAGAACAATATCAGTATAATAATTATAGATACGTTTGGAATATTATCAGGCATACTGAAAACATATATAAAAAGAATGCCAATTCAGAATATTACAGTACGATTTCAGGAATGACAATAAACACCAAAATAAAGGGATTCGATACATCTTTTATTAACAAGCTCAAAAGTTTAAATATTACAGTAAAGTAACCTGATGCTGAGACAGGAATTTTAATCACCAAGACAATATATATATATAAGGAGGATATAATACGAAAGCTTGGAGGTGGGAGTGATTAAGTGAGAAAATATATACAAATGCAGTCATAATACAAGGTTATTAAATCTCCATCGTGGAAATGATTATCTGACCAGATGTGGTATTTGAACATAACAATTGCTTGTATATAGATTTTCCAATGGCGGACAAGTAAATGCATCACTTCATCGACTTAAAATGGTATATGTAATGATTGCTTGCTATGATGTACATAAATGTACCCAAAACATGTAGTCATAAATAAACCATCATTAATTATTCGATACATACGTTTTAAAAAAATGCTAATACAAACTGAAAAGCAAATGACGTTAGTTGTAAGAACTTTAACACGTATCATCCAATTGTCATTCGAGCCGAACATGATGTATATGAATAATAACCTTCCAGGAAGACAAGGGATAGCTCACTGCACAAACATTTTTGATAACGTATAACGATACACCCTCCTTATTTAGCTTTGGTGATCCCCTCTCAGTTTATTATATGAACGATCTATATTTATTCATTTAGTTTCATTAACAACATGCCCAGTTCAACAGAATACCGCAATACTTATATATAAAATACATGCTGTAATCATTTTAACTCCTTGATTCACTGGGAAGGAGACCTTGCTGCATTGTGTAATCTCAACAGTTTGAGTCACATGTATCCGTTGAGCAATTAACACCTGATAGACTGTTGTAAAATTCATTGAGCATTATGCACTCTCACTCGCTTCACCCCTTTGAACTCCAAATATGCATCCCCTTCTAAGCTAACATAAGGACAAATGGTCACAAACTAATACCAAATTATAAGGTATTACATATTATATTTCAAGAATTAAAAGGTGACTGCTTTGCCGAATACCACTGGTCGTAAAATGTTCAAAGGATAGGAAAAGGTAACTCATCAATGAACCAGCAAGAAAAAATGTATATGAATCAGATAATTGTAATGATGATATGCGTAAATTTGACACTCTTTCCGGGCATTTAACTCATACAATAGAACATGTTAAATTTTCTAAAATGTAAATATATTTGCTACGGAAGTTGAGGCGGAGGATATAATTGGTACCTTTTATTTGGTCTTAGCGGCACGTTTACAATATTTTTGGCTATATGATTATGACCTAGTGGTAATGTTGCGGTCAAGTTCGCTGATAAAAAGTACACAAAATATAAAAAGACGTAACATAATATAGGTTGAATGGGGTGAAGCAGTTTTGATTTGTAAACAAACTGCAAAGCTCACATAGTTAATTTAAAAATAAAGTGATCAATCATGGCAATGTTATCCCTTACCTATCGATCAGACTGGAAAAAGTATTAGTATATTTGCTTCCATGCAATACGCTCACGATTATTGATTGGTCACAATAAATGAGGCATAACTTGGATCCATTCTTGAGAATTTACGATTATTTAAGTCTTGTCAGTAATTATCATTTTGAAGTAAACTTGAATTTATTGGATTTAACATTATGTTAACTTTCTCTTTGAATGATTTTCTTTGATATAAACATCTGATCATACATATATTTAAATAGAATTGGAGAATATTGGATGTTTCAGCAAACCGACCACAATGCTCGTAGTCCACTGTCCAAACAACGTTGTGTCACAGATGGTTATCCGTAAAAACAATCAGAACCCTAAACTCCACATTTATGTCGCGATGTGCATACATTATACATGATTAGAATGCTTTGTTTCAAAACTAAACGTTTTCAAATATTGCTTTTAAAGCTATTTTAAAACTCTTTTTAAAATTAATATTAATAATACTATGTCAGTTTATGTCAGTGTTCATAATTATTGTATAGCTTGGTCAATCGGCAAAACATCAAAGTATTTATATGTTACTGCATTTGTATCAGAAAATTTGAACGAGTGTTTGGAACGGATGTAATGCACGACCTTAGTGAGTGTAGAAAATCATCTGAGAAATTACTTAATTATATTTTTAAAAAATACACTACATGAAAATGTACCTGAATGTATGCCGTATTTCAAACACAATACACTATTTTCTATTCTTTCATTGAATGTTTAAAAACATAATGTAGCGAAACTCTGAAGTCTTTCTATTGCAATTATCAACAGACGCTGTATAATATAATGTTTAATTAATGTTTCGTTCAGTAAGGAGGATGTAATGGCACTTGGAGTTTGGTTCAAAATAATGTTCAATTTCGAAAAATGTAATCGAGCTTGAGAACCCATGATATGGCTCATGAAATTCCGATTTGTAGAACTATGAGAATACATTTTGAGAAAATTCAAGATCCGAAACTTCAAGTATATGTGTTCCCATTCTAATTACTAGCTAAAGAAGACTGTTTATGTTTCGTCTCCTGCATGTATTTTAATAACACATAAATTGTATGACCTATCTTGCGTCTACCGCTTGCCTAAATCCGGCACATTCCATCAAAGAAGTTAACGGGAAATGTGGGGAAGCATCTTGTATATGCCAATCAAGGAAACAACTGCTTTAGTTCGTTCAGAAACAAATGTAACCAAACAGAATGTAAAGCGCCTACTGCGTATGTGTATATGATTTGTTAAACTGTAGTTCCTAATACACTATTGGCTCACGTGTCGTGCTCGTGAGTGGAATATGAAGTGCATATGAATGCAATATCGGCAAATAAGGCACAATTAAGACGTTGTAAAGTTTAAGATGACAAAATGAGGAAAAAAAGCGCATTATGTGATGTATATAACTGAATCAACTCTCTATCACTATTCTTAGTTGATGTTTTCTTTAGTTTGTTGTTATTCATAACATAGTGAAAGCGAAATAATATACTAAAGCTCAAACAGAAAAATACTATTTCTCTGTAATACAAAGTGACCATGTAAGAGGAACCTATTGTATTGTGAATTAAGTTCTAAATTAATCCTAAATTTCTTGTCACACGTCCATAACTGTAGACTGTTACGAATGAATTACAAAAGTACTGAATATGATGATGTACAAAAAGGCTTGCAGAATCAAATTGATACAATCCCAATGTATGTAATTGAGTTGCAAATAATTCCCAAAATAGTGTTTAGTCAGAAAAATTTCGAGCACTGTTTCATTCCAATCAATAATATAAATAATTAATTCCTTTCAGATTTTATCTGGACACAGGTTCAAGTGATTTCACAGCCTGGTTGTACGTTAGGAATTAATAATCTTTAACCTAGTCCTTCAGCATCAGGATGTCACCTAATGAATAAAAGTGCCAATGGCTTGATTTACCTTGATCACGAACAAATTCAAACGTGATGATAAGAGTGAACATACGGGTGGAAATGTTCATGTATCCAAATATATAAATTTTATAAAGGTAAGAGAAAGTATTACAAATCATAGAGAACGAAATATAGTGTGGGGGGTGTCCGGTAAAGACTCGTGTTTCTATGCATTATCATTTATATAGTGTCAGTCGGAAAACAAAATATGACAAATGATGTCTACATTCACTAAACTTGACAATATAAGTAAACATACGCACTATCACCCCAGTAAATGTACCTGTCTATCCCAGGATTACTATTTCTGAAAATATTTAAATATTTCCGTTGTTGAAGTAAATAAATGAAAAAATCCAGTCTCGTATATACTCTTTGAGAGATAGAGAGGGAAAAAGAATGAGAGGTGGATGGACAGACACCTCATCACTTGATCTCATAATAAGAACAATGGAAATATTTAGGAAGTGGTAAATGAGTAAGACGTTTCGGTGGTGAATGAAACTAATGTTTCTTAATAGTGAATTGTACATCAGCTGACAATGACAGACAACGACCATTGTAGTTCTCACTATAAAAAAGCATGCAGTGGAATAAAACAAAACCCGTTTTCAAAGATTATGTGTGTAAGTGAATCTAGAAAATTATGCTTGGATGACACCATATTTATTCGAATAAATGCAAAATGCTGATATACGTGAATATCTTGAGAAGGAGAGTTGTACTGAAAAAGACAAGATGGATTAAAATGCGAATATACAGACTCTGTAGAGTATACATCCATGAATGAAAAGATCGAGTGCACAGTGTCGACATTGGTGTAAAAAGTACAGGGCGGGGTGGAGCTGGATGAGGACTGTAGAGGAAAAGTGGCCCCGAGAATAAAAATTATAGAGATTGGCGATTTGTACATTTTTTAGAATCTGTTCTTAAGCTCTGTATCCACAATAGACAACAAAGTCAAATAGTATGGCCTACGAAGATAATTTTATTTAATCAAACATTTGTTATGATACCCTTTTTTTGCTTAGAATTGGTTATACGACACGTATTTATGAGACACACAAACATATAAATATATATATATATATAAATATATATATATATATAAATATATATATATATATATATATATATATATATATATATATATATATATATATATATATATATTTTAGTTTTTTTTTTGGAGTGTGATTTATATTTACAAAAATAAGGCACAAAGCACAATATATAAGTTTTACAGAACAATGAATGTCTTCCAAGTCCGGATATAATACAAAAAACTGACATAATTTAAACAGTAGATGCCATTGTAATTCAAATAAAGAACTGAAACTGTAACTTTAAACAATGGAGGGAAAAGTACCATATATTTTTACTACAGATAAATTCTGCAAAATATGGACAATGTTTTAGAAATTGAATGTAATAAATAAGGCCGCACCACATGATATTAATTTTTAACGAAAACTAAATGCAAATAAAAACCGATATTCACCATAATACATAATGGTGAACTAACCTAAACTCATTAAAAGAAAATCAAATATGGACACGAAAATAATAACATATAAATATAATACATATATATATATATATATATATATATATATATATATATATATATATATATATATACGACAAATAAAATATAATGAACATTAATATGCCAGTGTACTTTTTGGCAGTGTTGTGGCAAGAATTATTTGTTAATTATATAATGAGCATTTGCAGAAATGCTGAAATAGCTGTAACATTACATAGAAAGTAATGCTCAAGACATTCAAGCAGGTTCGATGAGTTTAGAACGTAATTTAATCGCGAGATCCATCCATCTGAAGAAAGCACAATTAATTAACTATATCAGTTGTGACTATATCTTATATTACCTCTTTCAATATTGACGATACATGTCTATCTTTGTTTTATACAATTGTCCAAAGTAATTAAACATGAAATATGTGACGCTCTTCTTAAATGATTTGTATGATACTGTTTGCTTGAATTTCGTCACTATCAGCCAATCGTAACGAAATACGTCTTTGAAACTGTGCAAATCGTAATGTGATTATCATGTTCCAGTACGGGCGTTATCAATGACCTCGAAACATGTCAGATTAATTGTTATCGTAGATTAAAATGCTGCGAATTTACTTAACAATAATTGAACATTTAACATTTGTCACGAAATTACTGCGCATATATGTTTTTAAAAAGATAGAACAATTCGATTTAAAGATGTCGCACAATTATATCGACTTCAGTTTAAATTGATTCTGCTCAGACCTTAAAGTACGAATTAATTTCTAGATAAACCAGATTATTGAGTCCTCTAACGGAACCCAGGCCACTATTATCGTTTCCTTAATTCACTACTACCTAAAGGTTCTGGAATTTGCAACATGCTATAAACATTATACAAATCTTATAATTAGAAGGTATGCTACTAAAAATATAATATAAAAAGTACTGCCATATGTTCTGGTATAATATGATGTTTATTTTGGACAAGGTCAAGTCCAAAAGACAATTCTGTATAGCATATAATTAATAAACAAGTAGCAAACCGTGCACATCAATCTAGATAACTTGAACATACAATGGAGGCGAGAGAAGTACGATACATTTTTACGACAAATAAAGGTTGAAAAATATGCAAAATGATTTACAAATTGAAGGTAACAAAATAAGGCCTCACCACATTAGATTATTTTTAAACAAATGTGCAAGCCTATTTGATGCACACGAAAAACGGTATTTATCATAATAAATAATGGTAAACTAACCAAATATATTTAAACGAAAATCAAACATGGACAAAAAATAAGAACAAACAAACAACAGAAAAATATATAAGAAATAAAATATGATAAAAATTAACATCCTGGTGTGCTTTGTTGGTAGGTTAGGGACAGGAATAATAATTAAATTATATAATGTCCTTACGTTGGAATGCTTACAAAAACGGTAACATTACATTAAAAGTAATGATAAAGACATTCCACACTTGGTTAGGTTTGTTTGGATGGTAATTCTGTCACTAGATCACTTTATCATTAGGCATGTATTTGGAGTAACTGACATAATGAATATAGTCAAAAGGTATTAACATTTATAAAATGTGCATTCATTCTTCGAATACTTGACTATAAATAGTTACTTTCATATTAAAAAATACCGAACTATGTTTTTCAATTTCTAAATGAACAAGATTATAGAGTCTTCTCATGGAATTCCATCCCCAATTAGCATTTTCTAAAATTGCTATTACCTAACGGTACGTTTCCTATTGGACCTTTACACATGATAAGAAAGATACAAATGTTAATTATAATTAGAAAGGTATGCTACTAAATGTATAACATAAAATGGAGTAAACAAAATGACTGGTATTTCATGGTTAATTTCCAAAGTCTTGGTAGAATTTGTAATTGATTTTGGGCAAGGTCCATTAAACAAAACAATTATGCAGAATATATAATGAATAACGCGATACCAACAAATGCACAAAATCTCTCACTCTCTGTATATGTATATATATATATATATATATATATATATATATATATATATATATATATATATATATATATATATATATATATATATATACTTCCGTAACTTTAAATTCCAGAAGCAGTAAGCCATTCTCGGATACCTTGAAAATCTTTTGTTTGCCATAACTTCTCTGAGGTTTTCACCGACTCTTTATGTGTCGCCTATTTAATCAGCTGTTATTATTTATCTTGTTTAGAAATGACGATCAGTAAATATAAATGAGAAAATCATTGTGTTAACTTAAGAAACAATTTATGAATACTCTGTTTTGCATTTTAACTAGAAGTAAATACAGATCGATTTATATTATAATCTAAAGCATAATAATGTAATAAAGGAGTGATCCAGCAATAAGCCGTACTTAGCGTCCACAATATTTGAAGAAAAGAAACCATTTATTAAAGGCAAAAAGACGCACTGATAGCACTCGTAATTGAAAACCTTTACGCTTGTACAGAGGTTGATTTTATTATATCACATAGTCCACGAGTTATGAAGGTAATTGTAAGGTATGGTTAAAGTTATAACATTTCCTTATTTATCGCAGCATTTTATTTTAATAACATGTACATTGAGCACTGTAAAATGAGCTGCATATATTATCGACATGAGCAACGGATGGTGCGTAGATGGGAAAGCTACCGAAGCAAGGCATCGGAACTGGTCTTTCGACATACTGCACTTATCGAATGAAATGATTAATATAATTATCTTTGAAACGCATGATAACGAATGTGATTATCAGATATTAATTCAATCATATAGTGGGTCTCTTGGAAACCTGGATGGTGTGTTCTTTTCCTAAAGAACTGTACGTATTGTTTCCTTGATTCCCATATGGATGAAGCTTCTCGTATTCTTTGATGCAGGATCCGCTGAAAGCAAATTAAAGCCAATTATCTTATATATTATATGTTTGCTTGTCTGTGCGTCTGTATATATGGAGGTAGATAGAAATGATAAAATTTATTGCATTATCAGAAGGTGTGAATTTCGACTTGGGTGAAACTATGTTCGATTTTTGTAAATAATGAAGTAAATTAGGTCAGGATACCCTTACCAACATAATAAATATACATTTTGTAGCAAGAGGTATAACTAAGACCAATTTAACTTTGATGTAATAAAATAACATATTTTCTAACGATATTGGTTTTTCAATATCGTTATATTCAATTTGACATCTATCTATTAAGCTGTGAAATTTAGAGCTTGAAACTATCAATACCTTTGCTTGTTATTAGTTTTATCACGTTCTCAAAGTCAACTGCAGCAAAGCATATTTATCTTTTTGAAGCCATGATACAATTAATTCAGGGATAAAGACATTGAAAATAAGGTTGAGATAATAAGTCAACGTAATTATTTTCAAAACGATTAAAATGATTACAGCACATGTACACATACATTGGTTATTGAAAGGCTCCATTAACCATGTTCTTTGTTCAGAAAGAGCCAATGGTATTTTTAGCATAGACATTTAAACTAATGTAAATAATATTAGCAGATATGACGATATGAAATATAACTCTTATTAAAATTGCATTATTTCAGCAAATTAGATCAGTTAATATACTTATATTACACATGTGATGTCACGTTGTGTAAATAATAAAAGACAACACTATAGAGTCACAGGGATAGTGGAGCATTTGGTCTTAGATAAATGCATTAAATCAAATTGATTTTCCTTAAATATTACTATATAAAGAGGATAACCAAACTGGAACTAAATTAACAACATCGCTTGATGATACAAATTGATTATTGAAACCGACTCGGAGTTCGCATGTTTGACCAGAAGCACGTTAAACCAACGTCTTTTAAAATGATACTAGCAAAAACCTAGTTAGTCGCTTAGCTTTAAAAGGCTAGTTTTAGGACTTGATTCACGATAATTGGACACATCTTTGCTCCATGATATCTAAAAGCTAAACATCACTTTAAATGTTCATACTAGAGTCGTCATAGCAACATGACGGATCTATTTGTAAAGCTGTATTAAATATTCAAATTACACATAACCTTACTGATAAACCTTTCTCTCTAATTATTATTCTTCTCTTCTCTATGTAAAGGTATGCTGATGTATTAAATTCAGCAGTTTTTTTGTAGTGATTTTATTCCCTTTTATCGGGATAACGCGGTAGAATTTGTAGCAGGGTATCATTAACCCTGCCAATAATTTCAGGCATCCAGCCATCTACCCTCCATCATTTGTGTATATTCATCAGCGTGGCATAAGTGTATCAAACATCTTCTCTAAGTTCACAGTCTTTCTTGTTATAAATTTTCATTTGACGAAGATTACATTAAATGTTTTCCCGCTGTTTCTGCATTGCACTTTATATAGAAAAGCATATTCCTAAACACATCAGCTCATCATCAAGTCATTAGTATTTATCAGTTCATTTATGCATTCACGCTAAGTGAGCTATTTTTGTATGTGCGTATTTGCACTGTATCGATAGTTACCTTGGATTGTTTTCTTCTGTGTGTACCGTTTCGATGCCTGTAAATAATAATAATAATAATAATAATAATGATAATAATAATAATAATAATAATAATAATAATAATAATATAACATTTTATTTACCCAGGATAACATATTTGGCATTGAATGACCGAACCGCCAAGTGAAGAGCAGTATTTAAAAGTTTATGTTGTGAAGGAAATGTTACATTCTCACAAAATGTCTTGAATATTTGCTAACACATATTTAAAATGAAATATTTGAGCGGCCAATTCCTGCAATTTGTTATTTATTCTAATTCGATGGGTTATCTAGTATGATACAGCTGTAGTCCATCATTCACAGTGTTTTGTTTAGATAAATAAAGTTCAATCAAGACGACTGTTGAAAGCTTCGAGTTGTTCTTTCGACGACCATTTTAACTTTTAGCTGCAATAGTATGAATGTAACTTCCAAATAGTTTGATGAGTTCAACACAGAACACGTTTGCGCTATATGGAATAAAAACTAATCCAAGTATGTGGCAAGGTTATGTAATGTTTTAATTGGTACCAAAACCATCTTATATGAAATACTAAGGACATAGTTGTGTTCACACGAACATGAAAAATTGTTTACATCAATCTAAAGTTTAGTTTCAGGGGATTCGAAAGATGTATGATCTCACTTTAGTGTAGTTGTCAAAGAGAAAAGAAAAAATGAAAATTTGTGACGTCAATTTGAAGTTTAGTTTTACCTGAGTTGATAAATATATATATATATATATCGTATAAATAGTGTATGATTATAAGAGACGACATCAATGTTTGAGTGTACTGGAATACAATAATTAGTGAAGTGAATGACCCAAATATAAACTAAAGGAATACAATGTATTGCAAAGGCGAAGGTCTTAATATTCCATCAACTAGTGAATGATTTGCTCAAGAAAGTACTCAAACCTCCTTATAAAGTACACTTCTATTAATCTTTGTCTTCCATATTCATTCGTCTGTTTTACCATATCATGTCTAATTAGCCAAGACGTAGAAGAATCATTATATTCATTGTATCTTCTGTCACAGAGTTATTAAGTTTAACACAGCACACTATTGAGTCATTTGGAATGACAACTAAGTCCATGTCAGTGTATCTGTCCTGTATCGTTTTATATGGCATTCTCGTTATGTTAGATGCATTATGAAACACTGATTTGTTGACACGAACATGAAGAAGTGTGTACGTCTATTTAAAGTTTAGTTTCATTGGAGTCGAAAGATTTACGATAACAATGTTGTGTAATTTTCAAATAAAAATGCACCATCAACTAGTGAATGATTTGCGCATAATAGCTATCATAAACCATTGTAAATTGTTGCATTAACTAATTTTCTTCCATATTCGTCTGATTGAATTTATCGTGTCTAATAAGAACAAACATGTGAGAATCATCCTGTACATTGGATATTCCGTTTTCAGAAATTTACGAATATATTTACATATGCTTAAGTCCGCATTGCATATAATAGTTTGAGTTTCAGATGTGGATTGAATTATTTATGATCCCTATTGATTCTAGCATGTAAGACTCAAATTGTTTTCGTAGGAAACAGACATAGATATAGAGAGAGACAGAAAACGAGAAAGAGAAAAACAGAGCTAGTGCATAGGGAACATGCATATATTCAGACAGAGAGATTTACCAATAGGTTCTAAATACATGCTTGGATCAGTCGTATTGCTGAGAGGTTCTAGATAATCCCGTTCTTCTATAGCAGCACGATTGGTAGTATTTTTGGAAATTGGTCCCATCTTTAAGGCTTGGTCCGAGGTAATATCGATCAAAGAATGTTGATAGCAATCTACACGATTCATCAGTTATGTTATTTATTAATAATTAGCCATGCGTCCGATTACCAAATACGAGTTTACGAAAAAAGGTAATAATTATTTTCAAGCGTAAACTTGAAATCCAAACTTAGAAAGAATTAACGGGATAAACTATGACTTCCTAAAAGACTACACAAATTCAGATTATGGTTAGCAGTAACGATATTGAATAAAAAAGCAAAGTGATAAAAAGATACACTTAAATCGTCCTACAACTGATTCAGTCCTCCACTGCAAGATTTCTAAAATAATAAATAGTCCTATAGTACGCTACTACACCAACATTTATTTATCAAAATTTATTGATCGAGGATTTTACTGGAGTACAAAGTTCGATGCTACATTATTAGAACGCGTTTGAATGATGCATATAGGCTTCAGCTGACGGGTCTTGCAATATTAAAAGATGTTCCTAACAATTTAAAAAGCAGACAAATCATGAAGGCAAATGAAAAATTATTTGATATGGCAAACCTTTCGTGTCACAAAAAGACTTGACGATCTTACTCTCGACCAGCCCGGGTTTCCTAATATAGCAAATCGTTTTGTTCTCTATCAATGTTAATGTCTGTAACGAATGCCAAACAATCAAATGAAAATAAGAGTTTCCAAATTTAGTTTTATTCATTACATAGGCGTTGAAGAGAGCGCATCAGTTATTTAACCATAAACATGACCTAGTAGACAAATATAAAGTGGGCACTTCGGTAGTTATCTCTTCTACATTTTACCGATTCGTTGTACGATATGGCTAAACTAACGCTGAATACAAACAGGTGTTATATTCAGTCATCTGTAGCTATATATTAGGGTACTGTTGGGTGTTCAATTTCAGGGGTATATGGGCATTGTTCATTTATAAATGGCATATATATATATATTATGTTTGTTGTAAACATATGGAACATTTTTAAAATACACTAAACTCGCCAAAAGATGAGGCAGACATGTGTCTCTTTTTCTCGAATGTCATCATGTTTGAATACGGATGTCTACCTTGCTCGAATCAATCGAATTAAATCGAAATCTGGTATAAAAAAAAACTTTACTGATAAAATCACTCACCTGGTCCTTTATAAGTGAATTGGAAAAAATTTCTTCTCCATTGTATTAACAAAGTACAGGCAACAGTGAGTGGAACAGTCACGGTTACTCCAACGGCAGCGAACAATAACCTAACCCATACTTCTGTCAGTGAACATAAACAATACTGTATTAATTCTGACACCCAAATAGTTATTTAAATATCGAAGCAGTATAGACTTAAACCTAAGACTCCCTAACTCTACCATCAAATAAATTAATTTATATAATACCTTTCCAGAATCTGCATTTGATCCACTTCGAAGAAATAAGGCAAGTTATATAGCTGATTGTGTGAAACAGAATTAGTTTTATACATTGCACAAATGGGATACATATGAAATATTACCCTTTCGTTTTGTCGAGACGAGTACAATGTCTAAAAATGCTGATGACTATATAAATTATCTTCAGGATAACGTATAGCAAAGATAAGTTATCTGGAAGCAATAGTAATTAATGTTCTGGACAAAATATAATTAAAGCGAAATATTCTAATCCTTTCCTATATCTAAACCTTGTCACGGTAACATTAAACAATTATATACGAGATTTTGCTAATGTTGCGTTGCACTAAATGTGCAAAATTTAAATACAAGAGGATAGTATGATATTTTCTTAACGGTGACTTGCGAGTTTTACTTTTGTGAGCTAACGTATGTTTATATCATACCAAGTATCCGATTAGTAAAGATTATATAGTAGTGTTATTAGTAGATAGGGTACATATTTATCTTACTCCTTGATAAATAATAAAATCAGATGCTGCCGTTTGGTGTGAATATACATTGCAACATTTGAAGTAGCGAAATAAGTAAAAAGCTTATATCTCTCGACATAATGAGCATTGTAAATATTTAAGTATTCGAAATTAATCCGAAGAGTAATTGAACGCACATATTTTGCATTTGTCTTTCTCTACATACCATTTTCTGCTTCAGAACATGCCGGATTAGTGACACATGATGAGTTGCAATATCCATTTGAACGTTCCGTGCTTGATAGTTCGTTGCTTTCTAAATTAAAATTATTAAATTAAAAGTATTCATATATCATTACTTCATATTTCATGCATTGCATGTAGGTGTTTATATAAATTGCTTTTATTTTCGTGTGTTCCTTAATTTATTTTCTTTCAACTAAACGTAAAAAACAATTATCGAATACTAAGTTAACCATCCCAGTTCGACTTGCACTTGTATTATATAACATTTAATATCAAGATGCAAATAAAATGTTTTATTTCGTATACTTTGGTAGCTTAGGCAGTAGCAAACCTTTTAAATTATGTTTAATGTTTGCCCGTAAATAGACACTGCCTAGCTCGTATTCCATCCGTAACCTATAAAGTTAATAGATCCATAGTCAACAGCGGGACATAATTCTTCTGAAAAAGTGCAAGTAGAATATCTAGCAATCATGCATAATATTGAGGATTAAAATAATATGGGTTATTTTTCACCCAATTAACTAAAGTATGAATTAGAGGCTGGAAATATTTATCATAAGCTATATAATATTCCCAAGCCAAACAAGACAATAGCTATGTTTTATAAGCATGCACTAGTTGAACTGCCGGACTAGCTGCTCAAAAGATACTGTTATCCGCTGAAAAGTGGTCTGAGAAAAAAATGACAAAACTGTAAAACACAAATGCTCGTCTGTGGGTCACAGTACCGTACACTTGATTAAGACCTGTCATTAGATCAGACATTAAGACCCAGACGCAGACCAACACCATTTATATCTTGATAGTTCTACCTCTTCCATTCTGAGTAAGGGCACATTCCTTAAAACTGACAGCATAACTCGTTCACTTATTTCGCATGCAACATTTACCTCGCATGTCTAAAAGCACGGAATCCAGCAAGATGTCAGTGGAATCCCAGGCAGCATACACGCCCTTATCTAACCATGATACGTCTCGAATTGTGAATGAAAAATTCTTGCCTTTGAATACACAATTTTGTATTCGATATATATAGTGTTGTCCAGATTCCGTACAATTACCCTTTCGTACATCATACATTACAACAAAAATGGTTCTTGTAGATGTGATCATGTCAATTTGAATCGCAGATATATTCGCTGTATTATAAATGAACGAAAGGATCACCAATTCATTGTAATCTCCAAGTAATGTTCGACCTAAAAGATAAAATGTTTTATAAAACAACAAGAAAAATGTCTCTTGACTACGATGTTTGTTTCAATATAAATATATATTTGAGCTATTAACATAATGTATATACCTATCAACGTTTGAATACAGTAAAATATTTCAAAATATTACCTATTTTTCTAACATACCATTAAGACACAGCGCTCTTGAGTTAGCTTGGAACATATTTCCTTAAACAATAGCTGATCGGAACCGTTTTAACTAATTCATCTACATCCTTTCCAAAAATAAACAATTCTTTATAATTGATGCTTTTGTTATACAATTATGACCAGATGCGAAAATTATGACCCAATTACATATGTAAAAGAATCGAAACAATTTTTAAAGAGGTATACGAAGTAAATGCTTTTGTTAATAAATAAATCAACAATTAATAAAGAGGAGAAAGAGCTAGTAACATACAGTCGAACAAAACATATTTCATTGATATCATATTCCGTTATTAACTTTAGTTTTTTGACAAACTTATTACTAACAGTAAAAATATTTTTGAACGTTTATTATTATTGCAAATTTAATCATCAGGTAGTTTCGGTTCTATAACATGCTAGAAACATGTAATATCAAATATATCAATATAAAACACAGTTTCCAACATTGTGCATACCATAATAACAACTGGCATTAGTTCTATCCAAGGCATTTGTGTTTGCATTTGAGTAATAAACTTGATCGCTTTAGTTTAGACGCACCTATAAGTTCTAATTATTTACTAGTCTCCGCCCAAGTGTTGATGCTGCTGAATTTAGTCTCTCCAGTTGTAAATAGGTACCGGCGACCTCTGGAAGGTTAAACGTGTCAAAGGCCATCGAGTTATCTGAATTCATGTGCCAACAATATGCGGCTTATTTGATATGACATCAATCGAATCCAACACAATATTATAAGCATTTTGTGTGGCTTCACTACATGATACATATAATGAACTCACGATGTATAGTGTGAACACGGAATTCATTTAAATGTATGCGCTAGTCAGTCATAAAAACGGGAAAGAACAAGGAGATTTCTAGATTTACCATTACGAGAATGCACAAATGATATCGTAAATTTTGGTGTCCCAGTTCTGAGTCCAAACTTTTAAGAACACTTACGTGGAACAATAACGCTCGCCTTTCCTAATTCACGGGAATCTCCAAAGGCTGTATAATGTCCACTGTCAACAAAGTCGACATGTTGAAGGATAAAACTGAAACTTGCATTGTTCACTTTGATATGGTGTACTCGACCAGTGTACATTCTAGTGTAGAGATCTTGTTTCTTCATTGGGAAATATAACATCACACGAATTGGATCTAGCTTACTGGTGTAACTAGAGAAAGTTATTTCTAACATTTCTTTTCCACCACTTGCCTGTTGATCAATGCATATAGTTGCATTTTCGCCTTGCATATATATCTCATGTTTCCAATCTGCAAGAAAGGCATCGTTTAAAATATAACGGTATTTCAATTCATTAACTGACAATGTGCTATGATGAAAGCCCTCAATGGAAGGACATCAGTTGACAGTTATATACATATATGCACCCATCCTTTAAATGTTATGAATGTACATGGAACAAACGCAATAATTGTCGTATAATATTGTATTGCCTCCGTAGATATGAGATCAAATGTGTTCTCTTCATGCAATCTTCTTTGTGTCTCATTCAGAAGTGTTGAACAACTAAAACCATCTGTACAAGTGACCACTTTCTAAACCACCATCACAACTACTTTGTATAGTAGTATGGCCATTGTCAAGTATTTATCAAAATTAATCATGATAACAGATCCCGACAGAAAAACATGTTTGCTCACCAGTATATTAACAATGATTTCATAAAACATATATTTCCTATTGAAATGTTATCATCGTCTAGCTCTTAAAGAAACCTGCATCTAGCTGCAATCATAAAATGAATGTAGTGTGATAACGTTCATAATTTTAATTAGTATATGCCTTTTGCATGAATTCATCAGCTATAGTAATGATGTCTCAGTTGTATATAAGTTCAAAAGATATTTGCAATCGAAACATTTACTAGATACTTTTTACTTACCTTTTGTATGACACGTTACGATAAACATTAAAGCAATTCATAGCTTGGTTACGATATCAATGAATATGCATTCAAATTCGGCTTCACAAATTTATAAACAATATGAAGGGAACACAATTCTCAGCAAGGTTTTGCTTCTAGTTCATTGATCTTGATGATCACATTATGTGATTCACTAGGACATACAAAACCAGCATGATCGATGAATGATTCTTGAGCAGTACAACAGTCGATACACTAGCTAACAGTTTTCACAGATAATATAGTGGCATTAAGTTGTAATAAATAATAAGAGATGTTTTGATCTTATTCTAAATTTTAAGATATAAACGCTACTCCTGACATTTGCTGACATAATCGACAAAACAGAATATACATAATTAATTAACTATGCGTTTATGAAATATGCAACACAGCCAACCTATTCTAGATGCTAGTTTTGAATAATATTAGTAAGCATAAATATCTGCAGATTGATTATGTCAGCATGAATGCTTGTTAGAAAGCTACACATTATATGCATACGGGCAGATCACGTACATACACGCATATTCACAGAAGGGCTAAACCAAAATGTTACTGTCCTTGCTACAAACAGAATGCATAGTATGCAGAATCTGGCGTACAGTTAATACATTCTGGCACAATACAAGCATAAAACAATAACCACCTCACGTAAGCACTCCTAATGAAAAAAATACTAATATAGGGAAACAAAAACTAACGACAGTAACAATGGTTGTCGAAGTAAAGATGATATTCTTGACTATAATTTTTTGATCTTTTAATGACATATATGAGATATTATCTGCCTTAATCTGAAGTAGTGATTTTTTAACGTTAGAAATATATAACGGATCCTATATGAAACATATGTTCACAGTGAACCTAAAGCATACATGATTGTGAATAAGAAGCGCGGATACTAGGCTTGTTGATATGTGTTTCGACACACATACACACACACACACACACACACACACATATATATATATATATATATATATATATATATATATATATATATATATATATATTTATATATATATATATATATATATATATATATATATATATATATATATATATATATATATATATATATATATATATATATGTTCAATACTTGCCTAAATTGTTTTTTGGTTAGCGTACCTATTATCGAAACGGCATGCTGGGTTAAACTGAGAAAATTAATTTCACTTTATTCAGTTTGCTTGGGTTTTAAATAACCTATTCATACTTCAATGCAATACAATAAACCTGCATCTAGCTGCAATCTTAAATTGAATGTAGTGTAATAACGGTCATAATTTAATTAGTATATGCCTTTTGCATGAATTCATCAGTTAGAGTAATGATTTCTCAGTTGCATACAAATTAAAAAGATATTTGCAATCGAAACATCTACTAGATACTTTTTACTTACCTTTTGTATGACACGGTACGAGAAACATGAAAGAAATCCATAACTTGGTTACGATATCCATGAACTTGCATTCAAATTCGGCTTCACAAATTTACAAACATTATGAAGGAAACACAATTCTCAGGAAGGTTTCGCTTCTAGTTCATTGACCCTGATGATCACATTACGTGATTCACTAGGACATACAAAACCAGCATGATCGATGAAAGATTAATGAACAGTAAGTACAACAATCGATACACTAGCTAACAGTTTTCACAGATTACGTTGTGGCTTTAAGTTGTAATACAGCATAGAAGGGTGTAGAGATGTTTTGATCTTATTCTAAAACTTAAGATATAAACGCTACTCCTGACATTTCCTGACATAATCGACAAAACAGAATACACATAATTAATTAAATATGCGTTTATGAAATACGCAACACAGCCAACCTGTTCCAGATGCTGGTTTTGAATAATATATATAACGGCGTTTTAGAATGTTAATCTAACGCGGTCATCTAAGCAAGCATAAATATCTGCAGATTTATTCTGTCAGCATGAATGCTTGGTTGAAAACTACACATTATATGCATACGGGCAGATCACATACGTACACGCATATTCACACAACGGCTAAACCAAAATGTTACCGTCCCTGTTACAAACAGAATGCATAGTACGCAGAATCTGGCGTACAGTTAACACATTCTAGCACAATACAAGCAATAAACAATAACCACATCACGTGAGCAATCTAACTGAAACTGATAATAAAATAGGGAAACAAAACCTGACGACGGTAACAATGGTTGTCGAAGTAAAGATGATATTCTTAATAATACGTTTTTGATCTTGGAATGACATATATGAGATATTATCTGCTTTAATTTGAAATAGTGATTTTTTAACGTTAGAAATATCTAATGTATCCTATATGAAACATATGTACTGGGCTTGTTGATATGTTTAGACACACACACACACATATATATATATATATATATATATATATATATATATTTATATATATATATATATATATATATATATATATATATATATATATATATATATATATATATATATATATATATATATATATATTTGATTTAAGTATCTTCTCATGGTTCATTTCACTTTATATGACATGTATTTATATTAGGCTACATTTTTAAAGACATACTTTATATTTAAAATATTGTATTACTGTGTTCAGAACTAACATTGAGGACTAGACTTCGAACAATAATGTCATCGCTAACACACACCACTTGTTTCAGTTACTACATTGACGAATACTAAATGTACTACACTGGCTAATACTACTGTTATTACTCTGACCATTAAGACAGTTAATACGCTGGCTAATAATATAGTTACTGCACTGGCTAATTTCACAGTTACTACACTGGGTTAATACAGTTACTACATTGGCTAATACTATCGTAAGACTATATTTTCTACAAATATTTTCTTCTGGAAATAAGTGGTTTGCGTCCGTTGTCTAAATTCATTTTAACTTTATGATATATACCTGAATGATGTTTTTAATCTTAATGCCAATATGTGCTGCGACTGTTTCCACAGCAAAATTATAGACGTCAAAACGTTATACATGGACATGATAATGAAATCAAATGAAACCCGATAAGGAGAAGTGTTCTTGCTCTTTTGACCCGATTTTCTTAATATCTTTGACTGGAGTCGCGTTGAAGTCGCACTTAATATCAACCACATCTCAACATTATATTGTCCTTTTGCCAGTGAGTTGACAACTCCGAATGACTGTCTTGCAAAAGCTAAATTACTGGGAAGCGTTCTGGAATAATTAACTATATTCGGTTGATTTTGTCTAGGTTTTTCTGAGGTTTCTCGACATTTATAAATGCTTATTGTATTACTGTCCTTGTACGTGTATACACATCGTAATGATTTTACTATGAGTGAATCAATGCAACGTTATTGATCTGAAACCGTTTGAAACTGGACTGGGTTTCTACAAATAACGAACACGTATGCGAGTGACAATGAAAATGTATTACACTCTGAAACTAATGATCAGGAAACATGAGATTAACATAAATACAAATGTACATAATATGGATAGAAAACAAATAAATATTTGGACTCAAAGACTACTATACCAAACTCATGTAGTCAGATAATACTGTAAGAAAAACTCATGTAGTCAGACAATACTGTACTAGACTCATGTAGTGAAACACTACTGTACTAAACTCAGGTAATCAAACATTACTGTACTAAACTCATGTAGTCAAATACTGCTGTGTTAACTTCATGTAGTCAAATACTACTGTATTTAATTCATGTAGTCAAACACAACAATATAAAACCACGAAGACATCATCACATGCGCATCCAGTGTTGACTGAGCCCACGTTCCGGCACGGTCGCTCCCGCCCTCTAGACTTGTATACACCTACACGTGGGCACTTTCCTGGCTGTCTAACGTCATAATGGTGTACCATATATATCCACATTGATTCACTCATCTGGTTATCCATACCTTTTGAGCTGCAAATGTAATTGAAACAACTTTCCAAATAGTGTACTTTGAATGTAAAAATATATTATGGTTTCAAATGGATTAAAATGACACGCCTGAAATATTCCTCATGTACGACTGTGACGTAGGAACGGCGTCCCATTAAAATAGAAATATGAAAAGATACAACTCTAATACATACGTAGTACGTCTTCAACATTAGTTATGATAGCGACCAGATACAATTATCAACAGGAGAATGCACATCTGTCCATATCCCTGTTAATAATCCGAGTAGAATCATCGTTCGCTACCAAATTACATAAGTCATACACTCTTTATGAACTAAATTACCAGTTCGATACAATAACGCAAAAGTATATTATGAACATGTTTCACGAAACAGAATATTAGTTAAAACAGAGTTGATTAAAAATCATACAACTCTTCGAACTTTTTGGCTGACACTGAATGAGTAGAATGTCCATCAACCCGATAGCTAAATACGCCAAGAGCTTCTCTCTAGTGGCTGTCCTAGCCAAGATGTCTACAAAGTATATACACAGACGTACTCATTGACATATCACACACGTGCCGCGAACGTTGTGAAGGAGTCACGCAAATCAAGGAAGAGTACATTTACAAAGATACTATGGCGCGCGAAACACGACATCTTAACAATACTGAAACGTATGATGGCCATATTAGGTATTTCGTAACACACATCCCCTTAAAAAAGTATACATATTTTTTAAGACTTATAAATCATACGATATGGTTGACATAATGTTTCAACTTATGCAGAGATAATCTGCACGTACATTTTCCGTATTTATTCCCCAGACTACCGCCAATCACCATGTTTCTGTCATCGAGAATTTTTTTTTCCTTTGAAGCTATTTCCTGCTGCCGTAGGCGACTGGGGATTTGATTCCATCCTGCTCCTGCAATAGCACCTTCCCTAGTCTTATTTCTGAAAGCATGAGGCATGGGGTATACCTTGACCCGAAATGGTTCACGTGACGTAAGTTTAATACTATGTTCTAGAACATCTGTTTGACCGGGTTATTCCAAAAATACGCCTGTGTATTTCTCAACGAGATCACTGGCCTACTTTCTTTGATATTCCGGCAAATCGGGACCCACATTTACTCCAGTCTTCTCCATTTAGTACTCCATGAATCCATTCAAAGTAAGCCCTAAAACGGACTGTTGACCCTCATCATTCTCAATGATGGCTACACTGAGCACTTGTAAAACTCCCTGTTATGTAATTGCTTTTGCTAGAACATCATAGTTTAATTACGTTAGCATGGAGTATGCGGAAATCCTCGTCCCAATCAATATTATAATCCATACTTCCCTTTTCCTCTACGACGGTATACAGACCTTTCCACTGTAACACTAACTTGTTTTTATCAGTCGGAAGTGAAATCAAACCTCTGTCCCCCTTTTTGAATTTTCTATCGCGCGCTTTCGAATTTTAATACTGGGCTGCGCGACTGCTAGCTTGCTTCAACGTTTCGTGGGATATTGCACAAGTCTCCCTAAACTTGTTCTTCAAATCACATACGTTATAGTATGTGGTTTGAATTTCTCCATCTGCTTCGTCATCCGACAATAGCTGTCAGAATTGTCATCGGCCCTTGGACCGTTCTCACATATAAGAGTTCGAAAGGCAAAAGCCCTAGATTATCTTGGGGAACCTCTCGGTATGCGCACAATACTGCATGGAAATATCTGTCACGATCGTTCGGACGTTCTGCACACATCCGTTGCAACATTTCCTTGAGTGTTCAATTGAACTTCACAACTAGTCCGTTGCACATTGGGTGATACGGTGTGGTCCGTGATTGCCTGATCGATAGAAGTCTACTAACTTTTACCATTAGTTCTGATGTGAAGTGTGACCCACAGTCTGTCAGAATCTCTTCCGGCATCCCTAGCCTACTAAACATTTCCACTAAGGTGTCGGCAACTTTCTCAGTTTCGATGGATGGTAGACCGACGGCTTCCGGGTACCTAGTTACATAAACGACCATGGTCAAGATGTATCTATTCTTCCAATACGTAAGGGATGACAACGGACCCACAATATATATCGCCACTGGTTTGAATGGAGTTTCGATCAAGGGCATTTTACCATGGGTACGCACTTAACTCTCCATTTATATTGCGTTTCTGACAAATGTCGCGGGATCTGCAATACATAGCTACATCACCGTGGGTCGCTGGTCAGTAAAATTCCAAAAAATATTCGGTCTTTGATTTTTGTAGACACAAGATTACCCCCATCATTAACTCGTGTGCTCCATACGTAAAATATTATTGCTATATTTTAATATATAGCTACCCCCACCTTTGCATTTCATAACTTCCCCCCACGCGGCTTTAATTATAACTACTGACAACGACTCGTATTTAGTTTGCTCCTTAACTAATGCCATTTTATGTATCATTAATATGACATATGATACGTTTAGTTTTGGCAAAGGTTTCTTAAACTCTGCAGCTTGCGAACCAGTTTCAATCGCTATGTAGGTTGTAATATCGCTATGGGATTGAATACTCCTTCTAAGTTACCTACGGTTCAATCATACAACGGTCGCTTTACGCAACACACTGTCACTGCGCCTGTCCAATAGGGTGTTTCGATATGGACGCAATATACATGTACTGCAATATTATCCATCATTCTGACAGACTCTGTTTTTCCAAGGTATTGATCTGGCCTCACAAGACTCTGCTTAATAACACCAGTATCACATCCAGAATCTATAAGTAATGAAGCCCTTACCCAGTTTACTTACCTCTCGATCAGTAGTGCTACATTTGACATATTTGGTTTGGCGCTACCTCCATCGTTCTCCACACATGCTGATGATCTACTATATGCGAATCCCCTACCCTTTTGAGGAAATCCCTCATACGTTTTTGACACGCACTAGACGTATGTCCCCATTCTTTGCAACTGAAACATTGTTTTCTGTCTATTTTGGCTTCTAGGTCCCGTCTGATTTGACCTAAATAATTCCCCCTTTTGGTTTGTGGAAATGTCCTACCTAAAATACTCTTATCCGAAATCCCTTGCATACTCTCCTTAGCACCTCTCGTATCCCTGACTACCACATGAAGAACTCATCCGAGTGCGTCAGTGAATATATATGCATCTTAAGTATTTGCGACTCCTCTGCAAGCTAACCAACGTAATAGGTAATTAGATATCCTAAATACAAAATGTCGAAGCTTTCTTAAATTTAAGGTTTACTAGATCAAAACTTTTCCTACAAACCATTTCAGAAATCTCAAACCTTTTCATCATTTTCATCCACGAACAAATTGTAATTCTCTGCCTCTGCACTCGGTATACTTGAGTACACTTCTAAAGCCTATCTTTGAACAAAGTGCTAAGGTGTAATACCCAATCTTTCTTTTTTAATTTGTGCGCAGTATTATATCTTTCTAATCTTAACAGTTAACTATCCAAGTCATCTTTATTTTCTTCGAATGCTGGAAGTTTTTTTTTTAATTCACCCAGTTGCGATATCCTATCGTTCTCCTGTAGAGACCGTTCAAATGGTACCTCTTTTCGTTCAATACGCGCGCTTAACTCTAATTTATCGTGCTCGTCCTGAAGTCTCTATTTTTAAATACGCGCGCTTATTTCTAATTTATCGCGCTATGTTTCCCTCTCCGTGCGGACAACCAATTCAATCGTCTCCTTTTCAATGCACGTGCTTATCTCTAATTTCTTGCCTTCTTCCTGGATTTTCTTCTATTCGATACAACCGCTTAGCTTTAATTTATAAAGCTCTAATGTTACATTTTCGGCTTCCCACTTTTCGGCGGGTTGCTCTCTTTCTCTATTTTGTTCTTCCTTAATAAAATGTCGTAAGGTTTTCCCTTCATATCCCAATTGTTTACTGAGCTTTACCCATTCGCTAGTGGACGACATGATTTTAAATCGGAGTATGGTCTAATACAAGAGTTAATAAATTAGTAGCTTATTTGAAGGAAAGTGAAGTTCTGTTTCGTTTACAATCTAACAAAAATCAGTTATTTCTCAACACCTTCTTGTCTCAAAGGCCTTTACCGACACCGTTGGATATATGCACTCAATGTAACAATCTAAACGTTTTCTCCGATGGAAATACAATCCAACCGCTGCCACTAAACTTGCAACGTAATTGAGCTAACACCCTTTGGATTGGACTGGGTTTCGAGAAATAACAAACACGTATGCGAGTGAGAATGAAAATGTATTACACTATCATGATAATGAGCAGGAAAAATGAGGTTAACATAAATACAAAGGTACATACTATGGATATAAAACAAATAAATAATTAGACTCAAAGACAACTATACCAAACTCATGTAGCCAGACAATACTGTACCAAACTCATGTAGTCAAGCAGTAACATACTAAATTCATGCAGTTAAACACTACTGTACTAAACTCAAGTAATCAAACATTACTGTATTAAATGCATGTAGTCAAGCACTACTGAATCAAAATCATATAGTCAAACACTACTGTATTTAATTCATGCAGTCAAAAACTACTGTATTACATTCATGTAGTCAAAACTATACTGTATTAAATTCATATAGTCAAACACTACAATGAAAAACTACGACGACATCATCACATGCGTATCCAATGTTGACTCGTCGTCATAATGGTCTCCATATTAATTAACGCATCTGGTTGTTCATACCCAGTAAGCCGAATATGAACACAAAAATCTTTCTAAATAGTCTGCTTTAAATGTCTAAATATATGAAGGTTACAAATGTATTAAAATGACACGCCTAAAGTATTCCTCATGTACGACTGTGACGTACGAACGGCGTGCCATTACAATAGTAATATGAAAAGATAAAGCATCTTCAACATTAGTTATAATAGCGACCAGATATAATTATTAACAAGAGTATGCAGATGTGTCCATGTCCCTGTTAATAATCCGAGTCGTATCATATATCGCTACCAAATTATATAAGTCATACACTCTTAATGAACTAATTTACAAATACGATAAAATAACGCAAAAGTATATTACAAAATTTTTCGTGTTTCACGAAAATGAATATTAGTTGAAAAGAGTTGATTAAAAAGTATACAACTCCCACAACTCGTTGGCTCAAGATAAATGAATATAATGTACATCTCGCCACGAGAGCTAAATACATCAAGCGCTTTCTCTAGTGGCTGTGTTAGTCATGATTTATACATAATGTATATACAGACTTGCGCGTTGACCTGTGCCACGCACGTGCCGCACAAGCAGTGAAGGAGTCACGCGATGCAAGGAAAAGTACATTTACAAAGATGCCATGGCACGCGAAACACAACACCATGAATAATACTGAAACGTATGGTGGTCTAACCAGGCCATATCAGGTATGTCGTAATAATCAAAAACAATATCTTTTTCTACGCACTTGTATTAACAGAAAATGAAAAGAGACAGGAGGCTAAATATTATAATCAAATACAAATTTTCTTAGAAATGACGGCTGATCATGGCTCTGAAAATCCAACCGAGTTCTATAGAAAGAACAGTAAATCATAGTCTGTATTGTAAAATTGAAGAAACCATGTGATAACAACTAATATAAAAGCCTGAGTTTGAAAAGACCATATAAATTAATATAATTCTAAATCTATCTTAGTTCAGTTAGCTGTGTTTATCCCAAGACGATATCATTAAATCTCACACCTCTTAGGACCTCCACTAAGTCGCGGATTAAAATTAGATCATCATTCATAATTTCTACTATACTATTCCTTTTGTAGTACATTTCATAGAACATTGGGCAATTTCTATTTTTGTATTGCACGCCAACATTGGGAGTTACTTGAATAACTGTTTTGCATCCAAGCCTTGAAATAGTATATTACCAATGTCAACTATCCTTCTACCGCATAAAAATGGTTCTATCCCAACACTAGGCAACAATCTCATGTACGTGTTTGTATATACAACATATTCTTTACTCCCGTCGTATGTCTCTAAGTTCCGTATTTCCATATCGCACATAGACTAGAACTAGTTCAATGTCTTCCATGATCGTTGCGCGTAGATATTTTTAGATGCAGTAATTTACATTTCCTACATCTCAATTTGTCTTGATTTGCATGCATTGTTTAAAACTAGTTAAGTTTAAACCACGTATTTGGGATTATGTCTCAAGTAGAACACAACTGTCGTTTTAAATTTGTTTTGTTGGCTGGACATACGTATTTTGATATGGAAAAGGCATCAGTCTATGCCGTATAAGCTTGACGTTATGAAATGCGTTAAATACCACAATACGCAAGTCCTTGTATTTACTATGCAATATACCAGATTAATATTATGCACTATTTTCATATACCTTTAAATAACTTCATCAGATTGTGCTGCACAGACTGTCATAAATACGCTTGCACGTTGTAAACACAATAATTAGCAGAAACAAGCTCCTGAGGGGTAATTATATACTGGGTGTTAGGCATGTGTTCAAATTCTTTAAAAATAGAACAAATGTGGTATAAAATGAAATTATGATGATGTACAAAACTCGAAACACATTCATCATCTATTTGTCTTTCTTTGTTAAAACTATTCACAAATGCGAAATAATAGCCCTTTTAAAGCCTTGGAATTCATCCCTCAGTAATCACTTGATATTTTTTCTAAAAACAATAGCTATCATTCACATTTATTCTGCTTAATATAACATACATTAACAGCGTCGCACCACTTTTAACATTGTCCAAATATATTTGGTTACTGTAAATATGAAAGAGGTCTTTTTTATTCTGAAACAAATTCATATCACTCCAACGATATAAAACAAACGTATTCTTAGATATCTATTTATCTGTCTCTGGATTCAGATTTTACTATCGTAATCTTGTCCTTTCTATCTCGTGTATTAAATAACCACTTTGTTTTAAACTTCAGCTTAATTTCGATTTTTCTCCCTTTAAAACAATGCATAAACGCTCCTTCTCAACTTTAATGGACTAGAAGTTGTCTCAAGAAGACAATGGTGGTATCAATTAGAACCTACTGTTAGTCTTGAATGGAAATCGTCTTATAATGTACTCATACTTGATAGCCAAATATGAATTTAAAACTTTAAATGAGCTTAAGCATTCATTCATGAAATAATATTGAAATTATATATGGCTTCATTGACAGAATACAAGGGTTACATTATAATATTAGTGGTATGCTTTCTTTCCTAACATCACAATCATCTTGATTTGTTGCACATGTATATTCACTTTTTGACAAGTGAGTAACAGATTTTTAGGAGAGTAAGGAAACAGCGAATACATTTACCACGGCAGTGTTATATTTTACAAAGCTGTAATCCTTTTCGTTTCTGCTAAAATATTCTTTTTACTATTCATATCCAGTATAAACTACAGCAAAATCTATTATTAAAAAAATTGAAAATGAGTACAGGGAAAATTAAAAATACTACCATGAATACACTTGGTTTAGTTTTATTAGGATGTTATGATAAATAATTGGCATTCGTCCACGATTCTCGGTAAATGTAGGATTGGCAAATGTTGCCTCGAATGATAGTAACAACTGTATGTCACAAAAGAAATATACTTTCTTTAGGGGTTTTAGAGTGTATATTCACCAAATGTTGTTTCATTTTATTTTATTAACAAACTGCATTAGTTCATTTTGTTTTCATTTACACCACCCCAGCTCAACAAGATAATTATAAACTTAATCGCTTTAATTACATGATGACATGAAAGTAAACATTGCTGCATTGTGTCGTATCAATTGACACTTATCACCAGTTTCATCTGGTGGATGTAGCAACCGGTTGACTGAAGTCACACTCAGCCTGAATTGACAATTACTGCCAGTTTCATCTGGGAGATTTAACATCTGGTTGACTGACGTCACATTCAGCCTGAATTAAACACATGCTTCATCCATTTGAACACCTACTAAGCTTCCCCATTGTAAATTAGCATAGTATGTGTAAGACCATAAGGTCACAGACACATAATATATAGTTAGCTATTCAATATAACTACCCTTACAATTAACTTAATTTTTAGAGAAAGTTGTCTGGATTGGGAAAGGTCCCACATATTAGTAAATTTAAACCTAGATCAGGTTAATTTTATTGCTGTCGTCACATATGATTTAAACGGGCTATATGTTTTTTATAGGTTCTAAAATGACATTCCACTCAGTTCAAAGGTCAGATTGCATTCAATGGTGATCTCCATACTACTATATGTCTATAAATCATGGACCATAATAACTGACTTACAGAAAAGGATACAGGTCTCAAAGATGAGATGTTTCTGAAAGATCCTCGCCATCAAATATGAAGACTGTGTCCCAAATGAACAAATTTGCAGATGATCAGCAAATATATTGGACCTCATGAGGATCCCATGATCACAGTGAAAACAATGTAAACTGCAGTGGTATGTGCAGATTTTACGATCATCAGGACAATTTTGCAATGCACTATTCAAGGACGAAGAAAGAGAGTCAGAGAAAGATGTAGGAAGATAACATTCGAGAGTAGAGAGGCTTGGCATTAATCGATTCACTGAGAAACACGAACAATCGAAAGGAATTGAGGACGCTGGCTGTTCGGTCTTGTGCGGTGCCCCTAACGGTCTACCAGACTACGGGACTGATGATGATGATGATGATGATGATGATGATGATGATGAAGATGATGATGATGATGTTTTATCATATACTCAACAATGACATGCCATTGTAGTAAACAATATGTACAGCATATCATGTTATCGTTTTAATGAGGTTCTTCTTTGAGAACAAAGCCATGTCCACGAATGAAAATAATCTGACCAAAATTTACCATAATGGACAGCAGCAGAGAGGGTGAACCCTACAACGTTTTCAGACAAAATTTTGATTGAATCATTAAAACGATCCTTCCTACGATCTCATTTTAACCAAAAAAAATGTCTCAGGGGCAAACCCTACAACGTTTTTAGACAAAAAATGTATTGAAATCTTAATGAGCTTTCCCTACGAAATCTCATTTTAACTAAAAAAATGAAAACGGAGACTTTTACGATTTTTTAATCAATTTTGGTCGCAACTTGTTGTCATCACCCTCTCTGCTGCTAAAGTTTTCAGTTCTAGGTTAACAAAAAATAATAAATGATTTTAACCGAATATTTGATCAAGTCCGATACGATATCGTGTCCGAGGATCATGCAAATGTATTGTTGCGAATCCGTGCGGAGTCGACTGAGCATGACTAAAGAAATCTCGAAATTGATTGAAGTCCATATCAGAACACCATGTCTGCCAAATATTTCTAAGAGTATGAGTATCAACTCCGTTGAATACAGAAAGAATATTGCAGTTATCTCTGATGACTTTTGGAACCTGAGTGTAGCGTTGAGTGACATATATCACGTCAGTGTTTTTGTGACGCCCACGGGAAAATATTCTAGCAGGATTCTTTTGTTTATCCAACATTATATCGTCGTATACGACTAAATTGTTAATATCTCCATCAATATCATCAATACTCGGTGCTTCATCGATATCGGTTATAAATTCAATGGCGTTTTCACCCTTAATTTCTGATGCATTCTCGTTAAAATCTTTTAGCACTTCATAACATCGTTGATCATCTACGCTAGGGGCAATTAAATACAACTTATCCCACTTCATCCATCTCATTATTAAATTGAGTAACAATTGCGTTTTACCGGATCCAGATGGCCCGATTATAATCATCCGGATAGAGTTTGGTAGCGCTGCATGATGCTTAACTGGTTCTCTTGTTTTAGTCGCTGAAAAATCAATTATATCCATATTTCTATACATAAATTATGGATCTATATTGTATGAAGTGTAAAACGCGTACTGGCACAGATGACTTGACGACGGCTACAACTAAAAATAACAGATCAGCACTTACTGGTAGATGTGCAGCATGTGGTATTAAAAAGTTCAGATTTGTTTCTACAAAATCAAAGATTTTACAATCCGGAGATGTTTTTAAAAAAAACGAGGAGGTGATATCGCAGCCAAATTGGCAAAGCTCCCTGGAACCCCATGGGCAAAGTACCCCGGAAAAAAGCACCTTCCAGGATATAGCTACTGTGGACCGGGAACCAGACTTGATATCAGACTCAATGATCAAAATCAGTCCCGACCCGGTGAAGAACCAATAAACGTCATTGATAAGGCCTGTCACCTTCATGATGTTGCTTATAAAAGCAGCAATCTGCAACACAGGCATCTCGCAGATGTGAAATTAATTCATGCGTTAAATGCTATTCCTGATAAATCCTTCAAAGAAAAATTGGCTTCATTTTTGATAAAATCGGCTATGAAAAGTAAATTGATGTTAGGTGCCGGTAATTAATAATATGGAATCAATTTATTATTCCCCAAGAGGATACTGGAGGGGTAAATCAGCAGTCCATAAACTCGCTAGCGCTGCAAAAGTGAAAAAAACCACTGCGGCGGATTGGTTATCCAAACAGGCGATATGGCAAATTTATCTACCGCGGCCTAAACAAATTCAATTCTCGCATTTTGATGTGACCGCTCCTAATGAAGTTCATCAGGCTGATATATTATTTCTGCCACATGATCGTGGTTACAAATACGCGTTAACCGTAGTTGATATTGCAAGTCGATACAAAGAAGCAGAACCGTTAAAAACAAAATCAGCCACTGAAGTCGCTTCTGCATTTGAAAGGATTTATCGACGAGGTCCTCTGCACTGGCCAAATCTATTGCAGGTTGATCCTGGCAAGGAATTTCAGGGCGCAGTGTTATCTACAATGAAACATCATAATGTCACCATACGACGAGGGCATACTGCGCTACATTGCGATCAGGCCATTGTAGAACGATTTAATCGGACGATTGCTGAGCGGTTATTTGGATATCAATACGCAAAAGAATTCATCCAAGAAAAAAGATCCCGTGAATGGGTTAAAAGATTACCATCTGTGATTACTGCACTGAATAACGAGATTACTAGAACAATCAACATGAAACCTAGCAACGCTATTAAAAAGAAGTCTATACCTGTACAACCACAAAAAGATTTCAAAGAACCAATTCTTGGTAGTAATGTCACTGTTAGGTACTTATACGAACCAGGAGAGCTTGAGGGTGGTAGAAAAAGGGCTACTGATCCTATTTGGAGTGTTACTGCACACAAGATATCTAGTATAACACGATCTACGGGTAGACCTCCAGTCTATAAACTGGATTCAACTGCCCCTCAACGAGGATTTACTCGACAACAACTACAGGTAATTCCCGAGGATACTCAATTGCCACCGCATGGTCTTAACTAGCGCCTTTGCGTCTATTGCACTCAAGACAAGTCAACATCACATTGTTTCTGACATGACCAAGATTGTTATTTTTTCTGTCTACGGTGAATTGGCGAGGATCCTTATCCGAATACTGCCAACGCATTATACAATTGCAACTCGCGCAGTGATTATTCTGTTGTTGTTTCAGCGTAATTATTAATTTAGCATCAATATCAAATTCTCGTTGTTTTTTTTGTCCTGTTGTTTGTAACCGGAGAGTTTTTTATTAATGATGCTAACATCAATATCACTTATTGTTGTGTCATTATCATCGAAAACAACTCTTCGAAGTTGGTTTATTTTTCGTACTCTGGATACTGCGAGATAGACTAAATTCGACCATTCGATGTGATTATCCACCATCCAAACAATTTTATCCGATATAGTCAATCCCTGTGAAGAGTGTAATGTTGCTGCGTATCCTAGCGTCCACGGGGATTTATTAGCACGCAATGCATTTTCGAAGACGCTGATATCAACCAGCACAATATCATTTAATACGAGAATTTGTTTTTCACTCTGTCCTGGAATATCAACTTCAATGTTCTGTTTTCGTGTATCCGATGGCCTATAACAAAGGGGTACTGGAAGCGTTGCAAATTTTTCTTTATGCAATTCAAATAGCTTCATCTGAAGTGTATCCCTGACTATTTTTCTACTTGCAATGATCAAATCGTTTGGTCTCCACATTTCCCAGAAATCATTCATTGGAGTTTCTGAAATCACTTCATGCGCTATTTCGCATTGGATTCTATCCGGTTGTAATCTAATTAGCGCTTTGAATTCTCGTAATCGTTCATCAAGTGATCTATAATCAGTGGTGATTTCTTCATAATAGTCTACAAAACCCTTTAGCCATTCATGTGGAGATGCACCGATAAATGGTGGTGGTTGGCCGTGATCACCGCATATGACGACTTTTGTGTTTTTGTTTAACAACCACTCAAGAAATGTTTGTAATACATCTAATGACACTGTGCATATTTCATCCCAAATTATGATTTCAGGAATGAATTTATCACCCATACGCTCAGGAGTCCATTTGTCACCCTTCCATCGAAAGAAACTGTGGTAAGTGCAAGCATTTACCCCTCGCTGTATCATCTCTCTGGCGAGTCTGTGAGTCGGTGTTAGCACAATCATGGTTGACCGACGAAATAATTGAATTGCACGAGTTGTCTTTCCTGACCCACCACAACCGTTTAAATAAACTGTCTTGTATCTACATACTGGATCAGATACCGGTGGTGCATTAGAAAATTCTGATTGAATTTCAATACGGTTACAACAAAGATATTTATCATCCATGGCAACGTCTGCGGATTCACAATACTCATGTAGCATCTCCTTTTTAAATCGCCAACGCCCCCAATTTTCTTCGGGATCTGTGAATGCCGCTACAGCTGATTTGTACTTATTGTGTATATACATCGAATCAGTGGCCACTCTAACCGCGGTATTAGGAAATCTATTTATCATCGAAAATAGATTAATGCAAGCATAGGCTAGCATTGAACTTCTCAAATGTGTGTACTGGGAATTATATCCATCACAGTAGGTAACAACCGTACCTAATTTCTCACCATTGGATAGAAAAGCATCCTTACGGGATACAAGTTTTCCCTGTTTCATTAAATCCGCTACAATAAAATCGTATTCAGCGACGTCTATGATCAACCGCGAAGAATATTTTGCATTGTCGTATCGTCCACCCTGGGTAAATTTACCGATTATTCTTCGTCCGAGATCCTTTGCTTGTTCTTTTTTACTTTCAAATAACTTCTTAGACCAATTTATGATTTCTTCTTCACTGAAATCTGGACACTGTTTTCGTAGTTCGCTGATTATACGATCTAGATCGGGTTGTGGTAGCCAAACTTCTTTCTGAGCTCGATAGCATATAATAGCCTCGGAAACAATCAACGATATTAGCATACCACAATCAATCATATATCTCAATAGCACTATTGGCATCCAGGCCTTTTCAGATAGGTGTCTACCGAGCCAAACATAACTACACGGATGTAACCCTGTAGCGAGTTCAAATGATATCACATGAGCGAATCCGGTTAAATCAAAATCAGGCAATGGTCCATTAATCGCAACACGAGTCATTTCATGCGTGGGGTGTCCAAATCGTTTGAAGTACTCAGCACATTCCCCATATCCGAGAAAACTTCCGGGATAACACGCGGATATATCAATTGAAATCATACCATCACGTGAGTATTTCGTATTCCACAGTCCTCCATGACCAAATTTGACGCAACTCAATTTAACATCTTCGAGAAAATCACTTCGTGTTGGACGCCATGAGTTTTTTTCTCCTGCGAAGTGAGCTACCACTGATGGAATAGTAAAACTATCCGTTAGTAGTTTTTCATGGGAATTCTCCGGTGAAAAATCACTAGCGATTTTTCTCATTATATTATCTAATTCTTCAATGCGATATAATTCACCATTTGGTTTTACAAATTGATCGAATCCTATTTCGGGATCTTCATCACTTCTAAGTAACCACACTGACACAGGATCATCTTTACACAACGCATGAATAGCATCGAATAATTTCTCTTCATAGAAAACATCCCCGACGAACTCCTTAGGGATATATTTCACGGTTCGTTCTCGTGGAAATACTGTTACCGCAGGTGTCCACGCGTGTTTGTTATGATCAATAATCTGTATTGGCGCTCCATTTTTGTTATATTTCGGTTCGTATAAAACCTCTCCGGTTATCGTCATAACGGTTATTGGGAATCGTAATGATGTTTCTAATTTAGCTATATCAGAAATCTTTGCACCGTTCTGTTTCACTGTCAGTTCCCACTCGGTTATTTTTTTTTTCGTCTTAGATCAGTTAGTTTATTACCCCGGGACGCATTTGTGAAGTGTTCTAGTACCCGTGTTGCTACACAATTAAGCCCTGACGAATATTTCATAGGAGCTAGTTTTGCGATATCGGGTTTATCATTTAACGGATATATCCCATAAACCATTGCTGTTACGGGATAAGATCTTTCGTAGTATGGCTTATCGATTCTGGTTAGAATTCCTGGTTTGGAATCTCTACTCACAATGACAGCTTTTTTATTCTTGAGGATTGGTTCAAATTTATCCCTAATAATCCATTTACCATCGACCTCGATAATGAATTTGATTCGGAAAAAATGCCGTTTTCCCCGACACGTGAAATTATCACTGCTGCTTTTTCATCATTCATGGTAGCGTCAACAACACCATCAATTCGAAATGTTGACCAACAATAAGATGCTCCATCACGCTTGAATTCATTAAAACAGTCTCTGATTTTACTAATCATGGCTTTATCAAGAATTGTATTCTTTGGTGTATTAGAAACTATATCGAGATTGAATTGAGCATCTTTCCAGGGTAATCTCTTGGACGTTTTTTTTGGTTTATCGAGATTAAATTTAGGACTAATTTTTAATAATCTCTTAAACTCTTTCATGTTTCCGTCTCTTGGACGTTTGAGATTAAATTTAGGATTAATTTTGTTACGTTTTTTTGGTTTATCGAGATTGAATTTAGGACTAATTTTTAATAATCTCTTAAACTCTTTCATGTTTCCGTCTCTTGGACGTTTGTTACGTTTTTTTGGTTTATCGAGATTAAATTTAGGACTAATTTTTAATAATCTCTTAAACTCTTTCATGTTTCCGTCTCTTGGACGTTTTTTGGGTCTATCGATATTAAATTTAGGACTAATTTTCAATAATCTCTTAAACTCCTTATCAGCATTGAATTCAGCATTTTTTCGAAGGCGTTCTCCTTAATTCCCTCATGCTATAATTAAAACAAGCATTTAAATGAAGAATTTATATATAATGAATCACTGCAAGTGGCTTATGATTGGATCAGTAACCCCGTGTAACAAATCATGCAGAAATGAGTTTTGTGGGTATCATATGCAAAGCTTTCGACGTGGAAGCCTTGGTCCGTTACCCTGTATTCTATGTGGGGTTGGGGTCAGGGGAAAATCTCAGTTGTGTCTAAATTGCGGTGGTAAGCGATACAGGGAATTGAAGCGTTATTATGATAAAAGAATAAAAAATGGACAATCAATCAGAAATTTTGACCCTGAAAAGGTCCTTGACCCTGACAACATCAAGGATAAAATCATAAGAACTCCTCAAGACTACATCGAAAGATTCTCCAGTGATGTAATCATTAAAGCAAACAATGAATTAGACAAGCAATAGTATTTAGTATACGAATGAACCAAGAACTCAGACACCATCCCTTGATTACAAATTATGAAGCATCCAGTGATGGTGTTGTAAGGCACTGTAGACTGAAGAAACCAGTTGGTGCTGACACTGGTATGGGGTATTTGGTGTTCACTGTTAAGGGAAAGAAAACTTATCGCAATCATCGTTTCGTGTATGAATGCTTTTATGGATTGATCGAGCATGATTTTGTTATTGATCATATCGATTCTAATCCAAAGAACAATTCTTTATCAAATCTGCAGGCTATCACACAAAGTGAGAATACCAAACGAGGAGAGACTGGAAAATGCTCAAAAAAAGCGAGACCAGTAAAATCTTTGAATACAATAACTAACGAAGAAAAAATATTTCAATCAATATATGAAGCCGGCAAGTATTTCGATATTTGTTGAGCCTCAGTACGATTCGTTGCAGAGGGGATTTATCGATCGGCTATTTCAAAAAGGACGGGACAAAATAATCAATTTAGTTATGTCTAATGCGTTATATTTTTCATTTAGAAATATATCATTATTATAGAATACTGAATTCTGAAAACATGAATAGCATTTTATCCGAGATTTCAAAATTGAAAAGTTGGGATATTAAACTATCAGATGGGTTAAATCCTGATCAAATCATGTCTGATTTTCAGGATATTGAATACGGAGTTAACAACAATAAATATATGCTACCAAAGAAGTATGCGCTCATCAAGAGAATTCAGAATTCTATTCGGGACTCTCTCGCATTTTCCAGTGACGTAAGTGTGTTCGCTCCGTTGTATACCATAGTAGAACGAATACGAAAGGAATTGGGGTACGAATACGATCTGAAAAAGGAGGTTAATTCTAAAGTTAGAAACCTACGGGCGTTAATTCAAGAAAATGAACAATTTTGATTGACCATTTATCATTATTTGATTGTGACCGTCCCTCATAGAGATTTTAATTTTTTTTAGCATTTTTTGATTGATAATGTCAAAAACAGTGAAAATATTTCACACTGAAAAAAAATTGATGGACGGTTCAGATTGATCAAAAATAGAATGAGGGAACTAACAGTATTATTTATTTATATACAATTTTGATAGTTCCCTCATCGATGAACGAAGCTCTTATAGGATGAAATAACGCTTCTATGATCGTGTTAAAAATTAACTGACATGTCTGACATGTAACAAAAAGTGTTTTCGTCTGTTAGGTCGGATTGAAAAATTGTTTTACAATTGAAAAATTGTTTCTGATTTCAAATAATGGTCAATGAAGCATTAACAACCCGATTGACTCGTGAACGACTGGATGCAATCAGGAGATTTGTACCAATTCGTGACTCTGTACGGAATAAACTACAACAACGACAGAGTCTTCAGACTGATTTTGCTGCGGGATCTGAAGAATTGTTTAAACCAGTAACCACAGCAACGAAGGAGATAGAGCGTGCTATACTGGGAGATGATCCTGACGATAAAAGAAAAGAAGAGGGTCTTATTCCTGTGTTAGAAAAAATAGCAAAAAGAACTAAACAAACAAAAAAATCCTTGCAATCACTTCCTCAGGACATATCAACCGCTTCGAAACGAAAATTTAAAGGATTTCAGGAAGAACTAGTTAGTGGACTACCTAAATCAATTATATTTACCGAGAGCGCTAAACAACAAATTCTCAACGAGGATATAGACAATTTAGGTGAATTCGCTGCTAACAGCTATGATTCACAAGAGAAGTTTTTCACGGACAATTATTCGGATTATAGAATGTCACATAATGAATGGGCTGATACAGTGTATGAAATAAATACTGGGAGTTTAGATAGAAGGATGAAGGAATACAGAGACTTCAAGAGAAAATTTCAACTCCAAATAAGACAGCCATACGATGAGAAGAAATTACTGGGGAGTGGTCTAGTTGGAAACGCTAGCGTTTCATGTCCTGGTAGTGTTCTCAGTGATATATCACGATTAGAGGTTCTCATCGGAGGGAAACGAGCTGGAAATAACTCTCCAGAAATAATTAATGAAGCAGCTGATATCTGTAGACGATTATTTCAGGGTGGTATCATGGATATCAGCACATATCGAGATTTCATTGGCGAGTTAGTGGAAAGTGGGTATTATAGTGACTGAATTGAAAAGTCAATTGATTAGATAAATAACAATTGAAAAATTGTTTCTGATTTCAAATAATGATCATACACTACAATCATGATAAACCAACTCCCGTCTATGTAGTTAATTCACGGTTTCCGGTTTATAGAGCATACTACGGAGATGGTTTAGGTAATACCATTGCAGGGTTATTTGCGAGAATGGCTCCAAAAGTGATGCCGTTGGCTAAACAATTAGGAATGAAAGCAATTGATGTTACTCGTGATAAGGGTATTGGTGCTGTTGGAGATCTTGCTGGAAAAGCAATTTTCAACTGCGAAGAATAAATTAACATCATTAGTGAAATCACGGATGAAATCCAAAGGATTTTCAAAACCGTTACCGTCTACAGCGGAAATGCCTGCAAGTGTTAGTAGAATTATAAATAACGCAGTAGATGAAAAATTAGCGTCGATGGTTTTAACCCCCGACCAGAGCAATATTGCAAATATGATAGAAGGAAGTGGCTTTAAAAAACTACGACGATGAAAATGGAAAATAGCGATTTAGACTCTGATAAATAGAATAAAATGTTCAAACAGTCACGTGATCCAGCATTTGATATAGACGCCCCAGTTGGCAAGGATGATTCTGTTCGCGATTATCAATATTACGCCTATCATGCCATAGACTCAAATAGTCGAGCAAGAATTGATCTTCAAGTCCATGATACCAGTAAATACTTTTTACCCTGTGAAGCATTTATCGAAATCGAAGGAGAACTTGTAACAGCTGATGATACTCCTGCTGTACCAGCACCGTATCCAGCTGGTACTCAAGTCGGGTTTGTCAATAATGGTATCATGGCGCTATTTGAGAGTGCTAGATATCTCATTGATGGAAAAGAAATCGAGTCGATAGATCGCGATGTTGATGTGGCTACAACAATAATAGGGTTAGCGAGATATTCCGACTATTATACAAGATCAGCAGGACCCTCTATGATGTTTGCAAAAGATGTTACAAATACCGCTTGTGGAAATCAATTTGTTGTAAGACGACCAAAAAAACGTGATAATAGTGATGCTGATGTCGAGAATATGATTATAAACAATGATGTTAATTTCAATCTAGGAGCTGCAACACGTATTTCAATGTTGCAAGGAGCGCGTAAATCATTTTCATGCGCGATTCCACTGCATCATATATTTGGATTCTGTAGAAACGTCCGAAAAGTTATTTATGGAGCGAAGCATACAGTATCGCTTGTACGAAAGAGTGATGATAACGACGCAATTTGGAGGATTCCAGCAGACAATGCAAATCCAAATGCTGATGCCGGTAAAGTCAATTTAACAAAAATATCATTGTGGATGCCAGTGTTGACTCCAGCAATCACCGCAGAAGAACGATTACTATCATTTATGGACCAAGGAGGAAAGTCGTTGTTGAGTAGGCTAACCGTGAGTACAGATGTTAAACAATCAAATCTGAACGGGTTATTCACGTGGAATCTAGCATCAAAACAAGGCGTTTCTGCGCCACGTCATATATTTATTGCGTTACAGGATAACATACGAGTTGGCGATCAACGTTTTAGTCATATGATATTTGATCAATTAGGTGTGAAAGACGTCTCACTGAGAATAAACGGCCAACAGGAACCATCCGAGGATATACAACTTAATTACACAGAAAATCATATTGCACGAGTTTATCATCGTCTGTTGTCATTTATGGCACGCGATCAAAATGTGGATACTGGTTTGCAAATATCACAATTTGCTTTTAAGAATCTGTATCCGATCTATTACTTTTCGCTGGAACATCTCGATTTAACAAGACAATCCGTCGTTGATATACACTTTAGAGCTAATGTGACTCGTGGTGGTATTGCTGATTATAGAGCGGTTGCTGTCATTCTCAGTGATAAATCAATGCTACTTGAAGGTGTTGGTGGAAGAATGAGAGTGGTAGATGCACCAGTGGAAATCATGTAATTGAAATTGTAAACGATTTAGAATCAATCAATTATGTATAACATGTCATATAGTACTATTAGTGTTGCGTTAACTCCCGGTCAATTAAAAAAATTGCAATCGGAATCAGCTAAAAAATGTGGAGCCACAATCACGTTGAAACCCAACCAAATGACTGGTGGTGCAAATAAACTATCGCTGACAACTCGTCAGGTGAAACATTTCAATGATGCACTAGTAGCAAAAAAGGGTGTTCAGATTACTCTCTCTGCGGCTGCTATCAAAAATATGATTAAAACAGGCGGTATATTTCCGTTGTTAGCTGCGATTCCAGCATTGATTGCAGCAGCAGCCCCAGCGGTGGCTAAAGCGGCAGCGTTAGGAGCCGTTGGTACTGCAGCAGGAATGGCACTAAAGAAAGCAGCTGGGAAAGGATATAAAAAAAAGGGAAAGGGTCTAAGACTACCAGGAACCCCGTATTCGTGGTACAGCGGAAAGGGTCTAAGACTACCAGGAACCCCGTATTCGTGGTACAGCGGAAAGGCTCTAAGACTACCAGGAACGATTTATTAATTCAGAAATCTTCGATGGTTCCCATGTCCAATTTTGATTTAATGGATGCTGCTAAAAAGCTAGCGATTAAAAACTTCAGAGGTGTCTTTATGAAAGATCAATTACCACATCAACCAAACAGCGTTGAAACCGGAATCATTAATTTAGATAACAGCACCGAACCTGGAACTCACTGGGTTGCATACGCTATTGATCCACGTGGGATTGTTTATTTCGATTCATATGGATTAGCCCCACCAAAAGAGTTTATGCGTTATATAAAAACCCTTCCAATGAAGACTTGGTATTCTACGCTACCAACACAAACGATGATTGACCCACCAATATGTGGCAGCGAAGTATTAAATGTCCTTAACGCTATTTCTAACTCCTTGAGTAACCCAAGCGGAAAACTACCACATGTTGTCGTGAATGAATACACTAGTAATCGCTGGAGAAAATCGAAGATTTTTCAACGAAGTCGTCAAAAAAGATTTTAGAGAGAGAAAGAGTTTTACAATAACATGATTGATATTTGGGGGAGATCTTTGAAACCCAAACCCGATGGCACTGCACCCCCTGATTCTGTCAAGGATATAAAAAAAATTAATTGAAGATGAAATCGCTGAGACGTTGAACTTAACAAATGTTGATCCTAATGAAATAGTTGTATTTCAAGACAAACAGGGTAAATTGAAATCCAGTGATGTGTCATTGAATGACATTTTGATACGGCAGCGCGACGCCGCTGAAAACTCTATTGCGCTGTATTCCAACGACGGACGACTTAAACCAGGCGCACTTGTGTCTACGATCACCGACACGATTGCCGCCCACGACCATGAGTTGGATAATTCTCTGTTAGAACTAGCAACACTTAAATCTAAAATTGAAGAACACGGAAAACAGTTTTCAGTTTTTCGCAAAAATGTCGTACATAAATTCTTTGGAACACCGCTTGTGGTTGGCGTGACTCTCGCTGAAATTAAAAACTATCTATCGCTATTCTTTTTTAACAAGGACGCGGGAAGGATGATGAATGAAAATGAAATCAAGGCAAATTATCTCGAGATTTACAATGATATTTCTAAAATAATAGAAAATGTTGAGCGGGTACAAAAACCCACTAACGACGTCATTGTTAGGTTTTTTGGATCCCCACCTGTGGCAGACTCGACTCTCGCTGAAATCAGTGAGTTTATTATCAGGCATACTCACAATGCCTACGTCGCTAATAATTTCTTTGGTGTCCTTGCTACATCTACGATGACTCTCAACGATATTATTAGGTTTATGGTGAGACAAACAACACTTAATACCATCGTTGATAAATTTTTGGGGAGAACACGTGATGAATCTGAAACCACATCGTTGACAGGCCCGACTCTCGCTGAAGTTAAAAAAGCTATTGACGAACAAAAACGCATCAGCAAAATGGTTAAAAATTTCTTTGTGGGCTCTGAAAATTACAATATCACGACGACATATTCTCAACTCAGCGGGCATTATGGCATACAAAAAGATATGCAAATATACCTCCTTTTGATTTCATTTTTTAAACGCCGCAATGGAACGATGATGAAATATACCGAAATGAATAAAACCTATCTCGACGTTTACGACGATATTCTTAAACTAAAAGAAACCTCTGAAAGGGTAAAGCATGGGAACTTTGATTGGGTAAAAGAATCTAATGCTAAATTGAAAGTCAATATCGAGAAGTGGCCTCATGGTATCTACAGGATGACGTTAATCTCTGACAAGCAATTTGATATCATCGTAAGCGGTAAAACCTACTTTGGTGGCACCGCGACAGTAATTATCGGAGGTGAAGAAGAATTTGAGATTGTCGCGGTTGATAACACCGTTGGATCAAAAATATCCTGGTGCTTGGAATTCATATGCGAAGTAAATAACTAAATTGAAAGGAAAATCCTTTAGATTTCACAATTGAAAACGCTAGTTTTTTTAAAATAAAAATGATTTCATCAACGCAATGTCGCTATGATCAGGTCAGAGAATTTCAGACTAGACTCAAAACCCTCGCCGAGGAGTATCAAATAAAAATAAAAAAATACCGACGAAGAATCACCGCAATTGATATTACTATGTACTCGGTGTCAAGCGTTCTCGCTGGCGCCGGAATAATACTTGCATCGGTTACAATGATTTCCCCGGTTGTAGTTCCAATTTGCATTTCTGCGGTGGCTACAATCGGGGGTATATCAACCGGGATAGCAAAAAAGATATCATCATGCAGCCAGAGTAAACTGCAGAATTACTTAATTCAATTTCATATTGCATCAACCGCATATTCGCAGTTATCCCTGATGATATCGTCGTCACTCGATAATACAATTATATCAGATAGTGAATTCTCAGCGATGGTCAGTATTTTTGATTCAGCGATATCAAAATTAGAGCAACAACATGAATATAATAACAATGACAACACCGATGGAATCAGAAAACACGAACCCAAAAACCAAAATGATCTCAATAATCTCAACCATACCAGATTATGAGTTCTCAGTGATGGTCAGTTTTTATGATTCCGCGGTGTCAAAATTAGAAATACAACATGAGTATAATAACAATGACGACACCGATGGAATTACTTCAACGAGTAGTGGAGAACACGAACCCAGTACAAACAAGCATGATATCAATAACATCAACGGAACCCGAGTTTAGTGTGAATTTCCCTAGCCCAGTCCCCGTGAAGGAGATAGCGCTAGCAAAACTACGAGTGTATCACAGTTGGCCTAATATCAGATCAAAATCATTTGGTGGTCAACAACCCAATAATTCTTTAGTGTTTGCAAATAAGAATAAACCCGACGGAACCCCAGACTGGAACGTCGTTTCGATACCAACCGGATCATACCAAATTGAACAAATCAATAATGAATTCGCGCGTAGAATAAAATAGATTACTGGAAAAGAATCAAAAATCGCTAGAACAGTTCATGAGCCGACGCTATCATCCGCAATTGAGATAAGCACAGAAGGATACGTCGTAGATATCTATCAGAGTTCTATTAGAACCATACTGGGATGGCCTGAAAAACCACCGGAAAAATCCACCACCGACTTAACCACGGATGTACAATCATGTCATGAAATCAATCCCAGTTATCGAGATGATTTATCTGATATAAGAAAAGGAAAAATCGCCGATAGATTTATATTCACCAACAAAGACACATTGCAATGGGATTTTATCATTAAAAGAACAACCGACTCATCTGTTACTATTTCATTTACGCTAACTGACGTCCGTGTTTATTTTAATGAGATTAAACAATTATATGACACACAACTAGAACAACTACGGAAAACAAAATCGCAAAAACACGTTGAAATAATAAATCAGCTTATATCGGACATGGAATATATCTATGAACTAATTATTCAAACAATAATTAATGACAACAGCGACAATAAACAACGATTCCTAACCGATTACAATATCACAGAAGACAATCTGCGTAATTTCAAGTTTCCGAAATACAACGCTGATGAATTAGCAAGAATTGTTAAAACCGATATCAAAGCGCTACAAAAATCAGATTCAACTGTCCTCCTCAAATATAATAATGATCCAGATGGTGGCGGTAGGCATATCGCTCCGTTCAACGTGAATATTTCAACGGTGATTGCGCTTAATTTAGTATGTGATGTAATTGAAGGAAGCTATCAGATTAATCTAGAGCAATCAAATCAAGCTCAGCAGGGATATATTCTTTATTCATTTGCACCAACAGCTCCTCCAGGATTCCTAATTATTGAAAGCCAATTAATCCTGTCTACATGCGATGCCATAATAATTCGTTAACGAGAATTAATTTCCGACTTATCGACCAGTCAAATAATCTGATTGATTTACAAGAAGAGGTGTTAGCGATTAGTTTGTTTGTAAAGTCCTAAAGACTTGATCAAATCTTCGGTTAAAATCATTTATTATTTTTTGTTAACCTGTAGCAGCAGAGAGGGCGATGACAACAAGTTGCGACCAAAATTGATTAAAAAATCGCAAAAGTCTCCGTTTTCATTTTTTTAGTTAAAATGAGATTTCGTAGGAAAAGCTCATTAAGATTTCAATAATTTTTTTGTCTGAAAACGTTGTAGGGTTTGCCCCTGAGACATTTTTTTTGGTTAAAATGAGATCGTAGGAAGGATCGTTTTAATGATTCAATCAAACTTTTGTCTGAAAACGTTGTAGGTTTCACCCTCTGTGCTGCTTGGACTGTGGACACTCAGTTATTTTTCTTTGGCCGGTAGGACGATGCACACAGTTGACTTGGATCCGGATACTCTCTAACTTTCCTTTGAATCTTGATCAGCCACGTAGGCTTAATATATTTGTAATTTTAGTAATGACTTGAAGTTTGAGTACATTTAGGACTGTTTTTATTTGTTGTCACAATGGGTTTCAAAAACAGGTCAGTAATTAGAATTGCAAGTTGTCAACGAGCAGAAACGTATTTTAATATTTAACTTTCATTTTCGTTGATAACAGTTGTGCACGCAAGCCTGTCAAATCAATATTGGTCAGAACTGTTTTCAACCAGAAATCATGACCTCAGACATGATTTCAACACATACACACACGTTCATATACACACAAATCGACAACGACCAATATATGTTCTACGCGAATCAATACATATATGATGTACCCTCATGCTATAACTTCAAATTGCATGTTTAGTCAACACAATCTTAAAATATCACTTTAGCTAGCTTCTTTGGTTTATTTGAATGCTGATCTCCTCCAGGGTCGCCAATCATCCGATCATTATTCCCGCATTTCTAACTTAGTTTACGATTACTATAAATGCAACAAACGGAATAATACATTATCGAATGCAATTTTGCAAATTATGTATGATTGTTTCTAATCACTAATTAAATTAATTGATATACGGTCTATAGACAAACACACACACACACTCACACACACACACATACATATATATATATATATATATATATATATATATATATATATATATATATATATATATATATATATTGAATACTTGCCTAAATTGTTTTTTGGTTAGCGTACCTATTATCAAAACTGCCTGCTAGGTGAGCCTGAGACCATTTCACTTTATTCAGTTTGCGTGCTTGGGCTTTAAATAACCTATTCACACTTCAATGCAATATCTTTTAAGCCAAACCAAACCAAGCCAAACCACATTCGACACAGACAATATTTTTATATAGCTTAGCCTATGCATGTGTTGACCATGGGAGGCGGGATATTAAAATCATTGTATTATTTTGTATTTCAAAGCACATTATTGCAACTGATTTTGAAATTTGTTCTGAATCAAACGGTGCATATAACATTTGTTGAGATGTGGTCTTTATAATGTATTATTATGCAATAACAGCTTTCAGTACTCGTTGTACATTACGTGACCAGTCCAGGCTAAAAGTCAAGCTTTGCTGCAATCATCAGATCCCGGAAATATGTACACATATGATTGCAATCACCTAACTTTATAGTGAATTTTAGATTATTTAATCACTGTTTTATGTTTTAACTTTGATACTGTGTAACGGCCTCTTACAAGATCCTACCATATAATGGTGGATTAGTATGCGATATTAATATAAAAGTGTATGCTTAAGCTTGTTTAGAGTTTTAAATTCATATTTGGCAATCCTGTGTGAGTAAAATTATAAGACGAGATCCTGTTAACATTAACGGTAGCGTCTAATTGATACCACCATTGTCTTCTCGAGACGAATTCTGCTATTAAAGTCGAGAAGGTGCGTTTACGCATTATTGTTAAAGGGCGCAAAATCGTAATTAACCTGTAGTTTGAAACAGACAGGTTATTGAATACACGAGATAGAAAGGACATATATATGTATGTATGTATGTATGTATGTATGTATGTATGTATGTATGTATGTATGTATGTATGTATGTATGTATGTATGTATGTATGTATGTGTGTGTGTGTATGTATGTATTTGTGTGTGTGTGTGTGTCCAAACACATATCAAACAAGACTAGTATCCACGGTTCATATTCACAATCATGTCTGCTTTAAGTTCACTGTGAACATGTTTCAGATGGGATCCATTAGATATTTACAACCTTAATAAATGACTAATTCAGATTAAAGCAGATAGTATCTCATATATGTCATTCCAAGCTCAAAATAGTATTGTAAAGAATAGCATCTATATTTCGACTACCATTGTTTACCGTCGTTTGTTTTTGTTTCCTTACATTATCAGTTTCAGTAGGAGTGTTCACGTGATGTGGTTATTGTTTTAAGCTTGTATTGTGTCAGAATGTATTAACTGAAGGCCAGATTCCGCATAATATGCAATATATTTGTAGCAGGGACAGTAAAATTTGGTTAGCCCTTCTGTAAAAAACGCGTGTTCTTACGTGATCTGCCCGTATGTATATATGTGTAGTTTTCTAGCAAGCAGTCATGCTGACTGAACCAATCTGCACATATTTATACTTTTTGATGACCTCGTTAGATTGTCATTGTAAAAATAAATTATAGTCAATAATCAAAACTAGCATCTGGAACAGGTTGGCTGTGTTGCATGTTTCGTAAACGCATTGTTAGTTAATCATGTATTTCCGGTGTTTTCGAAGATGTCAGCTAATTTCCGGAGTAGCGTTTATATCTTAAGTTTTACAACACGATCTAAAGAGCTCTGAACTCTTGTATGCTGTATTACAACGTAAAGCCACTATATAATTTGTCTTACCTGCTAGCTAGTGTATCGGCTGTCGTACTGCTCATACATGTTTCATCTATCATTCTTATTTCTTATGTCGTTGTGAATAACATAATGTAATCATCAGGATCAATGAACCAGAAGAGAAACTTTCCTAAGAATTGTATTATCTTCATACTGTTCGTAAATTTGTGCATCCGAATTAGATTGCAAATTCATGGATATCCTAACCAAGTTATGGATGACGTTCATAGCTTTCGTAACTTGTCATGCAAAGGGTAAGTGAAACGTATCTAGTAGATGCTTCGAACACAAATATCTTTTGAATTCATACGAGAATGAGATGTATTTACTCTAACTAGCGAATTCATTTTAAAGGTATATAATATATAAATCAGGAACGTTATTACACTTACATTCATTATATGATTGCAGCTAGATTCAGGTTTCATTACGAGATAGACCACGAGACCATTACAATTAGGAAGTCATTTTTAATGAACTGATTTACTTTTGTCGTGATCTGTTATAATGATTGACTTTGACAACTACCTGACAATGGTTATAATAGAATATAACATATTTGTGATGTTGTGTTTACAATTTGGTTGCTTGTGCGAATGGTTTTAGTTGTTAGACTCTTCTGACGCAAAGAAAAAAGCATGAGGAACACACATTTAATCTACTCAGGCAATACAAGATCACACGAGGCAGAATTAGTGCTGTAGTTCCACGTACATCCTTAACAATTAAAGGATCGGTTGATATATGTATATAATTGGCAATAATGTCCTTCCAATGAGAGCATTTATCATTGCACGTTGTCAATTAATGAATCGAAACACAGTTTTTTATTTTCAAACGATGCCTTTCTTGCAGATTTGAAACATGAGATATATATGCAGGGCGAAAATGCAACTATATGTATTGATCAACAGACAAGTACTGCAAAAAGGATTTTAGAAATAACGTTCTCTAGCTACACCAGTAATACACGTGCCATTCTTGTGATGTTATATGACCAAATGGAGAAAAATGCTGACTACAATAGAAAGTACACTGGTCGAGTACTCCATATCAAAATGAGCAATGCTAGTTTCAGTTTTATCCTTCAACATGTCGGTTTTGTTGACAGTGGACATTATGCAGCCAATGGAGATTGTATTGAACTAGGAAAAGCGAGCATTATTGTTCCACGTAAGTTTTCGCAAAAAGTTTGCATTAAAAAACGGGACACCAAAATTTACCATATCATATGGATATACTCCTAAAGGTTCGTGGCCCGATTGGGTCAATGTTCTCTTCCTCGCTGGTAAAATCTTACAATCTCTTTGTTCTTAGCGGTGTTGAATGATTGACTAGCGCATACATTTAAATGAATGTCTTGTACACGCTACCTGAAAATACATAGTGAGTTCATTATATTGTATGTAGTGAAGGCACACAAAATGCTTAAAATCTTGTGTTGGACTTGATTTATAATGTAGCACCTAAGCTGTATATTTGTGGCACAAGTATTCAGAGAATTCTACGGACTCTAACACGTTTAACCTGCCAGCAGTTATTATGCTATGCAAAATCTTGAAAGCTGAGTTTTATATGGATATATTTGATATTACAGTCATATTATTATTAAATATGCAATAATTATAAATCTTCAGAAATATTTCGAAAGTTAATAATAACTTTGTCAAATAACTAACATTAATAATGGAATATGAAATCAATGAAATATTTTTTTTGTTTGACTTTATCTTACCTCCTTATCAATTGTTGATTTACTCATTAACAAAAAGCGTTTACTTCATATACTTGTTTTCAAATTGTTTGCTTATTTTACATATGTAATTGGGAAATAATTTTCATATATGGTAATAATTGTTTAACGACATTATCAATTCTGAAGCATTTCTGCATTTTTAGAATGAATGTAAATCAATTATTTAACACGTTTTAAAACAGTTATTGTTTAATGAAATATGTTTTAAGCTAACACAAGAGCACTGTCTCGTAATGGTATGTTAGAGAAATAGGTAATATTCATAAACATGTTACTGTATCAAACGTATATACATATATATATATATATATATATATATATATATATATATATATATATATATATATATTGTTAATAGTATTAATATATATTTATATTGAAACAAACATTGTAGTCAAAAAACACATTCTTTGTTTTTTTTAAACATTTTATCTTTTAGGTCGAATACTACTTGCAGATTACCATAGACTAATGCTCCTTTCGTTCATGTTTACTACAGCGAATATATCTGCGATTAAAATTGACATGATCACATCTACAAGAACCATTCTTGTGGTAATGTATGATGTAAGAAAGAGTCAATGTACAGACATTGGACGACAATATATACATCGAGTACAAAATTGTGTATTTACTATAAAGAATTTCTCATTTACATTTCGAGACGTATCATGGTTAGATAAGGGCGTGTATGCTGCCTGGGATTCCACTGACATTATGCTGGATTCTGTGCTTTTAGACGTGCGAGGTAAATATTGCATGTGAAATAATAGCACGAGGTATGCTATCAGTTTGAAGGAGTATGCCCTTACTCAGAATGTATGAGGTAGAACTCTAAGGTAAGAATTATTGTTGGTCTTAGTCTGGGTCTTAATTTCTGATCTTATGACAGGTCTTAACCAAATGTACGGTACTGTGACCCACAGACGAGCGTGTGTGTTAGAGTTTTGTTATTTTGTCTCAAACCACTTTTCAGCGGATGATGTAGGATCTTTTACGAGACTAGTTCCGTAGTTCAACGTTTGCATGCTTATGAAACATCGCTATTGCCTTATTTGGCTTGGGAACAGGATATACATGTAGATTATGACAAAAATTTCCTGCTTCTCATGCAAACGTTAGTTAATTGGGTGAAAAATAACAAATATTATTTTAATCATCAATATTATGCATGATTGCAAGATATTCTACTTGCACTTTTTCAGAAGTATTATGTCCTGCTGTTCACTATGGATTGATTCCCCTTACAGGGTATGAATGGAATATGGGATAGGCAGGGTCTATTTACGGGCAAACATTACACATAATTTAAAAGTTTTCCTACTGCGTTAGGTGCCAATGTATACAAAACAAAGCATTTTATTTTCATCTTGATATTCAATGTTTTATAATACAAGTACAAGTAGAACCGGGATGAATGACATAATGGTCGATAATTTATTTCAAGTTTAGTTGAAATAAGATACGTTAACGAAAAATTAAAAAATAATTAAACTTATCTAAACACCTAAATTCAATGCATCAAATATAAAGTGATGACCTATGAATACTATTGTATTAAACTATTGAATTTATTTTAATTTAGAAAGAAACGAACTATCAAGCACAGAAAGTCCACATAGATATTTCAACTCATCATGTGTAACTATTCCGGCATGTTCTGGTGCAGAAAATGGTATGTAGCGAAAACAAATACAAATTAATTGAGTTCAAATACTTTTTCTGTTAATTTCGAAAACTTAAATAAATACAATGGTCCTTATGTCGAGCGATATGAACATGTTACTATTTCGTTACTTCAAATGTTGCAATGTATATTCGTTTGCAATTGTTTAATGTTACCTTGACAAGCATTAGATCTGAATAAGAATCAGCACATTTCGCTTTAATTGATGTGTTGACTACAACAATAACTGTTATTGCTTCCAGATGTCTTATCTTCGCGACAAATTATACAGAGGATATCTTATATAGTCATCAGCAATTTTGGATATTGACCTCTTCTCGACAAAACTAAATTGTAATATTTCTTAGATAGCACTTTTGTGCAAAAATATAAAACTAATTATGTTTCACACAATCAATTATATAGCTTGCCTTATTTACTTGATGTGGATGAAGGGAAGATTCTGGAAAAGTATTATATAAATAAATATGTTGGATGGTAGAGTTAGGGAGTATTGAATTGTGTTAAAGATTGTGCGGCTGCGATTGTTAAATAAACTATTTTGGGTGTCTGGGAAAACAAATGTTTCCCGTGGAATGTGAAGATAGAAAGGGTGTTAAAATTGATATGGTATTTATTATGTCCACTGACAGAAGTATGGCTCAGGTTTCTGTTCGCTGCCGTTGGAGTGGCTGTGACTGTTCCACTTACTGTTGCCAGTACTTTGTTAATACTATGGAGAAGAGGTTCTTTCCGAATTACCAAGGTACCAGGTGAGTGATTTCATCAGTAAATATTTTACCAGACATTGATTTAATTCGATTGATTCGAACACGGTATAATCCGAATGCTAACAGGATACCGTTTGGGAGAAGTGGGATATATATCTAACTCAGTCCTTCGGCGAGCTTAGGTTATTTAAATATTTTATATGTGGACAACATCAAACACAATATGTCTATACCATTTTTAAATAAACAATGCTACTATAACCTTGAAAGTCAAGAGCCAACAATACCCTAATGGTTTGCTCTAGGTGACTGAATATAACATCTGTTTCCATTCAGCGTCAGTTTAGCCATATCCTACAATGTACATGTAGTAGGTAGAAGAGACAACTACCGAAGTGCCCATTTTATATTTGTCTACTAGTACATGTCATATGGCGAAACAACTGTTGCGCTCCCCTCAATCGCCAATAGAAGCACACAAATGAATATGAATTCTCTTTTTTTTTCTCATTTGATTGGTCGGCATTCGCTACACTCATTAACACCGATGGAGGGAAAAACGATTTGTATAATATGAATCCTGGGTTCAAGTCGTTTTGCGAACCGAAAGGTGTATCAGCTCGAATATTGTTTCAAAATTTGCCAGAATGATTTATCATTTTATAAATTGGTAAGGAAATCTTGTAAGGCTGTAAGACCCGTTAACTGATACCTATATACATCATTAAAATACGTTCTAATAATGAAGCATTATATTTTGTACTCTGCTGAAATTCACGTTCAATAAACATAGATTCATAAATGTTTGTGTAGTAGTGTAATGTAGAAGTGTTTATGTTTTTAGAAAAATTGCAATGGAGGATTGAATCAGATGTAGGACGATTTAAGTATATTTGTTTCCATCACTTTGCCTTCTCTTCTATATCATGCCTGCTAACCGTAATCATAATTTGTGTTGTGGTTTAGTAAGTCTAATATGATCCCATTAAATCTTACTACGTTTCGGTTCCAGGTTTACCCTTGACAAAAATTACAATTATCATTCTTAGTAAAATCAAATTTGTTAATTACAAGGTATGACATATACTTAATACATAACAACACGGATAACTCGTGTAGATTGCTGTCATTATTTTTGATAGATATTAACTCCGACCAAGATTTAAATACGGTACCAATTTCCAAACATACTACGAAAACTGCTGATGCTGAAGAAAGGGAATATGGAGAGCCTCGCAGCAATACAACTGATCGAAGCGTATATTTAGAACCTATTGGTAACTCTCTTTGTCTGAAGATGTGTTTGTTCCGTCAACTATCTCTCTCTCTCTCTTTCTCTCTCTCTCTCTCTCTCTCTCTCTCTCTCTCTCTCTTTCTGTCTCTCTCTCTCTCTCTCTCTCTCTCTCTCTCTCTCTCTCTCTCTCTCTCTCTCTCTCTCTCTCTCTCTCTCTCTCTCTCTCTCTCTCCTGCAAAACATTTTGAGTCATACATGCTTGAATCAATTGGGATAACAATACTCTATGCAATGCGGATTTAAGCATATTTAAACATATTCCTAAATTTCTGACAATGGAAGATATAATGCACAGGATGAATCCTACATTTGTGTTCTTATTAGACATGATAAGTTTATTTAGACAAATATGGAAGACAATTAGTAAACGCACATACTATAAGGGATTTTGAGAGCTAGTATGCGCAAATTATCCACTTGTTAATGGTATATGTCTCTTTGAACACTACTCTACATTAGTAGTGTCAATCTCTCGACTCCAGTGAAATTAAACTTCAAATTCACGTAAACAATTCTTCATGTTCGTGTCAGCACATCACTGTTTATCAATGCATCTAACATGAAGAGAATGCAGCCTGAAACGATACAGGGCAAATCCACTGACATTTACTTAGTATCCACTCCAAATGGCTCAAATGTATGCTGTGTTAAACTAAAGACCTCTGTTAAAGAAGATAGAATGTACGTATGGATTCTTATATTTCTTGGCTAATTAGACTTGATATGGTAAAGCAGACAAATGAATATGGAGGACAACGATTAATATAATTATACTTTATAAGGTGGTTCTGGTCCTTTATTGAGCAAATCATTCACTAGTTAATGTTATGTTAAAACCATAGCCTTTGTAATACATTGTATTCGTTTAGTCTATATCTGGGCCATTCACTTCACTAATTATTTTGTGGCCAGTACACTCAAACACTAATTTTGTCTCTTACATTCATACACTATTTATATGATAAATCTATCATCTCTGGTAAAACTAAATTTCAAATTGACGTCTCGAATATTTTATGTTCGTGTAAACAAATATGGGTGTTGCATCTAAAAAACGTTGGCACCAATTAAAACAATACGTAACCTATCCACTTAATTGGACTCGTTTGTACTCCCTATATCGCAAACGTGTGTTGTGTTAAACTCATAAAACTCTTCAGAAGTTACATTCATATCATTGGATCTAGAATATAAAATAGTCGTCGAATGAACGATTGAAACCTTTCAACAGTCATGTTTACTGCATTTTATTTGTCTAAACAAAACACTGTGAATGGTAGGTTACAGCTTTATTATACCGGGAAACCCGTCGAATTAGAATTTATCCGTAAATGACGAATTGCAGAAATTGACGGCTCAAAAATTTAATTTTATATAAGTATGAATAAATGTTCACAACGTTTTGTGAGAATGTAACATTTGTTGATAACGTAAACTGATAAATACTGCTTATCTCATGGCGATTTGGTCAGTCAGGGCAAAATATGTTATCCTGGCTGAATAAAATGTCTCATTATTACTATATTACTAGTATTATTATTGTCTTATTATTATTATTATTATTATTAGTAGTAGTAGTAGTAGTAGTATCATCTTTGTTATTATTATTATCATCTTTGTTATTATTATTATCATCATCTATGTTATTATTATTATTGTTATTATTATTATTATTATTATTGTTATAATTATTATTATTATTATTATTATTATTATTATTATTATTATTATTATTATTATTATTATTATTAATTACAGGCATCGAAACGTTACACACAGAAGACAACAATCCAAGGTAACTATGGATACAGTGCAAATAAGCTCATATAAACATATAGCTGACTTAGCGTGAACGCATAAATGAACTAATAAACACTAATGACTTGATGATGAGCTGATGCGTTTAGGAAAATACTTTCCTATGTATGTAGTGCAAATGCAGAAAAAGTGAGTAAACATTTAATGTAGACATCTTCAAATGAAAATTGATTCAAACAAAGACTGTGAACTTGCATAAGATGTATGACACACTAAAATCACTATAATACGCTGATGCATATTTAAAACTGATGGAGGGTAGATGGTTGGATGCATGCCTGAAGTGATTGGGAGGGTTAATGATACCCTGCTACAAATTCTATCGCGCAATCCCGATAAAAAGGGATGAAAACGCAACGAAAGAAACTGCTGAATTTGATAAATCAGTATAAATTTACAAGCAGAAGAGAAGAACACAAATTAGAAAATAATGTTTATCATTAATGTTATGTGTAATCTGAATTTTTAATACAGCTTTGAAAATATTTCAGTCGTGTCGCTACGATGCCTCCAGTGTGAAAGTTTAAAATGATATTTAGCCTTTAGGTGTCATGGCGCAAACATGTGTCTCATTATCTTGAATCAAGTCCTAACACTAGGCTCTTAAAGCTGAGCACCTAACAAACTTTTTGTAAGTACCATCTTATAAACGATGTTATCATCAGCCGATGCTGTTAATTTAATTGCAGTTTGGTTATCCTCTTTCTAAAATGCTGTTAAATGAAAATCAATTTGATCAACATTGAATTGTTATATGATTAGAAATCCAGAACTATCCCTATGAATGTATATTGTTGTATTTTATCATTTACACAACTTGACACCACATGTGTAAAATAAGTATACCCACTGATCTAATTTACCTCTGCTAACAATAAATGCATCACATTAGTTTATATCTATGCTAAAGATATCATTGGTTCTTTCCGATCAGAATATATGGTTAACGGATCCTTTGAATAACTGATATATGTGTACAAGTGCTGTAATCAAAGTAATTGTTTCGAAAATAATTACGTTGTATCATGGCCTCACAAAGATTAATCTGCATTGAAGTAGTCGACTTTGAGTAAGTGATACAACTAATAGCACGCATCGGTATTGACAGTTTCAAGCTCTAAGTTTCACAGTTTAATAGATATGTGTCAAATTGAATATAACGATGTTGAAGAACCAGTATCGTTTGAAAATATGTTACTTTTTTACATCAACGTTTAGTTGGTCTTTATATGAACCTATTACTAAGAAACGAATATTCATTTTATTGGTAAGTTTATCGTGATCTATGTTACCTCATTCTTTACAACAATCGAACATTAGTTACACTCAAATCGACATTCACACCTCCGAATAATGGAACACATTTTCTCATTACTATGTACAACTATATAAATAGACACACAGACAATCAAACATATAATATATAAGTTAATTGGCTTCAATTTTCTTTTCGCGGATCCTACAGCAAAGAATACGAGAAGCTTCATCCATATGGGAATCAAGGAAACAATACGTACAGTTCTTTAGGAGCAGAAGACATCATCGATATATCCAATAGACCCATTATTTGATTTAATTAATATCTGACAATCACATTCGTTATCATGTGTTTTAAATATATTCATATTAATAATTTCATTCGTTAAGTGCAGTACCTTGAATGGGTAGCTTTCCATTCTACGCATCATCCGATGCGCATCTCGATAATCGTGTCTTAAAATTATTAACCTATTATGCAGATGAATTCAAGATATACTATGATAAAACAATATGTATAACATAACATCGTTATGAAACTGTAGAATGTATAGGATTTTGATTTATAACTAATCGGTTCGGTGCTTGAATGTACATCAACACAGTGATAATAATGAATCCGCCATATACATATTGGTTTAGCACCCACTTTAGTTAGCATCGTTTCGTTCGTCGTTCTGATAGTTACAACGGTCTCATATATGTTTAATCTATGATAGAATATGTGTATATAATGAAGCTTTCTCAAGCAAAGTAGCTATAGAATCTAACCAACGACAAAGGACTTACCAACATTAGGACTGATATAGAAAATGATTTGCGAAACGATTCACCAGTGCAGCTGTTATTGAATATGACCCAATAAAATAACATCTACAATGTTAGTAATACTAAAATATTGCAGCGGACTAGTGAAATGCATTTGTCAGCACTCCATTTTGGCACAATGGGGACAAATACAGAAAGTACACAATTTTAGTTTTCATAGATACTCAGATACTTTCAAGGGTTCCTGAGTTGTCCATTTTAGCATTTCACTTCAAACACTCAATTGCAAGTTCAAATTCTTATGTATACAACTCAATTTAAAGTGCTCAAGGTACATATTATTAAAATGAATAACTGTGATAAACAATGAAATACTGTAACTAAAACCATTCCTTACGATTACATTCATAACTCGTGGACTATGTGATCTAATAAAACCAACCTCTGTACAAGTTTAAAAGTTTTCAATTACGAGTTCAATCAGTGCGTCATTGTGCCTTTCATAAACATTTTTTTTTCTTCAAAATAGTATGGACCCTAAGTACGGTTAATTGTTAGATCTCTCCTTTATTACATTTTGATGTTTTACATTATCATATAAATCATTCTTTTTTACTTCTAGTTAAAATGCAAAATAAAGTATATGTAAAGTGTTTCTTAAGTTTACACAATGATTTTCTCATTTATATGTACTGATCTTCATTTCTAAACAGAATAAATAACAGCTGATTAATTAGGCAACACATAAAGAGTTGATGAAAATCTCAAAGAAGGTACGGTAACGATATATTTTCATGGTATCCTAGAATTTCTGAAAGTTTCTGGAATTTAAAGTTACTGACGAAAATATGTTTTCTCTCTCTCTCTCTCTCTCAATCTCTCTCTCTTTCTCTCTCTCTCTCTCTATAGATAGATAGATAGATATATAGATAGATAGATAGATAGATAGATAGATAGATAGATAGATAGATAGATAGGTAGGCAGATAGATAGATAGATAGATAGATAGATAGATAGATAGATAGATAGATAGATAGATAGATAGATAGATAGATAGAAAGATTGATAGATAGATAGATAGATAGACAGACAGACAGACAGACAGACAAACAGACAGATAGACAGATAGATAGATAGATATAGATAGAAAGATAGATAGATTTTCTGCATAATTGTATAGATAGATAGATAGAAAGATTGATAGATTGATATATAGATAGATAGATAGATAGATAGACAGACAGAAAGACAGACATACAGACAGACAGACAGACAGACGGATAGATAGATAGATAGATAGATAGATAGATAGATAGATAGATAGATAGATAGATAGATAGATAGATAGATAGATAGACAGATAGATAGATAGATAGATAGATAGATAGATTTTCTGCATAATTGTATTGTGGACTGAACCGTTTCCAAAATCACTTACAAATTATACCAGTACACTGGAAATTTACCATGAAATACTGGTCATTTTGTTTACTACATTTTATGTTATACCTTTAGTTGCATACCTTTCTTATTATAATTAAGACTGTTATCTTGGTATCATGTGTACAGTTCCAGAAGGAAACGTACCATTAGATAATAATGATTTAAAGAAATGCTAATTGGTGTTTAAGTTCAAGTAGAAGACTATATAATCTTCTTTATCTAGACATTTTAAAAAGAATTCGTTAGTTTTTAAGCTTATAGGAACTATTGATAGTCAAGTATTCGACGTATAACATTTTAGTAATGCTAATACCTTTTTGACTGTATTCATTATGTCAGTTACTTCAAATACGTGCTTATTGATAAAGGGATTTTATGGCATAATTACCTTCCAAACAAATCTAATCTATTAGAATGTCTTTAGCATTATTTTGAATGTAATGTTACCGCTATTTTAGCATTCCACTTTAAGCACATTATATTTTATTCCTGTCTCTAACCTACCAATAAAGTACACCAGCATGTTAATTTTCATCATATTTTATTTGTCATACGCCTGTCTATTTTTCTTAGTTCTTTTTTTCTTGTCCATGTTTGATTTTCTTTTAATGATTTTAGGTTTACCATGATCTATTATTGTAAATATCGTTTTTAGTTTCCAACAAATAAGCTTGCTTTTGTTAAAAATTAATTTAATGAGGTGAGGTCTTATTTTGTTCCATTCATCTTCTAAACAATTTTGCATATTTTTCAAACTTTCTTTGTAGTAAAAATATATTGTACTTCACTCGCCTCCATTGTACGTTCAAGTTATCTAGATTTACGTGCACGGTTTGTTAGCTTTGTATTAATTATATGTTGTACATAATTGAGTTTTTGACTAGACCTTGTCCAAAATAGACTTCAATTCTACCAAAACATAGCAGCTTTACCATGAAATGTATGTCTTTTTGCTTACTACAGTTCATGTTTTATTTTAGTAGCATACCTTCTAATTATAGGATTTTTATCTTGATAGCATGTGGAAAATTCCAAAAGGAAACGTACCTTTAGGTAATTGTGAATTAAGGAAATGTTAATTATGGCCTGGGTTCTGTTAGAGGACTCTATAATCTTATTTATCTAGACATTATTCATTCGTACATTAAGGTCTGAGCAGAATCAGTTTGAACTGAAGTCGATATAAGTGTGCGACATCTATCAATCGAATTGTTCTTTTTAAATATATATATATATATATATATATATATATATATATATATATATATATATATATATATATATATGAGTGTGTGTGTGATATTTTCGTGACAAGTGTTAAATGTCCAAATATTGATAATTAAATTCGCAGTATATAATCTACTTTAAGAATTAATCTAAATTGTTTCGAGGTCATTCATAACGCCCGTACTGGAGCATGATAATTACATGACGATTTGCATATTTGCAAAGAGGTATTTCAATATGATTCGCTGATAGTGACAAAATTCAAGCAAGCAATATCATCCTAATCAATTAAGAAGTGCGTCACATAAATTATGTTAAATTAGTATAGACAATTGTATAAAATAAAGAAAGACATGCTTATTCAAAATTAAAAGAGTTAATGCAAGATAGTCATAAGTGATATAATTTATGAATTGTGCTTTCTTCGTTGAAGCAAAATAGTTGATTATTTATATTTTACATTAAAAGGAACTATTGATAGTTAAGTGTTCAAGGTATGAACACACATTTTAGAAATATCTTTCTAACTATATGTATTGTATGGGTTACTCCAAACATATGCTTATTGATAACTGGCTCTTGTGATTGAATTACCTTCTAGACAAATATAACATACTGGATAGTCTTGAGCATTATATTCAATGTAATGTTACTTTTATTTAAGCATTTAAGCAAATGCGCATTAAATAATTAAAAAACATTCCTGTCCCTAACCTACAAACAAAGTAACCAGTATGTTAATTTTCACCATATTTTATTTGTCATATATCTGTTTGTTATTTGTTTGTTCTTATTATCTTGTCCATATTATTTTTCTTTTAATGAGTTTAGCTTAGGTCACTATTATGTATGATGGTAAATATCGTTTTACATCTGCAATAAAAAGGCTTGCGCTTTTGTTAAAAATAAATTTCATGTGCTGCGGTCTAATTTTATTAAATTCGATTTGTAATGTCCTTTCTATATTTATTAAATCTGGACTTGGAAGAAATTATTTTTTCTGTAAAATATATTTATACATATATGTGTGTGATTTTATTAATGACTAGTGTATGTGGCACAATCATCTTTCCTTTCTAAACTCGCTTTTTTACATATCCAGCAGCAATATCCAATTAAAAGTGCAAACCTTACGCAATTTTCATGAATCCGTGTCGTATAACCAATTGTAAGCAAATAGAATGATTAACATAACAAAAGTTTGATTCCATAAAATGAATTTCCAAGGCCATACTATTTGACTTTGTTGTATTTTGTGGATACAAAGCTTAAGAACAGATTATAGATGGTCTATAAAGTGCCAATCTCTATAATTTGTATTCCCGAAGCCACTGCTCCTCTACAATCCTCTTTCACCAAGGCGTCTACATCGATATTACGCTCTTCTGGCATGATCACAAAATATTTCAAAACCTGAGTGTATGTTTATACACACACACACACACACACACACACACACACAAATATAATATATATATATATATATATATATATATATATATATATATATATATATATATATATATATATATATAAGATATATATATATATTTATATATATATATATATATATATATATATATATATATATAATGTGTACAGCATTGGGTGAAAAAATGCTCTAATTCCTTTCTTTATCATTCTTCTTCCTGCGTAATGTTGCTGATATGAATCATGAGCTAAGTTCATGCGCATTGTCATGCCTATTTATCCTTTAGACTCAGCAGAGGGCATGCAGTTCGAACTGTACTAGAACACTGAGAACACTTCACAATATTTAGTCAGATTGGGAACCCCTTTTAATCGTTGCAATCACTACTTTATATGAGTATATTTTAAACATCGCTACAAATGGATTTTAATCAATTCTGCAAAGAAACCAAGAAATTTAAAATTATACATGAATGAGGAAAATTAATGGAGGTTTGCTTTCCTTTGAACACGTTGTTATATCGATGACATGCGGATTCTTGTTCCCTTGTCATGAGATTGCTAATGCGGACGATATATTATAGGATGCAAAATTCAGCAACACGTCTTTATTTATAGCGAAAACAGACAGAGTTTAAATAAATATCCTTATAAAGCAAAAGCTAATAACACACTTAAATCGGCTCCAAACAAAATATATTTTCACGATATTATGTATGTTCAGCTACATTTTCATGAGTTTGTTACAATTGAAACAGCAGAGCAGAATGATCCCGAAGATAAAGGCTTTTCCATAGCAAAATAGTTTGTTTAAATTAAAATAAATATTTAGGCAATATATTCGGAATATCTCACATTTAAGTATCATCTGGTTGATTTAATCACCATTTAAATAAGATCAATTTTGTTTACTCAATTACACTGCACGTACCTATAAGGTATCGAAATAAAAAAATACTAACTAAAATTCAAGCGCGTTTAATACCATATTATTCATGCTTGTTCTGGTCTTATTGCTATTGTCATTTAGATATTCACAGTAGCGGATATTCAGTTGCAGGCAGATAGCAGCAAGCTATTTAATATTTGAATACCAGCGTAGTATTTGAAATAAAATAATAATTTTGAAAAGCAATTAAAACAACAAATTGAACGAAATACACTGTTTTAAGCGCCTATATTCAACGAACCTATTAAAAATATGGACCTTCCATTTTCTATAAAGCCTTCAGATATGATAACTTACTTATAATTAGTTTGACCTATGTATTTATCATGCTGCAACTAAATAATATTCATCTCTTTCCCAAATAGTGCTTTTGTTTTGTAAATCATATTACTTGATTTCCTGCTTTTGTCTGAGATTCATTATTTAGTGTATGTATGTTTAACTTCCTATGATTATCGACACCATCAGTAAGGCTGGAATGAAGCAAGGAATTCTATATAAATTACACTGTCATTTGTCAGATATTATGTTACACAACTGCAGATGTAGTGAAGACTGGAGAAAATGGTTACAGTTTAATATACTGCTGGTTATTTGTCCAGCTCCACTCCTACCCTTCCTCTTTGCATCAGGGTAGATACAGTTCACTCGTTCTTTTCATTCATGGATGTATACTTTACACAGTCTGTATATTCGTATTTTCATCCATCTTAAACTTCTCAGTCCAACTCTCCTACTCAAGATATTCATTTTTGTAAGAATTTGTTATTTATTCGAATAAATATAGTGTCATGCTAGCAGCATATTCCAGATTCACTTATATACATATTGTTTGAAAATGGTTTTTTGTTATAGTGAGAACTACAATAATCGTTGCCTTTAATTGTCAGTGTATGTACAAATCACTACGTAGAAACATTTCCTTCAATCACCACCGAAACTTCTTACTCATTTACCACTTCCGAAATGTTTCCATTGTTATTATTCTGAGTTCAAGTGATGCGCAGTTTCTCTATCTCCCTCTCATTTTCTTCCCTCTCTATTTCAAAAATAGTATATACTAGACTGAATTGTTTCATTTATGTACTTCAACAACGAATATATTTAAACACTTTAAGAAACAGTAATCCTGGGATAGACAGTTACATTTACTGGGGTGTATGAGCATATGTTCACTAATATTATCAGGTATATAGAATATAAACATCATATGTCATATTCATTTTTCCGAATCACACTGTATTTATGATAATGCATAGAAACGCGATTTGTTTCCGGACAAAAAGATTGTAGTCCGTTCTTTATAATTTTGAATACCTTCTTACCTGTTTAAAATATTTATAGTAGAAAACATAAACATTGCCAAGTTACTCCTCTCGATCAAAATTGGAATAGGTCGTGATAGAGGTAAATCATTCCGTTGGCACTTGCAATCATTAGGTGACAGGCTGATGATGAAGGACTAGGTAAACGATTCTTAATTTTAATCTTATAACCAGTCTGTGAAATATCTTTTACTTTTGTCCAGATATAATCTGAAAGGAATTATTTATTTAAATTATTAACTGGAATTAAATAGTGGTCGACATGTTTCGGACTAAAAACTATTTTGGAATTATTTGGAACTCATTTACATACAGTCGGATTTATAAATTTGATAATGCAGCCCTTTTGTACATCATTATATTCAGTTCCGTGGAAATACATGAGTAATATTATACAATTCTGGACTTGTCATAAGAGATTTAGATTATTTTAGAATATAATCCACAATACACAAGGTTCCTCTTAAATGGTCACTTTGTATTCTAGGGAAATATTTATTTCTGCTTGAGCTCTAGTATATTGGTTTCGCTTTCAATCTGTAATATATAATAAATACTGAAGGAAACATCAACTACAAATTGTGGTATACAGTTGAATCAGTTATGTCCATCTTCTAATGCGCTTTTTATGTTCTCATTTTGTCTTCCTAAACTTCACAATGTCTTAATCGTGTAGTATGTTCCCATATTACACTCATGTGCACTTCATACAACCACTCACGATCACAACACGTGACCAATAGTGTATTAGGATCTACATTTTAACAAATTATATACCCTTACGAAATAGGTGCGTTACATTATGTTTTTTTACATTTGTTTCTGAATGATCTAAAGTAGATGTTTGGTGTAGTGCCATATGCCAGCTGCTTTGGGACATTCCGCATTAATTTCTTTCATACAATGTTTCGGATATAGGCAAGCGATTGATGCCAGATAGGTCAGGCAAGTTATATGTTACTAAAAATAACATTAACGAGACGTAGCATAGACAGTCTTCTCATAACCATCTATGACACAAAGTTGTTTTGACGGTGGACTAAAAGCATAGTGGTCAGTTTGTTAAAACATCAGATATTCTCTAATACTAATAAAATATATGTATGATCAGTTTTTTATATAAAAGAAAGTCATTGAAAGACAAACTGAACATTATGTTAAATCCAAGAAATTCAAAATTACTTCACCATGAAAATGAAATGACAATACTTTAATAATTGTAAATTCTCAAGTATAAATCCTAGTTATGCCTCATTAATTGTGGCCTCACAATAATGGCGAGGATATTGCATGGCCGCAAATAATACTTTTTTTCCAGATAACTCTGCCATGATTGATTACATTATTCTTAAATTAAGTATGGCTCCTTTGCTGTTTGCTTTCAAATACAAACTGCCTTGTACAAAATGATCTTTCAGTCCATTCAATGTATATTTTGTTACATCTTTTTGTGCTTTTGGTACATTTTTAGAGAAATGGACCGCAACATTAAAACTTGGTCACTAACCAATAGCGAAAAATTTTGTAAACGTGCCGCTTAACCCAAATAAAACGTATCAAATATATCCTCCGCCTCTAACATCCGCAGCAAATTTATTAATATAAAGCAACTTTTACATAGTTCAAACTGTATGAGTCAAGTGCCCGGAAAGAGTGTCAAATTCACTCATAACGCATATCATCATTACAATTATGTGATTCATATACATATAAGTCTTGCTGGTTGATTTATGAGTGACCTACTTTCCTTATGACTTAGTCGTGTCAGATAAATGTAAAGTAAATGACGTATATATAATGATTTTCATTATACATAATGCCTCTATTTGGTTTTATAATGTACTAATGCAAGAATAGACAAAGCTAGAATTGTGTGACTCACATAATTATGGAAAAAATCAAATATCACTCTAAAAACACTACACAGAATAATCAATACATCTAATCAAAATGATATTTTCCCATTCATTGTATTATATATATATATATATATATATATATATATATACATATATATATATATATATATATATATATATATATATATATATATATACATATATATATTATACAAATCATATGGCGCATGACAATCAACTCTGCTGTACTCGATTTAACTAGCGATCACGTGTGTCAGCGATTGACTAAGATAATTGCAATGAAATGATAGAGAACGGTGCATAACTAGTATCTAGCTATCCTAAGCGCTTTCGACTCTTAATTATTATTTTTGAAAAGAGAACTCAAAGCATAGACTAGACAAACACATTAAATATAAAAACTGTTGTGTTTGCAAAACTTTACGTGCATATTTCTACAAGAATTAAACCAGGTCACTTACATTTCTTATGTTTCAGTTGGTTTAATTCAACTTGTTGCAGATGCTGTAAAATATTCATTTGATCTAGAATCGAAGGTCTATAGCGATATCTGTTCTAAACGTAAATTTATATAAGAACAAAATTTTATGCCGTATATTTTATTATTATTATTGTATTTATAGGCTATTAAGCAAACTTAGGGAGTTATTTAAAAGAACATATTTCGGCTGCTGAAGATCATATTTTTGTGTATATATAATATTGCAGACATATATACTTATTAATTGAACTGATATTGTTCTTATTAACATATTATACTCCCGATCTTGATTTTTCCTAGGATATGGGAAGGGGTGACAATATTGTATTAAGCAATCTTTTCTACAATATCTTTAACAACAGTGTAACTAACTTCCATTACTTTATTGAAATTAAAACAGAGAGAACAGTTTCTTCCTTTTTGATGCGTTTAGCAGACTTTGTATAATGTACATAAAGATTTACGTTTATTTCTATACTACCCACAAATAGCGAACTCGTTTTGACTCTTCCTTATTTTCTGGTGGTCAAAAACTCTATATTCATAATGCATACAATAACATCTTCCGATTTCACTTAGGTGTTTACATATAATCAAGTCAATTCTCTGCTGTGGGCTACAAATCTTAACATAGCTTGGTAAAGGTACATAATGACAATCCTTGAAGAGCTATTGACCATTTTAGTACGTTATTGCTTTTCTGTCTATTGGCGGAGGTAGGCAGGATTTAAATAATCCAAACATTGGCTAAAGGATATCCTTTACCATGTTCAGTGAGGGTGCTGCACAACTAACGTCTATTTAGCAACATTTACCTACATGCTACAAAATTTGTTCTTAACATTATTAAGTAGAACCCAGATTTCGGATAAATGTATCCTGTGCCAAAATGTGACTTGTGTATTTTAGTATAACCAGTATGTATGGTTGCAAAAGAGCAAAATCTAGGTAACTATTATTAGCCCAATTCGGCTAACTGTATCATTGTCCCTTTCCATAACGCACTGTATTACTTTTAATTAGAAAGAAAATGTTGTATATATAGAATCTATGTTGGGGTTTGGACCGAGACAATGAAATCCCAGCCTAGACGTTATATTATTTCTTTTCTCAAGAGGCTTGTCCGAGTGGGGAGACATAATGTAACCCCGCGGCTTGGATTTCATTGTCTCGGTCAAAACTATAACGTACATTATTTTTCTCACCCAATATTATCCTTTAAAGTGAAAGGAACTCTTTTCTAGTGTTCACGACCCAATGTTTACATGCGGCGCATTAATAATAATATGCTAATGAGGGCTGTGGTGTGACCGTTGCAACTGAAGTACACGGTTCATATGCGTGAGAAAAGAAACATAACCACATAACACGTCACGCAATAATGAGGTATTATCACATTTAAAATATGGATGTTATATGACATTGACAGTAAATGTTTAATATTTATTAGAAAGAAACTGTTTCCTTTCATCATTTCCAATTTTGAGTACCCCACTCTCCCGTATAAATTACCCTCGTCACCCTCTAAATATGCGGACGCTCACTGATAACCATGTGCAAAACTATCAAGTTCATGGATTCTTTGAAAATTTATATTTCTGTCTTGGAAATATGGCAAGTGATGCAGTGAAATTTGCTTGTGGATTAGTGTATTGAGGAATAAATGATTCCTTCTGGCTGGTAAGTGTATTATTTGTCAATAAATATTGCATGTATATACAGCTGGAGCACAAACGGAGATGCTTAAACAGATTATAATAGAGCATGTTTCACATAACACATTTCTGGTTGTTGCTAATTTTCCCTTTGTTGTTTAGAGAGTTGGGATGCTATGAAGTGTATAGGTATATAGTTTTATGTGCATGGATCAGTGTTTTCTGACAGATTTCATTTCACACACCATTGAGAATGTTATCTTATCTGTAGCACAGTAAATGTTTAGGTCAGCTTCATTAAATGTATCTAACAATATATACTCTGTTTCACGCGAAGTGTTTACAACTAGTTCGGTTGCTTTAACTACATTTAATGATGATGATCTGAAAATGTACTGAGCTAGTCCTGCATATAGAATAAACTTGACCATGCTTGTTAGAACGAACTAACATAATATCAAATCCTCGAAATTGTATGCGTGTGTGTATTTGTCTCTATCAAAAATTTTTTTTTTTTGGTATGTTTTCTAAGACAGATTGACCTTAAGTAACAATGTTTGGGTTATATTTTTGTTGCTGTTGCTGCTGGTGTTGTTCAATTTGAGAACAACTATGGCACAGCAGAAGACAAGAAGGATTTCTTTTGTTACAAGTATTTCTGAGCGCCTGGACACCATGACTGAGACGATTGGTCTGAGGTGAGTAGATAAGAAAAGTAAGGTTAGCAAAACAGCTGGATTTCTCTGTACCTTGGGTGAGAGAAATGTATCCTTAGCAGACATGTGGCTAGTGTCACCAACAGTGTATCATACCATAATATACATGGATGACCATTAGGAGGAAACCAATGAGTGGAGAAATATAAGTTAATACAATATTTGTTTAAGTACTGCAAGAACTATTGTCATAAGCTGAAGGTGTGGATCAAAGAAATAAAATATATTTTGTATAAGTGTACGATCAGCCATCGTTTGAAAGAATTGAAATAAAAGCTTGCAACAATACAAATGTGATGGTATCGTATTTGTTTAGCATGGGTTTATACCGTAGACCCATTCTGGATGGCACTATATTAAGTGCAAGTGGAGGTTGGTAATAAGTAGTCATAACATGGCTTAGTGGTCACCTGCTTATAAAAGTCAACCTTTCCCCTCTCAATATTGTATCAAGTTTACCTGCAGATGTTGATTATCTGATTAGTAACCACCACTGCTTGAAAAGATATATTTACTAGCACTTGAAACATAAAGAAAGACAAACTTTACTTGACCTTTACTTAACTTTAATACAAATTTGAAGAAAAAGTTAAAGGTATTAAAGATGACATTTACAAGCAATCTTAGGGTCCTAAAATGCAAATAAATGGCCCACTTTTCCAAGGAACAAAAGGTGTATGAAAGAATAACTTTTAGTTTGTAAAGAAGTAGTAAATATGTCCATTAAGTAATTAAAGGGAACCAATTCCATTTCTTAAAGGTAACAAAAAGACCAATTTTAAGTTTTTAAAATCTCATTAAAGTTTAACATTACATGTCTTTACGTTAATTAGTATATCCTGCAATTTACCTTTACAAAAATTAAAGTTGTGTAAATTATTATCTTTTATTAATCATTACTGGCAACAAAATAAGCATTTTCTACTGTAAATTGGATAATAACTGTGATTTGCATCAGAGTATATCTTGTGTGTAAACACCTGCAACCTGGCATTACATTACACATTCAACACGTTTTACCAGTGCGCCTGGGTTGAATCCTCCATCCCAGCAGTGGTCACCATTAAAGTTTGATGGTTTCATCTAGATTTTATAATCTCTATTGCAACCAATTCAATACCACCATATCCCTATGTATACCAGTTATCAAGTGCACAAAACGGACAGTAATCTGATGCATGAAGAATTTGCAAATAAGGAAAACTTCATGTATATGGAGATGTCTGTTCACTACAGTAACCTTGGTTAATAATTTAGTGTAGCGCTAGCACTGAAAGACAGGTCTTTGTTGCATCCAAGCCACTGTATCACTGCCTCAAACCAGCTGACGAATGTTAGATCACGTGTTCTAATTCCGTCATCTGATTGGTTCAACATGAACATAAAAAAAAATAGTAACTGACCTCGTGTTTGGCAGAACCACCACAGACAAAGAGGGGCCCAAACAAGGGGCCTGGTTAGAATGCATTGTGCGTTATTCAAACTATATCTAACCAATTAAATTACAATTTAAATAACACACAATACATAGGTTAATATACACTTTATTGTACATATAAAATAATCTTTGACATAACGGGGAAAGTTCTGTCCCAGCACAGATATTTTTGGCAATATAGTTATTAATAAAATGTATTTCCCAAATAATTGCTTTTCTTTAATAGCTATTTAACCCCTTTGTTGTTCTTTGATAAATATTGGTCATTATCATGTATAAAAATAAATCAATTAAGATGCTGTTTGATTCTGATGTTAACTGTACATTTTGAAGTAATGATTGCAATACATTTGTTAAACTATTGATCATTTGTTATTGTTATCATTTTTCACTTTTATCTGGATTTCTTGTATATTTGCTGGAACAGTCCCATTAAACAAATCGCTCTGGTTGACCTAACTATACCATCTGTCCTTAGGTTAAGTGAAGCAAAGTAAGCAAACTATTTAATGTATGTAAGCTTGTGGCAGAAAGCCTGCAGTTTAGTTTGGATTTAATATCTATAAAGTCACACTTTCAATTCCTTTAATTTTTGTAAAGATAACTCAACTACTTTTATAGTCTTTACAGTGACAAAAGTTGAACTTTCATCTTTTTGTTATGTAAAGATATTGTAAAGGTGATACTGATACATTTTACATCTTTACTAATATTTAAGTATAACTTAAATATTTGTAAAGACAACTTTTCATACAGTGCACTGTTTCTGCTTACATGGGTCCTTGTCTACTATTACTGAGAAAACTTAAGGATGTTTTTTTATCATTAATGAACTAATCAACCACGCTTAATAAGTCTTACGGCAATCTCAACTGCTCAACTGATTGCAACTACTGTCTCTAATTACATTTATTACATAAACATTTCAATTTCTTGCAAGCTTGCAATGTGCATTGTTTTACTTATCTGTTATCAATGCCTCAAACTATACATCTACCTATACTTTAGTGAATAACAGAATACCAAACCATCGCGGTGATTTTAATAAGGTTAGTATTTGTATATAAATGTTTGAGGTGAATTATATATTTTTCCTCCAGCCACCTTCATTCCATTCTATTGTGTGCCAACCCTACTGTTAATAAATGTGTAATCAGAATACTGTCTAGTAAATACACATTTTCTTAGTTTTAATCCAGAGAAAATTAATAGAGAATTAAAATGGTAATATCGCATCGATATTTAATTCCCATATTTTTATGATAATACAACATGGCCATTATATATCCTTATTATAAATGTTCATTTCGAACTTTCTGAAATAATATTAGTATTATTTCATGAAATAATATCATGACATAATTACAAAATTCCGTACACTTGCCAGTATGTTTCCTGTATATAAATCTTGCAATGAATAACTTCATTGGCTTTGACCTTCAATGAACGATACACCTTTGCCGCACGGAAAGTACAGTTAAACTGTATAATATGTTCAATTAACAAATCTTCTGCGCAATTAGAATGCAAATTAATGAAGGAACATATTGCAATTGTTATTATTACTTTTTGTTGCAAATTTTACTAAAAGGAAGGCATATATTGGATGATGGTATTTAGGTCCGATAGAGTAATAATACGAATATTATCAGATATCTACCCTGTTCATTAATTTTGATTTTAAAATCTGACATCACAACTGAGAAGTGACAGACGCTAAAAATATGATATAAATTGAGTGGTTGTTTGTTTCAAGTTGAAATGTCCATGTTCATAATTATGCACAACTTTGCTTCTAAATGATGATATTTTGTCATATTTAAATATTAACACAACCTTAATAAGATATATTCCATATATTATCAAAATAAAATATTCCATTTCTAAGATTGCCTGAGCTTCAACTGTAGTGATTTAATATTTAGTGGATAATGTATAAATTTCAACACACGCCAAATGAATATCCTCTATTATAATTAACACATAATTGCTGTGACCAAGTGACTACTGTTTTACTCATAAACAACCAGTCATTGGTAGGATAAAATGTTTCGTTGAGAATAAATACCTGATCATAGTACTTTAGGAGAACTATTACTACCAATCAAATTCAGATCTCACAGACTTAACCTCATTAGCTACAAGATGTGAGTATGCAGTAAAGAGAAAGGTGTTAATTAATAGATGAGCAAATAAATATCTTGCAAATCTTTCAGCAGTCCTTGTATTTTATTGTGTATATTGTAATTGCTTAATTTATTTGTTCGTGTTCTTTTTCCGTAACGGATATTTGGTTGTTCACTATCTCTATTTTAAACTTGGTGATCACATATATTTCATTAATTTTCTTTACATCTTTCTTATTTAATCTTGTTTCTAAACTGACATTTACATTCTCAAGTTTCCCAAATGGCTTTTTTCAGTATATCATATCTTGACCCTCCAGTTGTCTCACAAGGATTGCACCAGCATTGTATTCCACCAGTCCAATAGTGTTTTGGAGAGGTTACTAACAAAAAAAATCATAAAGGACAAAGCAGTATCTTCTTTACCAATGGGACTGAACTGTTTAATTTACTCACAAATTAACCTTTTGTACATTAGTATGCCATGTGGATTAATGTTACTTTAAATATACAACTATTGTCCTAAAAGAAAGTCTTCTAAAAAGAATCCAAATATTTACAAAATATCCAATATTTTCAAGTTTATTCAGTTTAATTTATAAATAAGTCTCATAATATGATTAATAATAACGAATTCTTTTCTTATCATTATTGGTAAAATAACAGCATCAGAGATAATGCATGACAAACCAGCTGTAAGAGTTAATGACATAATTTCCAAATAATTTCCCAAGTAAAGTTTCTTTCACAGTAAACATCATCAAAATACAATTCAGAAATGCTTCCAAAAGATATTTTTGTTTATGTAAGTACCCGAATGACACTGTCCATTTCTTCCAACCTGTACATTAGTCTGGTATTTTCTGTTCCGAATGTTAAGAAAGACTAAACAAATCTACTCAATTACAGTACGAAACTAATACATTATTTGTCAAAATATAAATTTGCAAAATTTGCAACCTGTTTCCATGGCAACCCCAACCTCATTTATTTCTGTTTATTGTTCATTATCAAGACTATTGGCGGATGAAACACAATTGTATAGTCCAGTGTTTGTGATACTTATATAGACCAGGTTTGTAAGACTAACATTAATTTTGTGTGACTACATTTCTTTATCACTACATACATCATAAAGACACTCTATTTATGGACGAAATCTACTTCGAACGTGTCCTCAGACAGACTCATACTGTTCAGCACATGTTCTCTACATAATATAATGAATCTCTGATCTAATGAAAATCACACACTTACAAACTAGTTTATCATCTGTTGGTCTAACAACTTGCTGATTCCATTAATTTCAGCTTGTAGTTGTTTTGATTGTCATGCATATTTGCATTTTCAAATGCAAACCTGTTGTATTGTTATTACAAATCTTTATGGTATATAATTTACTACTAAACCGATTTAACATGGTGAGCTTGTGTCCATAAATCTGGAGAAAAAGCTTTTCCTAGATCATATAATTATCTACATGCAACCACCATTAACTCCTATTCATTATTATGCTTTCAGCTAATATATCAATATCAAGCAACAGCTTTTAAGCAATGCCAAGTTCGTATCGCACTAACATTAAATATAAATTTGTAAACAATTGTCAATTATACCTACATAGCACATTTGCTTCAACAATAAACAAATTGCACCTGGAAATCATCATGTACATATTCTCGGCATCCAAGAAGAAGTGAAGGATATATATATATATATATATATATATATATATATATATATATATATATATATATATATATATATATATATATATATAAACAAATATATATATAAATATATAAATGTATATAGTGTTGTTCCGAGTATCGATTATAATCGATCATCAGTTGGTTTTGCAAACCAGTATAAGATTCATGATTGTGAAACTCCATAATCGATTATGTGTAAATGGCAACTACCTTTAAGGTGTATGAAAAGCACAAAGGTTAGTAAAACTCCCAGCCACCAACGTTGACCTGAAAGTTATTAATCATTAATCCCTTCACAACTTCAAATAAAAATCCTTACGATTCATAATTAGGAACACATATTCATTATTACATGGTCAAGTTGTTAAATTGTTGAGTTAATAAATTTAAACACATTTTTTTTTATTTGGCAGTTAAATTGCCACATCTTTTGTAGTATTTATACACAATGACAAACAAGAAAATTATGTCCTTCTATATTTTAAATTATATACATATCGCATATGAAAGAAATAATTTAGGGGGATTGTAGCAGTATTTCGTTACATATCAGCCATAACATGTTGCATTCATTTAACAACGTTGTAGAACACATATAACAAACAATGTAAGAGTATTGTCATGTTAAAGTATATATGTTATGAAAAAGATTACTCCTGTACATTTATAAACATATTGAACTCCTGGTCAAATATATAACAGTAAAACAAAAAGTAAAATTTTCTCTATTTGTAACCGAATATAATCGATGATCAGTTGGTTATGGGGAACCGATTTATATATATATATATATAGATATATGTTTTTTAAATAATGTAGTCTCTTATAAATGATTATTCTTCATCACTGACATGTCTGCTATCAGGTTACTAATAAACATTACATTATTCATGAAATGTACAAAATTATAAATCGAAGGAGTTTGGAGACATGCCAATAGTTTAACGTACGAAAGAGACATGTTCACATCAAGTAAACATTATACTGATCATGAATTGTCTATCTTGACGTAAGGAACAGGTCAGTCAACATTTTAAACAAAAAAAGTGATCGCAAGATATATGAATAAAATTGAACTTAATATGCTTTTGTTCCTTACATGTATAGATGTTAGATATCAAGATCGAAAAGAAAATATAAAATATCATCTAAAATTCTAAACATATACGTACACTATATGAAACAAACATCTGTCAAATCAACATTTTTTCTATCTTAAAATCTTTCGTGCAAATTATTCATGTAATCTAGTCATGATATTGCCTTTTAAAACTAGATTTTTAAGAATATTTTGAAGTCCAATTCAAATGAACATGAGTTTTTTTTCAGTCAAATTTAAAACGAAAGAATGTGATTTAACATGTGCAGAACCTTTATCTTATTAATTTTAGGCCTTGGCTTCAAAGTCAAGATATTTGCTAACTACCCACCATGAATGAATTTGCATGTTGAATTGTTTTGGCTCACAAAATGGTATAATAATATAAAATTGTATGACATGTTACATGATATATGAGATTTGGTCAAAAAAATCTTAATAATATAGTTTGCAAATGTCACAACATATAATTATGTCATTATTGCAACTTTATCATACTTATTGTTATTTCAAATATTTACTGCCATGGTAAAATATAATCCGGATTCCAGTTAAACTGCATCTTTAACGGCAAAACATAACATTATAAAAACACTGTAATAAAAATTCTCATTTCTTAAAAATGAAAATTTGAGAAATTTCAAAATCAAAGATCGGACGTTCTTTAAGTTGGTTGCTTATATAACATATATGTAAACAAAATCTTTATTTCAAAATTGTTTCAAGCAGAACTGTTGAAATTTGATTAATAATATTTACGTGTCTATGTAAAGGGTTTTAATCTTGTGGTAGTTTAATTGACACATTTTGAGAAATTCTACTGTCTGTATTATTCACTTAAACGGTACATACGTTACGTACTCGGTCATGGTACACCTTACTCTATTGTCTCAACGTCATTCATGAAAATCATAAACGGATGACATTCGTAAACTGTATTTCCAAATCGCTCAAGTGTGAGGTTCTAACCTGGCTAGGTGGGCATACAATATTCAACCTCACAAAGCCATAATTTAGTTAAATGAAAGTCTGTACAGTCCTGCTTCAGAACGTCGGACTTTTAATCATGGAGTTGGAGCACATGATCTATAACACTGGCTTCCTATATAGATGGCGATAACAGGAGCTGTTGAAAATTAGGTGGTTGTTTTGTTGGATGACGTATTGTTTGGTACAAGATATTGAGTACTGTAAAACATATCATATAATACGCTTGTGTCATTGTTAAATGTGCTGATCTTGCAATGTGCAGGAATTATGACCATGTACAAATCAATACTAAATATCACAATATTAATCTGTAAAAATGTTAGTGTATTCCACTTACCTTCTCTTAACAAACAATTTTCATAATTGGTGTAACGTCCAGTTCTTTAACCCCAATTCCTCATTATTACTTGCTCCCTCCTTTAGAACAAATTAGTTTCGCCCTCTAGTTATTCCCCATCCACTCATATACTTAGATTATTTTCAATAATGGACTCCGGTAATAAGCTGAGTGCCATGATTAAGCTAACAATTGGTGAAGGGGTAAAGTCAGCTATATAATTATTTTCCCCCTTCAACCAATTAATTCATTTCCATTAATTAGTCCTTTCTTTTTGTAGTACACTTAAGGCATACAAGTTATGCAATATCCTCTCAAATACTCAGCTTATTTTCCATAATGAGCTCTATTAAAAAGCTGACTGCCACATGAATATATGTAATAATATTCAGCCAACATATGGAAAAGGGTAAGAGTCAGCTATCTCATTATTTTCCCCCTTCAACCATTTAATTTCTTTGTATTAATTAGTCATTTGATTTGGCAATTAACTTAAAACATACAATTGCAATATGAAAATATGATGAATCCTTTAAGAAAAATGGCATTGGGGAGGGGGGCGGAATGAGCTACGACTTAGTCCTTATTATGAATAGTCTCTTTGGATTTCATTTTGTTACGGTTTAACAAATACAAGTAGGTTATTTAGTACCAAAGTAGCTGAAGTAACAGTGCACTGATCAATTGCGCACCATGTTAGGACTCGAACCCAGCTTGTATTCAAACAACTGAGTCAGTTGTTTGCGTTCTCTGTTAGGCTATTCTTACTTCCCTGACCCCGCTGGGGGTATATGTGCAGGTATTTCGATAAAGATGTAAATCACAAGGGTTTAGATATCAACACGATGCAGTGAATAAAGTATGAACAAACCAAAATGCTTTACCTGTACAGCAAAATTCTGGCTCTTATGCTAAAGTTATGTATAGTTAAACTACCTCTAAATGGCATTTTCCGATTACTTTACGCAACGATTGCTATAAGCTTGTACGATATCTGACAAATGTAACATATAAATGTAACATACGGTAATCAATTTAACGGTAAGATGTAAAAGCGTCATTTGATTCGAACGGAAGATGAAGTTAAATTGATTTTTAAAGCTTTTTATCAGTGAGTGATTTATGCATTTAGATATGAAATTCTCCAAGGGTCGTGAACTCAGTGACAGTTGTATTTGAACATAAGGAAATACCAAACATGTTACAGGTCATATCATACATTTGGAACGGGGTGAAGTCACATGTAGAGCAGTGGCAGATGCTCTATCTGTTCGGGAATGGACGAACCCGCCCATACACGAGTTTCATGCTGACTTGCAGGTCGGCTTTGGTTAGCCAAAGGCTAAGGGAGTAAACCTTAAAAGAAAATCAGGAGTGGAGACCCTAAGGCATTTGGACGATGTACTACATCCACTTCTGGCGACTCCTTGGTCTGGATAGGGATGGGCTGCGCCAGACGACTTTTGCCCAAGACACAATGATAATGCTGGAAAAATCTGAATTTATCATACCGGATCGGTCGTCACCCGTGTCAACAAGGACCGCGCCTGCCGCTTTCCACCAGAACGGAGGTGACAAGTGTGCTACTGGTACTTTGCATACAATCCAAGCGAGAGACAACGTTGCCATCGTCACCCGGAACATTAGAGCTCTGGCGCAAACTGGAAGACTCCAAGAGTTGACACATGAGATGAAACACTACACATGGCACATACTCGGACTCTGTGAAGTAACATGGAAAACCCTAGGGGAACACCAAACTGAAGATGGGCATATATTATACTAGAGTGGAGAGTTGGACAAGTCCATAAATGGAGTAAGCTTTCTTGTAAACAAGGCCATCAAGGAATCTGTTCTTAAATGTCGCCCCATATCTAGCAGAATCATCTCCATTCGTCTGAAAGCATCCCCCTTTAACATCACAATTATCCTCCAACTACTGATCATGTTGATGAAGAAACAGAGGAGTTCTACAACAAACTTCAAGGTATAATAAACATGGTAAGTAAAAAGACATCCTTATTATCCAAGAAGATTGGAATGCCAAAGTTGGCAAAGATGTTCTAAAAGACTGGGATGATCAGTGTGGACCTTCTTGCAATGAGCTTACCAATGAAAGAGGGAGACGTCTGCTCGGGTTCGCAAGCTACAACAACTTGGCACTAGTCAACACCCTGGGTCAACATAAAGCTTCCTGATGCTGGACATGGCATGCACCAAAAAGAACCCATCATAACCAGATCGACTACATACTAGTTCAAAACCGGTACCGATCTGGCATCAATAAAGAAAACACAAGAACTTTTCCAGGTGCTGATGTTGGGAGTGATCACGACCTCGTCATTATGAACTTCCGAGTGAGGTTGAAGAAAAGTAACAAGCCAAAGAAAATCAGGCTCAAATTCAACTTTGAAGAACTGAAGGACCCTTACATCTGCAAGTCATTCCAAGCCACAATTGGAGGAAAATTTGCTCCACTCCTTGTGATGGATGTTGATGTTAAAGTGATGACAGACACATTCAACTTAGTCATGACAACAGTTGCCAAGGCCATCATTGGCCTCCATCGCCCAAGGAAAAAACTCTAGGATACAGAAGAGATTTTGAATCTGTGAGATGCCCGAAGAGACCTAAAAACACCAGACACACAACAGGGGCAGTGCAATATCGAGAAATAAACAAGAATGTCAGAACAAATTAAAGAAATCAAATGAAGATTGGATTGGACAACAGTGCACCGAAATAGAGAACAGTCTGATAAGGAATAACAGCAAAACGGCATTCCAAATTGTGAAAGACCTCACCAGAAAGAAGCAACAAAGAGTCAGTACCATTCAAGATGAAAATGGAAAATGCCTCACAGAAGCAGGTGATATTGCAGAAAGATGGACTGAGTATTGTAAAGAACTCTACAACCATCCGTCCGCAGGAGACCCAGAGGTGCTTGAAGTTCCAAACTCCACAAATAATGATGATTTCCCCATTCTCAAAGAAGAGGTTGAGTCAGCAATAAGAGCACTGAAGAATGGAAAGGCAGCTGAAGCAGACAACATCCCAGCTGAACTTATCAAGAATAGTGGGGAATCAGTGATAGAACTATTAACAAAAATCTGCAACAAGATCTGGCAGACAGGCGAATGGCCAACACAGTGGACAAAGTCACTAATTATAACACTCCCCAAAAAAGGCAATCACCAGCTGTGCCAAAGTTACAGAACTATCAGTTTGATCAGCCATGCTAGTAAGGTGATGCTGAAGATCATCTTGAACAGACTGAACCCACAAGCAGAAGAAATAATCTCTGAAGAACAGGCAGGGTTCCGTAGTGGAAGAAGCACAACAGAACAAATTTTCAATCTTAGGGCCTGTGTGAAAAGTACTCACAACATCAACAAGACATTTATCATGTGTTCATAGATTTCAAAAAGGCTTTTGATAGAGTGTGGCATGAGGCATTGTGGGCCACAATGAAGAAGTACAACATGGGTCAAACGTTGACCAATACCATCAAGCAGCTCTACGCCAAGGTTACCAGTGCAGTAATTGCTCAAGGTTCTGTGGGGGACTGGTTCAAGACTACAGTTGGAGTACGGCAAGGCTGTCCCCTGTCACACACGCTTTTCGACATATACTTAGAGCGCATAATGAGTAAAGCCCTGGAAAACCACTGTGGGACAGTCTGCATTGGAGGGCGTAACATCACCAACCTCCGCTTTGCAGACTTTATTGATGGGCAGGCAGGCAGTGAATATGAGCTTGCCACCTTAGTGAAGAATCTCGATAAAACATCTTCCAGATTTGACATGGAGATAAGTGCCGAGAAGACAATGCTGATGACAAACAGTGGCAGACAAATCTCATCCAAGATTAAAGTCAGAGGACAGGAATTGGAAACAGTGAGCGAATTCAAATATCTTGGTTCCATAATCACGGAAGAGGGATCAAGAGCATACTTTTTGTCACGAATACCACAAACAACGACAGCTATGTCAAAGGTAAGACCCATCTGGAGAGACAAGAACATCTGTATGAAAACAAAAATCAGACTATTGAGAGCACTAATCATCTCAATCTTTCTGTATTCATGTGAGGCCTGGACCCTGACAGGAGAATTACAACGAAGAATTCAACAACTTGAAATGAGATGCTACAGAACAATCCTTGGCATTTCTTACATAGACCACATCAGAAATGAAGAAATGCGCAACACCAACAGGCACAAAGTATGCCATTATGAAGACCTCCTCACCATTGTCACAAAGAGAAAGCTGAAACGGTTTGGCCATGTCACTAGAGCCAACATTCAATCATAACGGTACTACAGGGTAGTGTCCAAGATGGTAGAAGGAGAGGTAGACAGAGAAAAAAGAATAGTGGCAACATCACAGAATGGACCAGGAAACCTTTTGCACAGACACAGGCATTGGGATATGATCGAGTCAAGTGGAGGGAACTGGCCAGATGTTCAGCAGCACAGTGCCTCAACGACCACACTTTGTCAAGCGACTGATGATGATGATGATGAAGTCAAATGGTCAACTAGCTTTGTATTTCTCCCAACAGAAACTTGTTTGTTTTCCTTACTGGACTCTTTTCTAATCTCCTTAATACGAACATTTTAAATAGTATGCATCTAATGGTTCACTGTACAAAATCTAACATATGGTTTATTTCAAATGAACCTTTACAGTTAATAGAAGTTACAATTTTGGACTAAAGGCATTTCAAAAATCATTTACTTGCTATAATACACCTCTTAAAGTGAATTTTCATGGTTCTTCTTAGCAAAATATCACTGCATTGCAATGTTGACTACTCTTATGACCTAAGTGGTCAGTGCATCCACCTGTGATGTAAAAGGTCGAATCATGGCTGAGTCATACCAATGACTTATAAAAATGGTACTAGATTCTGCCTCACATCGCGCACGCATTAAGATATTAGAGATAAGACTGGACAGCCTGGTGTCAGTGGAATATGATGCTACACTGTAGACGTTGCATTATTTAAAACTTCAAAATACACACAAAAATGCACATTCACATACACACACACACTTAAATGGTAATACGAAATGTTTTTTAATTAGCGTCTAGAGTGAGTAAAAGTGTTTAAGGCCAAATATGCAAGGTACCTCAACCAATCATACTGGATGACTCTAATGTAACTGGATCCACTATTACTATACACATTAACGTCAGTCGACAACAATGCTGCTGCACTCATAATCTTGCTATCGTTTGTCCACACTGTATTTGAATCCATATTACTGTCCTTCAATACTTTTTTATGCATTATTGTTGAGTAATTGCTAAGCATTCTAGGAACCGTTGTGGATACATATGTATGTAGATACAATTTCCTTGGTAGCTGTCTTCGCATAATGACATTGCAAAGTTTATAGCACAAAAGCATACAATTTCGATCTCATCATACACAGTGGATGACAGAGGCGAAGATAGAGAGAGAGGAAACAATAGAGAAGGACCAGTATTGAAAACGACTGGAAGACAGATGCGAGAGATACAAACATAGACAGAGAGAGAGAGAGAGAGAGAGAGAGAGAGAGAGAGAGAGAGAGAGAGAGAGAGAGAGAGAATGATAAGAAAAAGGGAACATTTCATGTGAGATGCAGAAGGACTTAGAACAGGAGAAGACACAGGCAGTTTATCCTGGGATTAAAACGAGAGGATTATATAGAGAGAAGGGTAAAGGCAGATAGGAAGAAAGACAGGAGGAGATTTTTTACTAAAATCAAAACAGAATACTGGCTATGAGCAAGAGAGAAAAAGAAGGAAACAGTATGTTTATCGTAACCAATTTATTCATGTACACTAATATATAAAGAAACTAAACACCTATTACAAGTAATTATGGCTTGTACTCAGTTGACAGTAAATACATTCTGCTTTCATTTTAAATACGTATTTACTCTTAATAGCAATCTTCTAAAATGCACCAAATACACAGCAGCACTCGAGAATAATATGGTATATAACCAGATTATATACTGGCATCATTTACCAAGGTGTAAAGACTTTTGGAAACTAGGAATCGATCTAACCATGCCAGCTTGATTGGTTTATTCATTCTACAAATGGATCTTTTATAATCTATATTTCTTTTTCATCAGATATAAATTGGAATCTATTCAGCAGAAACATTCCTTACTGCATCCCTTGCTGTAGGGTTATTTAGTGAGTTGTATCCTTAACGTGTTTGAATGCTCCTCCAATAATTATATGCTATTTCATAGTCCTCTACATCCTGCCTCACATCCGTATAGAAATGTGATGCGAAAATATTACGACAATAACTGTTCATTAGTTTGCATCTGTGATGTCAAACTGAAATATCTTGAACTATCTTTTGCCGTTAACATCTATTTTTAGTCTGTGTTTAGTAAACGTAAAATTATAAATCAATACGATAGCCACTACCTTATAATCGGAATGCAAACAAAATGCCACACTTTAATCCCTAGATGGTCTAATATAGGTATCCAGCCATTTAATAAAATGTGTATCTTGCAATAGATCAATTGCGTATTCTTTTTGCGTAAGGCAATACAATATATCCCTAGTGTTAAGTGGGCACCCAACTCCTGGGAAGTCATAGAGGCAATTCATAATGAGACCTCCGCTGTCTCTTGTATACAATTCTAGATATTTGCCGTTGTGGACATTTTACTTATTATTCATAGGTTACAAAAACAAAAAAAGGTAATTGTGTTCAGTAAGGGGAGAATAATAACCAGAAAGAGCATGGGCAATGTTGAAACAGAAAAAAAAGCCGAATGTCATTTAATAATATTAATATAAATACAAATGCAACAATAAATAGGAAAACCAATGTCCAGTAATTCAATACGAGTATTTTGGCAATCGTCGTGATTGTTAGTTTTTCTCAAAAATGGGCAACTTATCTGTTTCAAACCTAAGAACGGTCCCCTTGAGAATTTCTTCTTAGATGAAATTTATTATGAACCCATTATGATATGGCCTGTTAGTACGCATCATGTCGTTTACTTCATATTAGAGAAAATGTTGTTTAGGCTTACTAACATAAATATCTAAACAACCTTACTTGGTTGGCTATCTACAGTTTTATACTGTGCATATGTGTACAAAATTTTCAGTAAAAAAAAATTATGTAGTTTCGTCACTGACTATGCTGGCTATTTAACAAAGACCTTGTATCTCTTAGGCATTGTTCAAACAGCGTTTAATTCCCAATAAATTGTAATATGATTGATGGGTGTAATATGGAGTAAAATTCTTGACCTTACTCCAGATGGGCACCTTTTAAAGAAAGTGCTACTTTCAATAATATTGATTAAACAAAACTGTGTTTATATTTCATATATTTGGTAATTCATTCATTGCACTTTCAGAAGCTGATAGTATCTAGTATGGCAATTCATTTTCGCTATTTTAATACCTTCTAAAGATAGTATAATTTAGACAAATTCAGGCTTATGTTTGGAGTACAAGAGAACAGTCATTTTAGTTAGCAGTGTGCTAAGATCATTTAAAGTTTTCGAAAGTACAATAGCCAAAGCAAAGTCAGCCTCATTGCATGTCATAGAGTTAAGCCAAACTTCTCTCCACTTATCATATTTTTTGTAAACAATTTAACCTGTCAGATGTCACACTCTCCCCTTTGAATGCATGAAGAGCGGTTCTTGTAGTACATGGTGTACATTATAAAACTGGATTATATTTGCTCTCTAATGAAGCAGAAAGACTATAATAATAATAATAATAATAATAATAATAATAATAATAATAATAATAATAATAATAAACAGGACTTTGTGCAGCGCCTAATCTTTAGAAGCTCTAAGCGCTTTACACCATTGATAATGATATGACTACACAAAAGAAACACAAATGACAAAAACAATCAAATTGGAAAAACATTAAAACATGCTGAAACATATAAGATACAAAACATTATGTGGTCTCTAAGTTTGTTCCTGCAGTCGAAAAAGATTAATTTTAAGAGCACTCTCAACGTTGTCCATATGACTTCGTTTTCATAGTGGGAACAATAAGTATACGATTGTCAGAAGAGGAGCGGTAATATATTGCTAGTGCATACACATGGGTGAGGCCGGATAGGTAAGTTTGACTGGCGTCTATCAGTGAAACATAGCACAGAGAACACATTTTGTGTTTGGTTATGTATCGAATTGATAGCCTGTGTAGGGTACAGAGCAGTGGTGAGGTGTGCTCTGATCGAGGTAATCTAAAGATGCAGCTCTGTTTTAAACCATATAAAGTTTCTGGAGTAAATATTGTGACGAACCAGACATAATTCAGTTACAATAGTCAAATTTTGAAAGTACTAATGAACACACAAGTGTTTTAGCGGCATCTACTGAAAGATATTTACGAGTGGAACTCATGCTTCTGAGTTCAAGCTATGAAACATTGCATATCCATGGCATGTTGGTGCAATGTGAGAGTAATGTCTAGAGATAAGGAATGTAAATGAAAAAGTCTTTGTGGTGAGATCAGAATAGACTCAGTTTTATCATCATTCATCTGCATCTTGTAACATGTCATCCATGATTTGACATCAGAAATGCACCTCTCTACTGCGTGGATGGTAACATCAACTTCAGTCGGATGGCTAGACTTGTATACTTGGGCGTCATCAGCGTACAATTGGTGAGACACTGGGTGATCATATAGGACACTTGAGAGCGGCTGAGTGTAAAGAATGAAGAGAACGGGTCCAACAACAGATCCCTGTGGAACACCACAACATAGATCAACTGGGCTGGAATGTAATCCATTTGCAGCTACAATTTGTGGCCTGTTTACAATGTAGGACTTTAGCAACTTTTACGCTATATTCTGAATGCCAAGTGCATGCTGGTGACGGTGAAGTAATATATCATGGTCTATTGTGTCAAATTATGCATACAAATCAAGAAGGGTGAGGACTGTAATCTTTCAACTATTTGAAGCAGAGAGAATATCATTAAATACTTTCAGATGAGTAGTTTCCGTACTGTGGCAAGGGCATGATGCAGACTGTACATTGCTAAAAAGACTGTTTGAATTAAAATGAGATACAAGTTGGGTTAGACCAACATTTTCTAAGCTGTTTGATATGAATGGGTGATTATAAATTGGCCGGTAGTTCTTTAAATCGTTATGGTCAAGTGTTTGTTTCTTCAGCAGAGGCTTTACGATGGCAGATTTGAAAAGTGATGGGAATTCGCTCGATGAGAAAGAGGTATTAATAACATCAGTTAGTGAAGGCAATATTGGGTCTAAGCACTCCAGCAGCAGTGATGTCGGAATTGGATCAAGTTCACAAGACTTCGTCACCTTTGTCAGTACGAAATCAATAGAGACAGGTTCAAGTGGTTGTCGCTGAACTTCTGTATCATAACCTTATGGTGATGGGTTAATTGAAATTGTGTTGCCAAGCGAATCTCTCATGGTTTGTATTTTGTCACCGATGAAATTTGCAAATTGGGCCGGAAGGCCTACTACAGAGTAGGTGGTTGGAAGTGGTGTACATTTGCAGTCTGGTTTTTTATTGTGTTTTTTAAGTACTTGACCTTTTTTGGAAAATCATCTCATAATATATGTTTGTAATGTTGAAGATTATTTTAAAATGTTGCAGCGAGCTTAGAGCTTCTAGAACTTAGACTATATACAAAGTACTCATTATTATTATTATTATGATTATTACTATTAATATTATTATTATTATTATCTAGAAATTAAGATGTACTCAACAACATTGCTAAAGAGATATGTTGAGAAAATATTCAATATATTGGAATGATAAACAAACGTTATCATCCTTGTTCAAGCTAGAATGAAATATAAATAGTAAATACATCATCCTACAAACAACTTAGAAAAGGTAAATATCGTCACATGCTAAAGTAATAGTTTTGAAAGCAACGAATCCATGGAATGTCCTGCTATCTAAAAGGCTTTGCAAGCTAAACAGTTTATAGAAAGAAGTAACATTTTTTACATATTCGTTATCCTACATGAGGAAGAAAATAATTATGTTCAAACTTAGTAAATCAATATTAATTTGGTTAAAACTGAGATAAATTATTTCAACAAATTCGTTTAAAGCCAAATTCCTGTGTTGCTTTTATGACTTCATCACAAATACACATTTGTATCCATATTGCCATAGTGAATTAAACATAATTTATGATTAATGTTTGAACCGAGGTCCCTTCTATAAATGTGGATGAGTCTATTAACATTTAACGTAACACAAATCACCACTACCATAATCTTCAGACAAATGTCATTATAAAGTAGATATCGAGACAGATGAGGTCCTTCAACAACGTTTAAAGCATACTTGGATCATTAGGGTAGTGAGAAGATAAAACGGATGAAAATAGTGGAGAGACTGGACATCATTAGAAAAGACACCACTGAACACTAGAGACTTATGACGGACATGGGCAGAATATAAACATGAAACTATAAACGCAGAAACATATATACGTGTCTCTGACACCAAATTCATTGTGATCATTACAAACATACTGATGTACGAAGACATTAATATTAATGATATTTCTCTCAGTTTCAAACGACTTCTATATCGGGATCATTTTCTAAAATTGAAGTTGAAGACCAACACTGTATATTCATTTTATAATCAGTATGATCAATTTACCAGATTGCATATGATATCAAGGATTTATTGAAATATATATTCCAAAGTTGTAAATTGGTCGTTTCATTTCACTTCTATATCGGGATCATTTTCTAAAATTGAAGTTGAAGACCAACACTGTATATTCATTTTATAATCAGTATGATCAATTTACCAGATTGCATATGATATCAAGGATTTATTCAAATATATATTCCAAAGTTGTAAATTGGTCGTTTCATTGCATTTTATGTAACCGCCATGATAATGATATCTGAAAATTAGTGGTTTAATATGTTAATATTTGTATTGCCTACGCCATTTCTGCATACTTTAGAAAAACAAAAGCTGTTTAATTTTGTTGCTTCTTTATTAAATAAATGGCTTATGAAAGTTTATAGCATTGTTTTATTCAACGCGCTCATTGTTTTTTAACAGTATTAATCAGATATGTGATAAGCTACGTCCAATGGTACGGACATTGCATGATCGAATTCCAAATTCCAGAACAATTCACATCCAAATTGTACATATTCATTATCAACATTAATCTCGTCATTTCATCAAAATGCAACACGATACATATGTTGTTTCATATTTTTTTCATGATTGAGATTTAAAAAGTATTTTCACTTTATGTAGCAATGATATTAAAACAATTTGGGAATTCCAAATGGACAATTACTGATTATATAAATGTATATTCGCTACCGTCAAATATGACATTAAGGAATTTCCAAGTTCACTATAAGTGTGTTTGCGTGATTTGGCAATGCATATTGAAAGTATGTATTAAACGCAATATCAACATTATTATATAAGTTGCAGATTTAATAATATATATAAACACAACTAGCTGCTCTCCTTCATGCTGCGTGCAGAATAGAGTATATAAGCCGTATTAATCAAAACAGACAAGGAACGAAATAGGAACGAAGTTACAATTATAGTTAGTACAACCATGCACCCTCTTTTACGATTCTTATTGGGTTGGTAGATTTTATAGTGCGAATAGAATTAAAGCTGAATTCGGTACGATTGAAGTTTAAATGCAAACTCATTTGAGGAAACATCTAAATATTTCCAGTGCGAAGGTGTAGCAGCATAAATGATTTGACCAGAGCATCCATAAGTGATCCCATGGTCTTAATATAAGCGATTGGAATAAAATATGGGTTTATACGTTAATCCATAAACAGTTACAGTTCGTAAACAAATGAATTTGATAATTTACTGTGGTAATCTATATCTTTATTTTGACCTCTATCGTCATCAACTACTGCACGAAACAGAAAGCTTCACGCTGAAGTACATGGCACGCACCAAATGGAACTCATCGTAACCAGATCGATTACATACTGGTTCAAAATCTTTACTGAGCTTGCATCAATTGAGGAAACACAAGGAGTTTTTGTGATACAAACTTTAACTACTTCCCAGAGCTAAACGTTACTAGATGCTGAATACAAATTCTTGCGTTTATTAAGTGTTTGAATATATTTGTTTAATAAGTACAATGTAGTGTAATCCAGTATTCCCTACTCGCCGACTGGTATATTACGTGAGTGTCGTTAATTTAATCTCAACGTAACATGTATTACGCCACAATAGATTTCCACTCCAAACACGCCGAAAAAGCGTTGGATTGTTATCAAAAATGTACTTCTTTTAAATTAAGTAGATGCTTATTACTTTCTCCTTTGAAGAGAACACAGCAGCACATACACAATACGCCATCATCATTTACGTACGAAATCAATCTGCTTCTTAAGTCGATATATTCTGAAGATAATCGATATATTACCGCATACAATAAACATTGCTTTTTACAAGTCGATAGCATATATAGTTTATTCCGTGGTTTAAAATCATGTATTTCTTTCGCTCGATATGTTTGTCTTATTAGTAATATTAATTTCGAACAGAATATGATCTACATATGTTTTCTAAATGCATCATTGTCTTTTATAAGACGTGTTCTTTCACGTGCATATATACCTGCTTACATTCATCGTTTCATTTCCCCACACATACGATGAATATATAAATAGTTATGCATAGATTCGTAGTAAGACGTCTACTAATAAATATTATATTATGTAGATAGAGTATGCATATGTTGCTGCTTATTACAAGTAAATGATCTAGTATATCCCTAACCCGAAATATCTGATATTTATCCGAATAAGTCAATACGCTTGACTTGTGATGTATTTTATTCTTTTAGACTCTTTTCATGCAGTTTGTTGATAGTAGCATATATACATACATACATTACCATTCACAATCAAACCTGTAAGATACACAGCTCAACTATGCGTAATGCTTTCGAGAGTGGAAGAAGTTTAAACCGGATCTGTTAAAGATTTATACAGAATTAGTGTTGATACCTTTTCTTAAAAATAGATTAAAAACAAGAGAAGAGGATTAAGTAGGCAGCTGTCTTTGATTATCAGTCCGGAATATCAAACAATATTATTGTCAGAAGGTATGGTTGGTAAATTGTTAGGAATAAGTATACAATTAATTTCTGACGACCTTAAAGAGATGGTAATACCCATTTATAAAGTCAAATTAATTATAATCTCTTACAACATAGTATATTATAAGTTCCATTAACTTTGATCGGTATCTTATATATTCATGAGTTCTAGGAACTTCACTTTTCCTTTATCTTTGAAATTGTTAATGATTAACATCATTTTATACATCGACAAATACTAATATCATTGCATGAATACACTATCAGAAAACAGTGAAAAAATGCTCAAATATGTATTTCAATTAAGGTCTCAATAACGTAGATGGGATCAGTCAGGGAAGTGCAACGAGGCCAAACACAATCTATTGTATTAAGGCATGAAAGATTTATAATACTGTTCAGTAATATAGTGCGATGCGACGGTGTAAAAATATCACGACTGTGACCCCAACTGTGCATTCCATTATGTTACGCGGTTTAATTTTGAAGTAGCAGTGTGATTGCATTAAATAAACAAAGCAGGAAGAAATGTGCCAATTTATAATTGATGACAATAATTGGTTTAGCTTCTTTTAGAGAAGTTGTTAGTTAATAACAACAATATTATATCAGATATATTGTTGGCATAATAACGTCTACACATTTACATGCACAACATTGTAAACGCTCTCCACGTATTCTGCCTTTCCACACACTTTGTTACAAATTTTAAAATCAGAAGGAAATATAGCATACCCTCTTAAACTCAATGTCATTTTGGTTAAATGGAAATTTCGTCAAAAATTCCACGTTCTTGGTAATTGCTAGTAAAATGGTCGTGATTTGTGTCAGCACTGAATATATAAGCTCAAGGGTAAACGGCATATCTGAGAAGTAGATTGTTAAAAAAATTCTAAACACTTTCCCTTTCCAATTCCAGTCTCTGCAATGAACATTTTGGCAATACAAATTAACTATTGTACAAGTTCCAATGTATGTAGATTTAACACAATACATTGGTCCTAGTGCCTTTGGCAATTTCCGGATATAATGTATTTGTTTTATACATTACGATGAACAAATACAATATCTGAAACACAGACTAACCAGTTTCAGTTCCGATATAAATAAGATGCGTGAGTGCATTAAGGTATGGTTTTGTACATGAAGACGTATTTAACATATAAGCAATAAATGTTCTTTTCTCTTTTGCAACACATGAACGTTACAATAACTGAACGTTTAAGCACAAAACATTTCAACTCAAATGTGTATTCAAATATTTATAACAAAATGTCCAAACAAACTAATTTCCTTTTCTAGTTCACAAGATCCAATGTCAGAGTACACGTTAAGTTGGTCATAGTACATGTTACTCTACTGTAGTGCAAAATATTTTTTAAGAGCGGGTAATACATATTTAGTCACGTTAAAGCAGAGATTGTTTCATATGTGTCATTATATGGTCCCAAAAATGCTACGACACCAATATTGTTCGCTAGGATATCTTCTGAACTTCATACTTATTTTTATTTTTTTAATTTATGATGGATTTTTTAATGTCTATATCTTTCTCAAATCTAGTATCGGTTTCACTAAGAAGATTAAATTGTCATGTATCACATATTGATTTCAGTTTCATTGTATGAAAAATATATTAAATATTTGTTTAGTGATGAAAGTTGGATTTTAATAAGTTTCGCTTTAATTGATTTTACATATGACAGCGCTAATTGCAGTATCAAACATTTGATTTGGTGATTTGTCCGTTTGTCCGTTCACTTATATGTAGATCTTTCTTGAGGAATTCCATAAGAACGATCTTGCATACAATTTGATGCAGACAAATACAATATGGTTGATTTTTCTGTGCCTATAACATTAAGCTGGTTACATTCTTTTGATACCATTTAAACAATATATTATCTTTAAAAAAACATTTAACTATTTGTGCCGTAACACATTTTATACCAACACACATTGTATGATTGTTTAAATTAGTTTTAATCGTCACTGGCAGAAACAACAATGAATCTTGAATCCTGCGAGAACTTAACACTATTTAACAAAACGTTCGATTCATATCCACTATTTACTCTATCAAATGTATTTCATAACACATATATTATTCTCCAATAATTTTAATAATTTCCATACTGAACAAATATAAATGTCATGAACTGAATCTTTGGCGTTAGTACTTGCTCCGGTGAATGCAAATGCAATACTGATCGGTAAGACGTCACATCCGTTCTCATCCTTACACTTATTGATTATATCTGCTTTCGGACGTATATGTTAGTGTTCCAATGCGTGTTGTTTCATCTTGAGACATTTTCCTCCGGTTCGCATATTGGGCTAGTGGGTATACATTGCTCATTATGTGATGTTTTAATCGATGCAAACGTTAGTGAGACTTTTTTAGCTAACCAAATGTAACCTATGCATTGTACAGTACCTATGTTTATAGATGGAGGTTTAGTCCTTGAGTATTTGCATTCCTAAACTGAGTGTAAAATGATACATATTGGAACAACGATATTCATGATCTTCATATTGCTTGGAACAACTAATCCAAAATGTAAGCTAATGGAATTAACTTACTTTACCAGCACGAACACAGACATAAACGTTACGCAATTGATAATGTTTGAGTTGACTAGGCACATATCGCGGTTGCAATATAAATGTATCAAGTAATAATGCATGTAATATCAATCATGATACGCAATTTAAATTGTGGATGTTAATAAAGCAAGCCAAACAGAAAACGGTATAAAATAACTTAAATTCTGCTCGATACTGATAAATATAAAACTTGTTTATTGTTAGTTACCATAGGCTTAGTTTTGTCTAAATATAGATATAAATATACATACATCTATCTATCTATCTATTTATCTATCTATCTATCTATCTATCTATCTATCTATCTATCTATCTATCTATCTATCTATCTATCTATCTATCTATCTATCTATCTATCTGTCTATCTATCTATCTATCTATCTATCTATCTATGTGTGTTACTTATAAGCCTCGGAAGAGCACGAAAGAGTAATAGGAACAAAGACATATAGACTTTTAACTTATATATCTAGATCTATCTATCTATCTATCTATTTATCTATCTATCTATCTATATATATATATATATATATATATATATATATATATATATATATATATATATATATATATATATATTCTTTGGATATGTAAAGATATGAAGGAATTCATTTGAATTGCCATCTAATGCATTGGAGGGCTATTTAATTTTAATTTCACAAAAAATGATCGACTTAAAATACGATTATCGCAATTTTAGGGATATTTCATACTTTCCTTTTTTAAAGATCGGAAACCTAAAACTTTCCTTCGAGGTGACAATGCAACTGTGTATATTGATCTACTTGAAACTATGGGAAAGGATGTGTTAGAAATAACATATTCTGATTTCACCAGTAAGCAGCTTGTCCAAAATGTTATGATCTATGACATGTGGAATAATCAGGATGACAACATATATATTATGCCAATGTATGCTGGGCGAATAGAAAGGATTGAAATAAACAATGATAGCCTGAGTTTTATCATCCTAAATATCAACGTTATGGACAGTGGACATTACATGGTCTATGGAGATTATGTTCTGAAAGGGAGCACAAGTATTCTTGTTGCACGTAAGTTAGTTTAGCTTTCTTACTGCAAGCTTGTCTGAACTGTGTGTCAAAACTGTTTGTTATCAATTGACTATACTAGTTGATGAACGTAAAATCACTGTTGAAAGTTTTTGTGTTCCTTTTTGAGTTCATATTCCCTCGTAGTTTTCACGTATACTCCTGTATTTTTCATGTTTGATGGTAGATACGCAACTAATTCATATAAAGCTTCACTAGAAGTAAATAGTACTTTATAATGTTAATTAGGAAGCATTAACATAAAATGCATATGTCAGATATTGTGTAATGATATATTGTTAAAGGAACGTGCAGCATAGTTCTTTGTCTAATCAAGATAACAAGGTTATCAAATAGGCTTAGAGCCCATTGACATATGTTTTGACGTAATAAAACACAAACAACATCCTAGCAGATTATAACACCGGTATGCTGACGGGACGACTGAATAAAGGAACTGTGTCATAACAAAAGATGATGGCTTTGATTTTAAATATCTTCGAGGTATTGGTTGAAAAGGTTGAACTCTGTAAAGATATTAAAAGTGATAAGTGACATATTGTACATATTGATCAAAAAAAGGTTTATTATAAGAATGTTGCGGAAAAGACGAATATGGGTTGGTTGATTTATTTCGAATTAAATACTGAATAAGAAACTGATAATAATATATGCTTAAAGCACCCCAATACAAGAGTATCATAAAAGTAATTCAGTTAATCAGTACGACAAGGGAATGTTAAGATTAAACAAATATTAACGTATACAAAAGTGCTTTTAATCACGATTCTGAGGAAATATTAGTTTATAAAATGGTGCTCAGTTAATGTTTTGCATGGGTCTGTACTATTAAATATAACATTCAAGTTCATAGTTTTCTTGTCATACTATACTTGCATTTATTTTGTAGGTCAACGACTACTTGTACAAGATGGTGTGTCCATTAGCCTTCCTTTCATGTGTAACATAGCAAAATTAGCATCAATCAAAATTGAGCTGATGTTAAATGCGTTACAGTTTTTTGTTGTTAAATATAATGTGACACAGGCAAACTGTACAGAGGTTGGAAATCTGTATATCGATCGGATAGACAGCTGTGCAGTTAGAGACAGCAATTTCTCGTTCACACTTCGAAGGGTATCATATTTAGACGTGGGCACATATGTTGCCTGGGACGACATGGGTTACCGTATAGATTCCAAATTTGTGGCGGTTGAAGGTAAATATTTTTTCAATTTAAATCATTTAGATATACCTTTGCTAATTACCTAGTATTGAAATTACTAGGCCTTGTTTTTCGCACGACGTCTTGTGGTTAAAATATTATTCGAAAACAACAGATGGTGTTAGCACACCGACAATGTTGTATTATGTAAATACAACTCGGCTGAGAAACGGATTTTGGTGTTATAAATGGCACACAAAAGTGGTGGAACCATTAGAAGTAAATGAAATGTAAAGTTTGTTATTGCAAACGTTGCTTTTGTGTGCCTTGTTATTTTTAATACATTTATGAATATATCGGTTCCGTACTATTTTGTTTGATCATGTCGTGAGGAATAACATAAGATTTATAATAGTTTAGGGTGTAATAAGGTAAGTTTAATTTGAGTTTAACCTTGCGTTTGTTAGCTTGAAAAATATAAATTGTCTAGTCCCGTGATAGCTGTGTGTGCTTTTCCGGTGATATCCGTTGAGTGCAGTAAGAATGAATGAAACAACTATGTTGATTTCAGTTGGTTTATCCATCTTATAATTGCGATGCTCACCAGAATGAGAACGAATCATTCATACATGGCTATCTCCATCTTAGTGTATATCGTTTTTTTATAGTATTGTATCCCAAATCATCTACAACAAAACCTCAATCAAAAACAAATAAACATTAAAAAAATAAAAGGGGTTAATATATTTATCTCTGTCTCTGTCTCTCCGTCTGTCTGTCTGTCTGTCTCTCTCTCTTTCTCTCTCTCTACATTTATACACACACACATATATATATATATATATTTATACAAAAGATATTTGTATCCCTGTTTTAAAAACAGAATCATGAATGTCCCTTTCCATGTCAAACAGTTCAATACATAAATGATAATAAAACCAAATGAGGAACATTTTAGGGGCTTTTGTATTCAATAACCTCGTTGGACAGATCGTTTGAATATATATATATATATAATATATACATATAGGAATCTATGCGTTCACTTGTCAAACGTTGAGCACAAAATGTTGCTGCGAAGGTGAAATAAACGGAAATACAATTCTGGACCTAGATACAAGATGCTAGTTAGTGAAAGGCTTGATAAGACCGAAAACCCTACAGTTTTATACTTTATTCACTTTTATCATTTTGTTTAGAAAACAGCGCCACATCGAGCCCAGAGTGTACTTTTACAATTGTCAACTCACCTTTTATCCCTAATATACCTAGCCATGAGACCGAGAATTGTAAGTACTGAAAGACAACTATAAATTAAAGAATTGATTTTTAATTAACCTGTTCATTTAAAAAGTAATAAATAACTACATTGCCTGATATGTTCATCCTAGTAAAATTAAAGCGTATTGTACTTGTTTCTCTCTTATTCTTTCTTTACATATTACAATGTAGAGCTCCATCTACATTCAGAAAGATACGTTACAATAAAACACTGGATATGTGTCGTGAATATCTTTATCAACTATTTTATTGAATGCCTCAAATCGGATACTTGCTAATCACACCTGTAATTCAATGGTATATCAATAAAATATCTTTATTTTTAGTATGGGCCGAATCACATGGATTAACACCTAAACTATCTTTATTGTTTGATCAATACAGATCGCTTCAATTGATCATAATGTGCCTCTTAATATTTATTTTAGTATGCAGGTACGTGCATGAGTATTTTGTCCTGGACATTTTGTATACTTGTATCATTTTGTGTTTAAGACTAGCATGCATGTATTCTCTCACAGACCATTTTGAATGGATTCTCGTGTCTGGACTAGTCTTCGTACTTGTTGCGACTTGTATGGTTATCAATGTTGTTTGGAGACTTCGAGAAAGGAAAGGTAATATCATATATTTAAACAATATATCATCATTCTTATAAATGATGTATATAAAATAATTTTTCGTTTCAACGCTTAAAGATGTTCCCAAATAAGGCTTTAAACCAGTTATGCTGATTGAAGGAATTAATGATCTGAATTAACAAATATTTGTTTTGGCTCGATTTAGGACAACCACTTGAGATATAACGATTTTCTGAATATCGATATAATAAGAACATAAAGTAACTCAATCAATGAATATATTTTAATTACAGTATTGAACAAACTGTATGTTAGCATCGCAAAGCTAACTGATTAAACCAAAGACGTATAAATTAATCAGCATTAAAGCATGACATTATATGCACAGTTAATACTATATATAATTGGTCGGTTTTGTATCAGAACTTTAAGCTATTGGTATCAAACATAAAAATACTTTTCCAATGGTGCTGGAATGTTTGCGCGATCATAGACAAACTGTTGCATAAAATATTAGCAAACTTCTATGCACGTGGTTCTACAGAACCTCTTACAAGTTACATATTTCAGTACTCTGCTGAAATCCACGTTCAAATAGATTCATAAATGTTTGTATAGTAGTATAATGTAAAGGTATTTATGGTTTTAGAACAATTGCAATGGAGGATTGAATCAGATGTAGGACGATTTAAGTATATTTGTTTCCATCACTTTGATTTCTCTTCTATATCGTGAATGATAACCGTAATCTTAATTTGTGTTGTGGTGTAGTAAGTCTAATATAATCCCATTAAATCTTACCATGTTTTGATTCCAGGTTTACCCTTGAAAAAAATTACAATTATCATTCTTCGTAAAATCATATTTGTTAATTAGAAGGTATGAATAATACTTAATACATAACAAAACGGATAACTCGTGTAGATTACTGTCAAAATTCTTTGATAGATATTAACTTAATGATGGTACCAATTTCCAAAAAGACTACGAACACTGATGATGCTGATGAAAGGGTCTATGAAGAGCCTCGCAGCAATACAACTGATCGAAGCACATATTTAGAACCTATTGGTAACTCTCTGTCTGAATATATGTTTGTTCCGTCAACTCTTTCTCTCTCTCTCTCTCTCTCTCTCTCTCTCTCTCTCTCTCTCTCTCTCTCTCTCTCTCTCTCTCTCTCCTGCAACAACAGTTTGAGTCCTACATACTTGAATCAAAAAGGGATAAAACTACTATATTCAATGCGGTTTTAAGCATATGTAAACATATTCGTAAATTTCTGAAAATGGAAGATATAATGTACAGGATGATTCCAACATTTGTGTTCTTATTAGACATGATAAGCTCATTTAGACAATTAGTAAACGCACGTACTATAAGGGTTTTTGAGAACCATTATTCGCAAATTATTCACTAGTTCATGGTATATTTCTATTTGAAAACTACACTACATTAGTATCGTCAATATCTCGACTCCAGTGAAATTAAACTTCAAATTGATGTAAACAATTCTTCCTGTTCGTGTCAACAAATCTGTTTATCAATGCATCTAACATGAAGAGAATGCATCCTAAAACGATACAGGGCCAATCCAATGACATGTACTTAGTATGCACTCCAAATGGCTCAAATGTGTGCTTTGTTAAACTAAAGATCTCTGTTAAAGAAGATAGAATGTACGTATAGATTCTTATATTTCTTGGCTAATTAGACTTGATACGGTAATGCAGACGAAATAATATGGAAGACAACGATTAATATAACTACACTTTATAAGGTGTTTCAGGTCCTTTATTGAGCTAATCATTCACTAGTTGATGGTAAGTTTAAACCTGAGCCTTTGTAATACATTGTATTCGTTTAGTCTATATTTGGGCCATTCACTTCACTAATTATTGTGTGGCCAGTACACTCAAACGCCGATTTCGTCTCTTACAATCATACACTATTTATATGATAAATCTCTCAACTATGGTAAAACTAAACTTCAGATTGACGTCTCGAATTTTTAATGTTCGTGTAAACAAATATGGGTGTATAGTTTTGCATCTAAAATGACGTTGGTACCAATTAAAAAAATACGTAACCTATCCACTTAATTGGACTCGTTTGTACTCCCTATATCGCAAACGTATGTTGTGTTTAACTCATAAAACACTTCATAAGTTACATTTATATCATTGGAGCTAGAATATAAAATGGTCGTCGAATGAACAACTGAAAACTTTCAACTGTCGTGCTTATTGCATTTTATTGGTCTGAACAAAACACTGTGAATGATAGAGTACAGCTTTATCATACTGCAAACCCGTAGAATTCGAATTTGTCTGTAAATGACAAATTGCAGAAATTGACCGCTCAAACATTTCATTTTATATACGTATGAATAAATGGTCACAACTTTTTGTAAGAATGTAACATCTTTTGATAACATAAACTGTTAAATACTGCTTATCTCATGGCGATTTGGTCATTCAAGGCAAAATATGTTATCCTGGCTGAAAAAAAATAATAATATTATTATTATTATTATTATTATTATTATTATTATTATTATTATTATTATTATTTACAGGCATCGAAACGTTACACACAGAAGACAAAAATCCAAGGTAATTATGGATACAGTGCAAAAAAGCTCATATAATCATATAGATAACTTAGCGTGAATGCATAAATGAACTGATAAACACTAATGACTTGATGATGAGCTGATGCTTTTAGGAAAATGCTTTCCTATGTATATAGTGCAAATGCAGAAAAAGTGAGTAAACATTTAATGTAGACATCTTCAAATGGAAATTGATTAAAAGAAAGACTATGAACTTATATAAGATGTATGACACACTTATATCACTATAATACGCTGATGCATATTTAAAACTGATGGAGGGTTGATGGTTGGATGCATGCCTGAAATGATAGACAGGGTTAATGATACCCTGCTACAAATTATACAGTTCTATCCCGATAAAAGGGGATAAAAACGCAATAAAAGAAACTGCCGAATTTGATACATTAGCATACCTTTACATAGAGAAGAGAAGAACACAAATTAGAAAATAATGTTTATCATTAATGTTATGTGTAATTTGAATTTTTAATACAGCTTTGAAAATATTTCAGTCGTGTCGCTACGATGCCTCCAGTGTGAAAGTTTAAAATGATATTTAGCCTTTTGGTGTCATGGCGCAAACATGTGTCTCATTATCTTGAATCAAGTCCTAACACTAGGCTCTTAAAGCTGAGCACCTAACAAACTTTTTGTAAGTATCATCTTATAAACGATGTTATCATCAGCCGATACTGCTAATTTACGTGCAGTTTGGTTATCCTCTTTCTAAAATACTGTTAAATGAAAATCAATTTGATCAACATTGAAATGTTATATGATTAGAAATGCAGAACTATCCCTATGACTGTATATTGTTGTATTTTATCATTTACACAACTTGACACCACATGTGTAAAATAAGTATACCCACTGATCTAATTTACTGAAATAAAAGGTTATATTTTATATCGTCACCCTTGCTAACAATAAATGCATCACATTAGTTTATATCTATGCTAAAGATATCATTGGTTCTTTCCGATCAGAATATATGGTTAACGGATCCTTTCAATAACTGATATATGTGTACATGTGCTGTAATCAAAGTAATTGTTTCGAAAATAATTACGTTGCCCTAGTAGGTCAAACTTTATCCGTGAACCAGTTGTATCATGGCCTCAAAAAGATTCATATGCATTGATGTAGTCGACTTTGAGTACGTGATACAACTAATAGCACGCATCGGTATTGATAGTTTCAAGCTCTTAGTTTCACAGTTTAATAGATATGTGTCAAATTCAATATAACGATGTTGAAAAACCATTATCGTTAGAAAAAATGTTACTTTATTACATCAACGTTTAGTTGGTCTTTATATGAACTTATTACTAAGAAACGAATATTTATTGTATTGGTAAGTTTATCGTGAACTATGTTACTTCATTTTTTACAACAATCGAACATTAGTTACACTCAAATCGACATTCACACCTTCGGATAATGGAACACATTTTCTCATTACTATATACAACTATATAAATAGACACACAGACAATCAAACATATAATATATAAGTTAATTGGCTTCAATTTTCTTTTAGCGGATCCTGCAGCAAAGAATACGAGAAGCTTCATCCATATGGGAATCAAGGAAACAATACGTACAGTTCTTTAGGAGCAGAAAACATCATCGATGTATCCAATTGACCCATTATTTGATTTAATTAATATCTGACAATCACATTCGTTATAATGTGTTTTAAAGATATTCATATTAATAATTTCATTCGTTAAGTGCAGTACCTTGATTGGGTAGCTTTCCATTCTACGCATCATCCCATGCGCATGTCGATAATCGTGTCTTAAACGTATTAACCTATTATGCAGATGAATTGAAGATATACTATGATAAAACAATATGTATAACATAACATCGTTATGAAACTGTAGAATGTATAGGATTTTGATTTATAACTAATCGGTTCGGTGCTTGAATGTACATCAACACAGTGATAATAATGAATCCGCCATATACATATTGGTATAGCACCCACTTTAGTTAGCATCGTTTCGTTCGTCGTTCTGATAGTTACAACGGTCTCAAATATGTTTAATCTATGATAGAATATGTATATATAATGAAGCTTTCTAAAGCAAAGTAGCTACAGAATCTAAACAACGGCAAAGGACTTACCAACATTAGGACTGATATAGAAAATGATTTGCGAAACGATTTAACAGTGCAGCTTTTATTGAATATGACCCAATACAATAACATTTACAATGTTAGTAATACTAAAATATTGCAGCGGACTAGTGAAAAGCATTTGTCAGCACTCCATTTTGGCACAGTGGGGAAAAATACAGAAAATACACAATTTTAGTTTTCATAGATACTCAGATACATTCAAGCGTTCCTGAGTTGTCCATTTTAGCATTTCACTTCAAACACTCAATTGCAAGTTCAAATTCTTATGTATGCAACTCAATTTAAAGTGTTCAAGGTACATATTATTAAAATGAATAACTGTGATAAACAATGAAATGCTAATACTAAAACCATTCCTGACGATTACATTCATAACTCGTGGACTATGTGATCTAATAAAACCAACCTCTGTACAAGCTTATAAGTTTTCAAGTACGAGTTATATCAGTTCGTCATTGTGCCTTTCATAAACATTTTTTTTTTCTTCAAAATAGTATGGACCATAAGTACGGTTAATTGTTAGATCTCTCCTTTATTACATTTTGATGTTTTACATTATCATATAAATCATTCTTTTTTTACTTCTAGTTAAAATGTAAAATAAAGTATATGTAAATTGTTTCTTAAGTTAACACAATGATTTTCTCATGTATATGTACTGATCTTCATTTCTAAACAGAATAGATAACTACTGATTAATTAGGCAACACATACAGAGTTGGTGAAAATATCAAAGAAGGTACGGTAACGATATATTTTCAAGGTATCCTAGAATTTCTGACTGTTTCTGGAATTTAGAGTTACTGACGAATATATGTTTTCTCTCTCTTTCTCTCTCTCAATCTCTCTCTTTCTCTCTCTCTCTCTATAGATTGATAGATAGATAGATAGATAGATAGATAGATAGATAGATAGATAGATAGATAGATAGATAGATAGATAGATAGATAGATAGATAAATTGATAGATAGATAGATAGATAGATAGATAGATAGATAGATAGATAGATAGATAGATAGATAGATAGATAGATTTTCTGCATAATTGTATTGTGGACTGAACCGTTTCCAAAATCACTTACAAATTATACCAGTACATTGGAAATTTACCATGAAATACTGGTCATTGTGTTTACTACATTTTATGTTATACCTTTAGTTGCATACCTTTCTAATTATAATTAAGACTGTTATCTTGTTATCATGTGTACAGTTCCAGAAGGAAACGTACCATTATATAATAGTGATTTAAAGAAATGTTAATTGGTGTTTAAGTTCCAGTAGAAGACTATATAATCTTGTTTATCTAGACATTTTAAAAAGAATTCGTTCGTTTTTAAGCTGATAGGAACTATTGATAGTCAAGTATTCGACGTATAACATTTTAGTAATGCTAATACCTTTTTGACTGTATTCATTATGTCAGTTACTTCAAATACATGCTTATTGATAAAGGGATCTCATGACAGAATTAAATTCCAAACAAATCTAATCTAGTAGAATTTTCTTTAGCATTATTTTGAATGTAATGTTACTGTTATTTTAGCATTCCACTTTAAGCACATTATATATTATTCCTGTCCCTAGCCTACCAATAAAGTACACCAGCATGTTAATTTTCATCATATTTACTTGTAATACGCCTGTCTGTTTTTTCTTTGTTCTTATTTTCTTGTCCAGGTTTGATTTTCTTTTAATGATTTTAAGTTTACCATGATCTATTATTGTAAATATCGTTTTTCGTTTCCAACAAATAAGCTTGCGATTTTGTTAAAAATTAATTTAATGAGGTGCGGTCTTATTTTGTTCCATTCATCTTCTAAACCATTTTTGCATATTTTTCAAACTTTCTTTGTAGTAAAAATGTATTGTACTTCACTCGCCTCCATTGTACGTTCAAGTTATCTAGATTTATGAGCACGGTTTCTTAGCTTTGTATTAATTATATGTTGTACATAATTGAAATTTTGACTAGACCTTGTCCAAAATAAACTTCAAATTCTACCAAAACATAGCAACTTTACCATGAAATGTATGTCTTTTTGCTTACTACAGTTCATGTTATATTTTAGTAGGATACCTTCTAATTATAAGATTTTTATCTTGTTAGCATGTGGAAAATTCCAAAATGAAACGTACCTTTAGGTAATTGTGAATTAAGGAAATGTTAACTGTGGCCTGGGTTCTGTTAGAGGACTCTATAATCTTGTTTATCTATACATTATTCATTCGTGCATTAAGGTCTGAGCAGAATCATTTTGAACTGAAGTCGATATAAGTGTGCGACATCTATAAATCGAATTGTTCTTTTTAAATATATATGTGTGTGTGCGTGTGTGTGTGTGTGTGTGTGTGTGTGTGTGTGTGTGTGTGTGTGTGTGTGTGAATTATTTTCGTGACAAGTGTTAAATGTCCAAATATTGATAATAAAATTCGCAGTATATAATCTACTATAAGAAATAATCTGAATTGTTTCGAGATCATTCATAACGCCCGTACTGGAGCATAATAATTACATGACGATTTGAATATTTGCAAAGAGGTATTTCAATGTATTTCGCTGATAGTGACAAAATTAAAGCAACAAATATCATCATAATCAATTAAGAAGTGCGTCACATAAATTATGTTGTATTACTATAGACAATTGTATAAAATAAAGAAAGACATGCTTCGTCAAAATTAAAAGAGTTAATGCAAGATAGTCAAAACTGATATAGTTTATGAATTGTGCTTTCGTCGTTGAAGCAAAATAGTTGTTTGTTTATGTTTTACACTGAAAGGAACTATTGAAAGTTAAGTGTTCAAGGTATGAACACACAGTTTATAAATATCTTTCTAACTATATGTATTTTATGGGTTACTCCAAACATATGCTTATTGATAACTGGCTCTTGTGATTGAATTACCTTCTAGACAAATATATCCTACTGGATAGTCTTGAACATTATATTCAATGTAATGTTACAGTTATTTAAGCATTTAGGCAAATGTGCATTAAATAATTAAAAACATTCCTGTCCTTAACCTACAAACAAAGTAACCAGTATGTTAATTTTCACCATATTTGATTTGTCATATATCTGTTTGTTATTTGTTTGTTCTTATTATCTTGTAAATATTTTTTTCTTTTAATGAGTTTAGCTTAGGTCACCAGTATGTATTATGGTAATTCTCGTTTTTCATCTGCAATAAAAATGCTTGCGCTTTTGTTAAAAATAAATTTCATGTGGTGCGGTCTAATTTTAATAAATTCAATTTGTAATTTTCTTTCTACATTTATTAAATCTGGACTTGGAAGAAATTATTTTCTCTGTAAAATATATTTATACATATATGTGTGTGATTTTATTAATGACTAGTGAATGTGGCACAATCATCTTTCCTTTCTAAACACGCTTTTCTACATATCCAGCAGCAATATCCAATTAAATGTGCACACCTTACGCAATTTTCATGAATCAGTGTCTTATAACCAATTCTAAGCAAATAGAATGATTAGCATAACAAAAGTTTGATTCCATAGAATGAATTTCCAAGGCCATACTATTTGACTTTGTTGTATTTTGTGGATACAAAGCTTAAGAAAAGATTCTATATGGTCTATAAATCGCCTATTTCTATAATTTGTATTCCCGAAGCCACTGCTCGTCTACAAACGTCTTTCGCCAAAGCGTCTACATCGATATCACGCTCTTCTGGCATGGTCACAAAATATTTCAAAACCTGAGTGTGTGTTTATACACACACACACACACACACACACACACACACACACACAGAAATATATATATATATATATATAATGTGTACAGCAATGGGTGCAACAATGCTCTAATTCCTTTTCTTATCATTCTTCTTCCTACATGATGTTGCTGATATGAATCATGAGCTACGTTCATGCGCATTGTCAGGCCTAATTATCCTTTAGACTCAGCAGAGGGCATGCAGTTCGAACTGTACTAGAACACTGAGAACCCTTCACAATATTAGTCAGATTGGGAACCCCTTTTAATCGTTGCAATATCTACTTTATATGAGTACATTTTAAACATCGCTACAACTGGATTTAATCAATTCTGCATAGAAACCAAGTAATTTAAAATTATACATGTATGAGGAAAATTAATGGAGGTTTGCTTTCCTTTGAACAAGATGTTATATCGATGACATGCGGAAGCTTGTTCCCTTGTCATGAGATTGCTAATGCGGACGATATATTATAGGATGCAAAATTCAGAAACACGTCTTTATTTATAGCGAAAACAGACAGAGTTTAAATAAATATCCTTATAAAGCAAAAGCTAATAACACACTTAAATCGGCTCCAAACAAAATATATTTTCACGATATTATGTATGTTCAGCTACATTCTCATGAGTTTGTTACAATTGAAACAGCAGAGCAGAAAGACCCAGAAGGTAAAGGATTTTCCATAACAAAATAGTTTGTTTAAATTAAAATAAATATTTCGGCAATATATTCGGAATATCTCACATTTAAGTATCATCTGGTTGATTTAATCACCATTTAAATAAGATCAATTTTGTTTACTCAATTACACTGCACGTACCTATAAGGTATCGAAATAAAAAATACAAAGTAAAATTCAAGCGCGTTTGCAGCCAATTAATACCATATTATTCATACTTGCTCTGGTCTTATTGCTATTGTCATTTAGGTATTCACAGTAGCGGATATTCAGTTGCAGGCAGATAGCAGCAAGCTATTTAATATTTGAATACCAGCGTAGTATTTGAAATAAAATATTAATTTTGAAAAGCAATTAAAACAACAAATTGAACGAAATACACTGTTTTAACCGTCTATATTCAATGAACCTATTAAAAATATGGACCTTCCATTTTCTCTAAATCCTTTAGATATGATAACTTACTCCGTATAATTAGTTTGACCTATGTATTTATCATGGTGCAACCAAATAATATTCATCTCTTTCCCAATTAGTAGTTTCGTTTTGTAAATCATATTACTTGATTTCCTGCTTTTGTCTGAGATCCATTACTTAGTGTATGTGTGTTTAACTTCGTATGATTATCGACACCATCAGTAAGGCGGGAATGAAGCAAGGAATTCTATATAAATTATACTGTCATTTGTCAGATATTATCTTACACAACTGCACATATTCGTATTTTCATCCATCTTACACTTCTCAGTCCAGCTCTCCTACTCAAGATATTCATTTTTGTAAGAATTTGTTATTTATTCGAATAAATATAGTGTCATGCTAGCAGCATATTCCAGATTCACTTATATACATATTGTTTGAAAACGGTTTTTGTTTATTTCCTCTACACGTTTATGTTATAGTGAGAACTACAATAATCGTTGCCTTTAATTGTCAGCTGATGTACAAATCACTACTAAGAAACATTTGCTTCATTCACCACCGAAACTTCTTACTCATTTACCTTTTCCGAAATGTTTCCATTGTTATTATTCTGAGTTCAAGTGATGCGCTGTTTCTCTATCTGCCTCTCATTTTCTTCCCTCTCTATTTCTAAAATAGTATATACTAGACTGAATTGTTTCATTTATTTACTTCAACAACGAATATATTTAAACACTTTAAGAAACAGTAATCCTGGGATAGACAGTTACATTTACTGGGGTGAATAAGCATATGTTAACTTATATTATCAGGTATATAGAATATAAACATCATATGTCATATTCATTTTTCCAAATCACACTGTATTTATGATAATGCATAGAAACGCGATTTGTTTCTGGACAAAAAGATTGTAGTCCGTTCTTTATAATTTTGAATACCTTCTTACCTGTTTAAAATATTTATAGTAGTTGCCAAGTCAATCCTCTCGATCAAAATTGGAATAGATCGTGATCGAGGTAAATCATTCCGTTTTAACTTGCAATCATTAGGTGACAGGCCGATGATGAAGGACTAGGTAAACGATTCCTAATTTTAATCTTATAACCAGTCTGTGAAACCACTTTTACTTTTGTCCAGATATAATCTGAAAGGAATTATTTATTTAAATTATTAACTGGAATTAAATAGTGATCAACATGTTTCGGACTAAAAACTATTTTGGAATTATTTGCAACTCATTTACATGCAGTCGGATTGTATTAATTTGATAATGCAGCCCTTTTGTACATCATTATATTCAGTTCTTTGGAAATACATGAGTAATATTCTACAATTCTGGACTTGTCATAAGAGATTTAGATTATTTTAGAATAAAATTCACAATACAGAAGGTTCCTCTTAAATGGTCACTTTGTATTCTAGGGAAATATTGATTTCTGCTTGAGCTCTAGTATATTGGTTTCGCTTTCACTCTGTAATGTACAATAAATACTGAAGGAAACATCAACTACAAATAGTGATACACAGTTGAATCAGTTATGTCCATCATATAATGCGCTTTTTATGTTCTCATTTTGTCTTCCTAAACTTCACAATGTCTTAATCGTGTATTATGTTCCCATATTACACTCATGTGCACTTCATACAACCACTCACGATCACAACACGTGGGCCAATAGTGTATTAGGATCTACATTTTAACAAATTACGTACCCTTACGAAACAGGTGCGTTACATTATGTTTTTTTACATTTGTTTCTGAATGACCTAAAGTAGATGTTTCGTGTAGTGCCATATGCCAGCTGCTTTGGGACATTCCGCATTAATTTCTTTTCATACAATGTTTCGGATATAGGCAAGCGATTGATGCCAGACAGGTCAGGCAAGTTATATGTTACTAAAAATAGCATTAACGAGACGTAGCATAGACAGTCTTCTCATAACCATCTATGGCACAAAGTTGTTTTGACTGTGGACTAAAAGCATTGTGGTCAGTTTGTTAAAACATCAGATATTCTCTAATACTAATAAAATATATGTATGATCAGTTTTTTTTTGTATAAAAGATAGTCATTGAAAGACAAACTGAACATTATGTTAAATCCAAGAAATTCAAAATTAATTCACCATGAAAATGAAATGACAAGACTTAAATAATTGTAAATTCTCAAGTATGAATCCTAGTTATGCCTCATTAGTTGTGGCCTCACAATAATGGCGAGGGTATTTCATGGCCGCAAACAATACTTTTTTTCCACTTTGATCGATAGATAGACAGATAACTCTGCCATGATTGATTACGTTATTTTTAAATTAAGTATGGCTCCTTTGCCGTTTGTTTTCAAATACAAACTGCCTTGTACAAAATGATGTTTCAGTCCATTCAATGTATATTTTGTTACGTCTTTTTGTGCTTTTGGTACTTGTTTTAGAGAAATGGACCGCAACATTAAAACTTGGTCACTAACCTATATCCAAAAATGTTGTAAACGTGAACCGCTTAACCCAAATAAAACGTATCAAATATATCCTCCGCCTCTAACATCCGCAGCAAATTTATTTATATAATGCAACTTTTACACAGTCCAACTCTATGAGTCAAGTGCCCGGAAAGCGTGTCAAATTTACTTATAACGCATATCATCATTACAATTATCTGATTCATATACATATAAGTCTTGCTGGTTGATTTATGAGTGACCTACTTTCCTTATGACTTAGTCGTGTCAAATAAATGTAAAGTAAATGACGTATATATAATGATTTTCAGTATACATAATGCCTATATTTGGTTTTGTAATGTTCTAATGCAAGAATAGACAAACCTAGAATTGTGTGACTCACATAATTATGGAAAAAATAAAATGTCATTCTAAAAACACTACACAGAATAATGAATACACCTAATCAATATGATATTTTCCCATTCATTGTATTATATATATATATATATATATATATATATATATATATATATATATATATATATATATATATATATATATATATATATACATATATATATATATTATACAAATCATATGGCTCATGACAAGCAACTCTGCTGCACTCGATTTCACTAGCGATCACGTGTGTCAGTGATTGACTAAGATAATTGCAATGAACTGATAGAGAACAGTGCATAACTAGTATCTAACTATCCTTAGCGCTTTCGACTCTTAATTATTATTTTTGAAAAGAGAACTCAAAGCATAGACTAGACAAATACATTAAATATAAAAACTGTTGTGTTTGCAAACCTTTACGTGCATATTTATACAAGAATTAAACCAAGTCACGTACATTTATTATGTTTCAGTTGGTTTAATTCAACTTGTTGCAGATGCTTTAAAATATTCGTTTGATCTAGAATCGAAGGTCTATAGCGATATCTGTTCTAAACGTAAATTTATATAAGAACAAAATTTTATGCCGTATATTTTATTATTTTTGTATTTATAGGCTATTAAGCAAACTTAGGGAATTATTTAAAAGAACATATTTCGGCTGCTGAAGATCATATTTTTGTGTATATACAATATTGCAGACATATATACTTATTAATTGAACTGATATTGTTCTTATTAACATATTATACTCCCGATCTTGATTTTTCCTAGGATATGGGAATGGGTGACAATACTGTATTAAGCAATCTCTTCTACAATATCTTTAACAACAGCGTAACTAACTTCCATTACTTTATTGAAAATTAAAACTGAGAGAATAGTTTCTTCCGTTTTGATGCGTTTTGCAGACTTTGTATATTGTACATAAAGATTTACGTTTATTTCTATACTACCCACAAATAGCGAACTCGTTTTGACTCTTCCATATTTTCTGGTGGTCCAAAACTCTATATTCATAATGCATACAATAACATCTTCCGATTTCACTTAGGTGTTTACATATAATCAAGTCAATTCTCTGCTGTGGGCAACAAATCTTAACATAGCTTAGTTAAGGTACATAATGAGAATCTTTGAAGAGCTATTGACCATTTTAGTACGTTATTGCTTTACTATCTATTGGCGGAGGTAGGCTGGATTTAAATAATCCAAACATTCCCTAAGGATTTCCTTTTACCTTTTTCAGTGAGGCTATTGCACAATTAACGTCCATTTAGCAACATTTACCTACATGCTACAAAGGTTATTTTTAACATTATTAAGTAGAAACCAGATTTTGGATAAATGTATACTGTGCCAAACTGTGACTTGTGTATTTTAGTATAACCAGTATGTATGGTTGCAAAAGAGGAAAATCTAGGTAACTATGATTAGCCCAATTCGGCTAACTGTATCATTGTCCCTTTCAATAACGTACTGTATTACTTTTAGTTAGAAGGAAAATGTTGGATATATAGAATCTATTTTGGGGTTTGGACCGAGACAATGAAATCCCAGCCAAGGCGTTATATTATTTCTCTTTTCACGAGGCTTGTCCGAGTGGGGAGACATATAATGTAACCCCGCGGCTTGGGTTTCATTGTCTCGGTCAAAACAATAACGTACATTATTTTTCTCACCCAATATTATCCTTTAAAGTGAAAGAAACTCTTTTCTAGTGTTCACGACCCAACGTTTGCATGCGGCGCATGAATAATAATATGCTAATGAGGGCTGTGGTGTGACCGTTGCAACCGAAGTACACAGTTCATATGCGTGAGAAAAGAAACATAACCACATAACATGTCACACAATAATGAGGTATTATCACATTTAAAATATGGATGTTATATGACATTGACAGTAAATGTTTAATATTTATTAGAAAGAAACTGTTTCCTTTCATCATTTCCAATTTTGAGTACCCCACTCTCCCGTATAAAATACCCTCGTCACCCTCTAAATATGCGGACGCTCACTGATAACCATATGCAAAACTATCAAGTTCATGGATTCTTTGAAAATTTATATTTCTGTCTTGGAAATATGGCAAGTGATGCAGTGAAATTTGCTTGTGGATTAGTGTATTGAGGAATAAATGATTCCTTCTGGCAGGTAAGTGTATTATTTGTCAACAAATATTGCATGTATATACAGCTGGAGCACAAACTGAGATGCTTAAACAGATTATAATAGAGCATGTTTGACATAACACATTTCTGGCTGTTGCTATTTTTCCCTTTGTTGTTTAGAGAGTTGGGATGCTATGAAGTGTATAGGTATATAGTCTTATGTGCATGGATCAGTGTTTTCTGACAGTTCATTTCAGACACCATTTAGAATTTGATCCTATCTGGAGCACAGTAAATTTTCAGGTCAGCTTCATTAAATGTAGCTAACAGTATATACTATGTTTCACGAGAAGTGTTTACAACTAGTTCGGTTCCTTTAGTTACATTTAATGATGATGATCTGAAAATGTACTGAGCTAGTCCTGCATATAGGATAAACTTGACCATGCTTGTTAGAACGAACTAACATAACATCAAATCCTCGAAATTGTATGCGTGTGTGTATTTGTCTCTATCAAAATGGTTTTTTTTGGTATGTTTTCTAAGACAGATTGACCTTAAGTAACAATGTTTGGGTTATATTTTTTGTTGTTGTTGCTGCTGTTCTTGTTTAATTTGAAAACAACTATGGCACAGCAGAAGACAAGAAGGGTTTCTCTTGTTACAAGTATTTCTGAGCGCGTGGACACCATGACTGAGACGATTGTTCTGAGGAGACTAGATAAGAAAAGTAAGGTTAGCGAAACAGCTGGATTTATCTGTACCTTGGGTGAGAAAAATGTATCCTTAGCAGACATGTGGCTAGTGTCACCAACAGTGTATCATACCATAATATACATGGATGACCATTAGGAGGAAACCAATGATTGGAGAAATATAAGTTAATACAATATTTGTTTAAGTACTGCAAGAACTATTGTCATAAGCTGAAGGTGTGGATCAAAGAAATAAAATATATTTTGTATAAGTGTACGATCAGCCATCGGTTAAAAGAATTGAAATGAAAGCTTGCAACAATACAAATGTGATGTTACCGTATTTGTTTAGCATGGGTTTATACCGTAGACCCATTCTGGATCGCACTATATTAAGTGCAAGTGGAGGTTGGTTATAAGTAGTCATAACATGGCTTAGTGGTCACCTGCTTATAAAAGTCAACCTTTCTCCTCTCAATATTGTATCAAGTTTGCTTGCAGATGTTGATTATCTGATTAGTAACCACTATTTCTGCTTCCATGGGTCCTTGTGTACTATGACTGAGAAAACTTAAGGATGTTTTTTATCATTAATGAACTAATCAACCAAGCTTAATAAGTCTTACGACAATCTCAACTGCTCAACTGATTTCAACTACTGTCTCTAATTACATTTACTGCATAAACATTTCAATTTCTTGCAAGCTTGCAATGTGCATTGTTTTACTTTTCTGTTATCAATGCCTCAACCTATACATCTACCTATACTTTAGCGAATAACAGAATACCAAACCATCGCGGTGATTTTAATAAGGTTAGTATTTGTATATAAATGTTTGAGGTGAATTATAATATTTTTCCTCCAGCCACCTTCATGCCATTCTAATGTGTGCCAACCCTACTGTTAATAAATGTGTAATCGGGATACTGTCTAGTAAATACGCATTTTCTTAGTTTTAATTCAGAGAAAATTAATAGAGAATTAAAATGGTAATATCGCATTGATATTTAATACTCATATTTTTAATGATGATACAACATGGCCTTTATATATCCTCATTATAAATGTTCATTTAGAACTTTCTGAAATAGTATTAGTATTATTTCAGGAGCGCGTTGTTAAGGTTTTCCATGAAATAATATCATGACATAATTGCAAAATTCCGTACACTTGCCAGTATGTTTCCTGTATATAAATCTTGCAATGAATAACTTCATTGGCTTTGCCCTTCAATGAACGATACACCTTTGCCGCACGGAAAGTACAGTTAAACTGTATAATATGTTCAAGGAACAAATCTTCTACGCAATTAAAATGCAAATTAATGAAGGAACATATTGCAATTGTTATTATTACTTTTTGTTGCAAATTTTACTAAAAGGAAGGCATATATTAGATGATGGTATTTAGGTCCAATAGAGTAATAACACGAATATTATCAAATATCTACCCTGTTCATTAATTTTGTTTTTAAAATCTGACATCACAACTGAGAAGTGACAGACGCTAAAAATATGATATAAATTGAATGGTTGTTTGTTTCAAGTTGAAATGTCCATATTCATAATTATGCACAACTTTGCTTCTAAATGATGATTTTTTGTCATATTTAAATATCAACACAACCTTAATAAGATATATTCCATATATTATCAACATGAAATATTCCATTTCTAAGATTGCCTGAGCTTCAACTGTAGTGATTTAATATTTAGTGGATAATGTATAAATTTCAACACAAGCCAAATGACATATCCTCTATTATAATTAATACATAATTGTTGTGACCAAGTGACTACTGTTTTACTCATAAATAACCAGTCATTGGTAGGATAAAATGTTTCGTTCATAATAAATACCTGATCATAGTATTTTAGGAAAACTATTACTACCAATCAAATTCAGATCTCACAGACTAAACCTCATTAGCTACAAGAGATGAGTATGCAGTAAAGAGACAGGTTTTAATTAATAGATAAGCCAATGAATATCTTGCGAATCTTTCAGCAGTCCTTATATTTTTTTGTGTATATTGTAATTGCTTAATTTATTTGTTCGTGTTCTTTTTCCGTAACGGATATTTGGTTGTTCACTATCTCTATTTTAAACTTGGTGATCACATATATTTCATTGATTTTCTGTTCATCTTTCTTATTTAATCTTGTTTCTAAACTGACATTTACATTCTTAAGTTTCCCAAATGGCTTTTTCAGTATATCATATCTTGACCCTCCAGTTGTCTCACAAAGATTGCACCAGCATTGTATTCCACCAGTCCAATAGCGTTTTGGAGAGGTAACTAACAAAGAAAATCATTAATAACAAAGCAGTTTCTTCTTTACCATTGGGACTGAACTGTTTAATTTACTCACACATTAACCTTTTGTACATTAGTATGCCATGTGGATTACTGTTACTTTAAATATACAAATATTGTCCTAAAAGAATTTCTTCTATTAATAATCCAAATATTTACAAAATATCCAATATTTTCAAGTTTATTCAGTTTAATTTATAAATACGTCTCATAATATTATTAATAATAACAAATTCTTTTCTTATCATTATTGGTAAAATAACAGCATCAGAGATAATGCATGACAAACCAGCTGTAAAAGTTAATGACATAATTTTCCAAATAATTTCCCAAGTAAAGTTTCTTTCACAGTAAACATCATCAAAATAAAATTCAGAAATGCTTCCAAAAGATATTTTGGTTTATATAAGTACCCGAATGACACTACCCATTTCTTCCAACCTGTACATTAGTCTGGTATTTTCTGTTCTGAATGTTAAGAAATACTAAACAAATCTACTCAATAACAGTATGAAACTACTACATTATTTGTCACAATATAAATTTGCGAAATTTGCAACTTGTTTCCATGGCAACCTCAACCTCATTTCTTTATGTTTATTATCAAGAATATTGGCGGATGAAACACAATTGTATAGTCCAGTGTTTGTGATACTTATATAGACCTGGTTTGTAAGACTAACATTAATTTTGTGCGACTACATTTCTTTATCATTAAATACATCATAAAGACACTGTATTTATGGACGAAATCTACTTCAAACGTGTCCTCAGACATACTCATACTGTTCAGCACATGTTCTCTATATAATATAATGAATCTCTGATCTAATGATAATCACACACTTACAAACTAGTTTAGCATCTGTTGGTCTAACAACTTGCTGATTCCATTAATTTCAGCTTGTAGTTGTTTTGATTGTCATGCATATTTGCATTTCCAAATGCAAACCTGTTGTATTGTTATTACAAAGCTCTATGGTATATAATTTACTACTAAACAGATTTAACATGGTGAGCTTGTGTCCATAAATCTGGAGAAAAAGCTTTTCCTAGATCATATAATTATCTACATGCAACCAACATTAACTCATATTCAGTATAATGCTTCCAGCTAATATATCAATATCAAGAAACAGCTTTTAAGCAATGCCAAGTTCGGAACGCGAAAACATTAACTTTAAATTTGTAAAAAAATTGTAAATTACACCTACATAGCACATATGCTTCAAAAATAAATATATTGCACCTGGAAATCATCATGTACATATTCTCGGCATACAAGAAGAAGTGAAGGATATATATATATATATATATATATATATATATATATATATATATATATATATATATATATATATATATATATATATATATATATATATATATAAACAAATATATAAACAAATATATATATATATATATATATATATATATATATATATAAATATATATAGTGTTGTTCCGAGTATCGATTATAATCGATCATCAGTTGGTTTTGCAAACCAGTAAGATAATTGATTGTGTAACTCCATAATCGATTATGTGTAAATGGCAACTACCTTTAAGGTGTATGAAAAGCACAAAGGTTAGTAAAACTCCCAGACACCAAAGTTGACCTGAAAGTTATTAATCATTAATCCCTTCACAACTTCAAATAAAAATCCTTACGATTCATAATTAGGAACACATATTCATTATTACATGGTCAATTTGTTAAATTGTTGAGTTAATAAATTTAAACACATTTTTTTTTTATTTGGCAGTTAATATGCAACATCTTTTGTAGCATTTATACACAATGACAAACAAGAAAATTATGTCCTATATTTTAAATTATATACATATCACATATGAACGAAATAATTTAATGGAATTGTAGCAGTAGTTCGCTACATATCAGCCATAACATGTTGCATTCATTTAAGAACGTTGTAGAACAAAAATAACAAACAATGTAAGAGTATTGTCATGGTAAAGTATATATGTTATGAAAAAGATTACTCATGTACATTTATAAACATTTTGAACTCCTGGTCAAAGATAAAACAGTAAAACAAAAAGTAAAATTTCCTCTATTTGTAACCGAATATAATCGATGATCAGTTGGTTAAGGGGAACCGATTATCGATTATGAATTTCTGACCGATTCCCATCACTATATATATATATATAGATAGATAGATATATATATGTTTTTTAAATAATGTAGTCTCTTATAAATGATTATTCTTCATCGCTGACGTGTCTGCTATCATGTTACTAATAAACATTACATTATTAATGAAATGTACAAAATTATAAATCGAAGGAGTTTGGAGACATGCCAATAGTTTAACGTACGAAAGAGACATGTTCACATCAAGTAAACATTATACTGATCATGAATTGTCTATGTTGACGTAAAGAACAGGTCAGTCAACATTTTAAACAAAACAAGTGTTCGCAAGATATATGAATAAAATTGAACTTAATATGCTTTTGTTCCTTACATGTATAGATGTTAGATATCAAGATCGAAAAGAAAATATATAATATCATCTAAAATGATAAACATATACGTACACTATATGAAACAAACATCTGTCAAATCAACATTTGTTCTATCTTAAAATCTTTCGTGCATATTATTCATGTAATCAAGTCATGATATTGCCTTTTAAAACTAGAATTTTAAGAATATTTTAAAGTCCAATTCAAATGAACATGAGTTTTTTTCAGTCAAATTTAAAACCAAAGAATGTGATTTAACATGTGCAGAACCTTTATCTTTTTAATTTTAGGCATTGGCTTCGCAGTCAAGATATTTGCTAACTTCCCACCATGAATGAATTTGCATGTTGAATTGTTTTGGCTCACAAAATGGTATAATAATGTAAAATGTTATGACATGTTACATGATATATGAGATTTTGTAAAACATATCTTAATAATATAGTTTGCAAATGTTTTCAACAGAGATTAGAACAGTTGCATATCTAACTAGTCAATAAATCACAACATATAATTATGTCATTATTGCAACTTTATCATACTTATTGTTATTTCAAATATTTACTACCATGGTAAAATATAATCCGGATTCCAGTTAAACTGCATCTTTAACGGCAAAACATAACATTATAAAAACACTGTAATAAAAATTCTCATTTCTTAAAAATGATAATTTGAGAAATTTCAAAATCAAATATCGTACAACAAAATTTTTATTTCAAAATTGTTTCAAGTAGAACTATTGAAATTTGATTAATAATATTTACGTGTCTATGTAAAGGGTTTTAATCTTGTGGTAGTTTAATTGACACATTTTGAGAAATTCTACTGTCTGTATTATTCACTTAAACAGTACATACGTTACGTACTCTGTCATGGCACACCTTACTCTATTGTCTCATCGTCATTCATGAAAATCATAAATGGATGACATTCGTCCATTGTATTTCCAAATCGCTCAAGTGTGAGGTTCTAACCTGGCTAGGTGGGCATACAATATTCAACCTCACAAAGCCATATTTTAGTTAAATGAAAGTCTGTACAGTCCTGGTTTAGAACGTCTGACTTATAATCATGGAGTTGGAGCACATGGTCTATAACACTGTCTTCCTATATAGATGGCGATAACAGGAGCTGTTGAAAATTAGATGATTGTTTTGTTGAATGACGTATTGCTTGGTACAAGATATTGAGTACAGTAAAACATATCACATAATATGCTTGTGTCATTGTTAAATGTGCTGATCTTACAATGTGCAGGAGTTATGACCATGTACAAATCATTACTAAATATCACAATATTAATCTGTAAAAATGTTAGTGTATTCCACTTACCTTCTCTTAACAGGCAATTTTCATAATTGGTGTAACGTCCAGTTCTTCCACCCCAATTCCTCATTATTGCTTGCCCCCTCCTTTAGAACAAATTAGTTTCGCCCTCTAGTTATTCCCCATCCACTCATATACTTAGATTATTTTCAATAATGGACTCCGGTAATAAGCTGAGTGCCATGATTAAGCTAACAATTCGGGAAGGGGTAATGTCAGCTATCTAATTATTTCCCCCCTTCAACCAATTAATTCATTTCCATTAATTAGTCCTTTCCTTTTGTAGTACACCTAAGGCATACAAGTTATGCATCATCCTATCAAATACTCAGCTTTTTTTCATAATGAGCTCTATTAAAAAGCTGACTGCCACATGAATATATGTAATAATATTCAGATAACATATGGAAAAGGGTAAGAGTCAGCTATCTCATTATTTTCCCCCTTCAACCATTTAATTTCTTTGCAATAATTAGTCATTTGATTTGGCAATTAACTTAAGACATACAATTGCAATATGAAAATATGATGAATCCTTTAAGAAATGGCATTGGGGAGGGGGGCGGAATCAGCTACGACTTAGTGTCTTATGAATAGTCTCTTTGGTACTAAACATAAGGAAATTCCAAACATGTTACAGGTCATATCATACATTTGGAATAGGGTGAGGTCACATCTAGAGCAGTGGCAGATGCTCTATCTGTTCGGGAAATGGACGAACCCGCCCATACACGAGTTTCATGCTGACTTGCAGGTCGGCTTTGGTTAGCCAAAGGCTAAGGGAGTAAACCTTAAAAGAAAATCAGGAGTGGAGACCCTAAGGCATTTGGACGATGTACTACATCCACTTCTGGCAACTCCTTGGTCTGGAGAGGGATGGGCACCGCCAGACGACGTTTGCCAGAGACACACTGATAATGCTGGACAAATCTGAAGTTATCATACCGGATCGGTCGTCACCCTTGTCAACAAGGACCGCGCCTGCCGCTTTCCACCAGGACGGAGGTGACAAGTGTGCAACTGGTACTTTGTATAAAATCAGAGCGAGAGACAACGTTGCCATCGCCACCTGGAACATTAGAAATCTGGCGCAAACTGGAAGACTCCAAGAGTTGACACATAAGATGGAACACTACACATGGCACATACTCGGACTCTGTGAAGTAAGATGGAAAACCCTAGGAGAACACCAAACTGAAGATGGGCATATATTATACTAGACTGGAGAGTTGGACAAGTCCATAAATGGAGTAGGCTTTCTTGCAAACAAAGCCATCAAAGGATCTGTTCTTAAATGTCGTCCCATATCTAGCAGAATCATCTCCATTCGTCTGAAAGCATCCCCCTTTAACATCACAATTATCCAAGTCTATGCTCCAACTACTGATCATTATGATGAAGAAACAGAGGAGTTTTACAACAAACTTCAAGGTATAATAAACATGGTAAGTAAAAAAACATCCTTATTATCCAAGAAGATTGGAATGCCAAAGTTAGTAAATATATTCTAAAAGACTGGGATGATCATTGTGGATCTTCTTGCAATGAACTTACCAAAGAAAGAGGGAGACGTCTGCTCGGGTTCGCAAGCTACAACAACTTGGCACTAGTCAACACCCTGGGTCAACATAAAGCTTCCTGATGCTGGACATGACATGCACCAAATAGAACCAGATCGGCTACATACTAGTTCAAAACCGGTACCGATCTGGCATCAATAGAGAAAACACAAGAACGTTTCCAGGTGCTGATGTTGGAAGTGATCACGACCTCGTCATTATGAACTTCCGAGTGAGGTTGAAGAAAAGTAACAGGGCAAAGAAAATCAGGCTCAAATTCAACTTTGAAGAATTGAAGGACCCTTACATCTGCAAGTCATTCGAAGCCACAATTGGAGGAAAATTAGCTCCACTCCTTGTGATGGGTGTTGATGTTAAAGTGATGACAGACAGATTCAACACAGTCATGACAACAGTTGCCAAGGCCATCATTGACCTCCATCTCCCAAAGAAAAACTCTGGGATACAGAAGAGATTTTGAATCTGTGTGAAGCCCGAAGAGACCTAAAAAAATACCAGACACACAACAGGGGCAGTGCAATATCGAGAAATAAACAAGAATGTCAGAAAAAAATTAAAGAAAGCAAATGAAGATTGGATTGGACAACAGTGCACCGAAATAGACAACAGTCTGATAAAGAATAACAGCAAAAAGGCATTCCAAATTGTGAAAGACCTCACCAGAAAGAAGCAACCAAGAGTCAGTACCATTCAAGATGATAATGGAAAATGCCTCACAGAAGCAAGTGACATTGCAGAAAGATGGACTGAGTATTGTAAAGAACTCAACAACCATCCGTCCGCAGGAGACCCAGAGGTGCTTGAAGTTCCAAACTTCACAAATAATTATGATTTTCCCATTCTCAAAGAAGAAGTGGAGTCAGCAATAAGAGCACTGAAGAATAGCAGACAACATCCCAGCTGAACTTATCATGAATAGTGGGGAATCAGTGATAGAAATACTAAAAAAAATCTGCAACAAGATCTGGCAGACATGCGAATGGCCAACACAGTGGACAAAGTCACTAATTATAATACTCCCCAAAAAAAGGCAATCACAAGCTGTGCCAAAATTACAGAACTATCAGTTTGATCAGCCATGCTATTAAGGTGATGCTGAAGATCATCTTGAACAGACTGAACCCACAAGCAGAAGAAATAATCGCTGAAGAACAGGCAGGGTTCCGTAGTGGAAGAACAACAACAGAACAAATGTTCAATCTTAGGGCCTGTGTGAAAAGTACTCACAACATCAACAAGACATTTATCATGTGTTCATAGATTTCAAAAAGGCTTTTGATAGAGTGTAGCATGAGGCACTGTGGGCCACAATGAAGAAGTATAACATGGGTCAAACGTTGATCTATACCATCAAGCAGCTCTACGCCAAGGCTACCAGTGCAGTAATTGCTCAAGGTTCTGTGGGGGACTGGTTCAAGACTACAGTTGGAGTACGGCAAGGCTGTCTCCTGTCACACACGCTTTTCAACATCTACTTAGAGCGCATAATGAGTAAAGCCCTGTAAAACCACTGTGGGACATTCAGCATTGAAGGGCGTAACATCACCAACCTCCGCTTTGCAGACGACGTTGATGGGATGGCAGGCAGTGAAGATGAGCTTGCCACATTAGTGAAGAATCTGGATAAAACATCTTCCAGATTTGACATGGAGATAAGTGCCGCGAAGACAAAGCTGATGACAAACAGTGACAAACAAATCTCATCCAAGATTAAAGTCAGATGACAGGAACTGGAAATAGTGAGCAAATTCAAATATCTTGGTTCCATAATCACGGAAGAGGGATCAAGAGCATACATTTTGTCACGAACACCACAAACAACGACAGCTGTATCAAAGCTAAGACCATCTGGAGAGACAAGAACATCTGTATGAAAACTAAAATCAGACTATTAAGAGCACTAGTCATCTCAATCTTTCTGTATTCATGTGAGGCCTGAACCCTGACAGCAGAATTACAACGAAGAATTCAGGCACTTGAAATGAGATGCTACAGAACCATCCTTGGCATCTCTTACAAAGACCACATCAGAAATGAAGAAGTGCGCAACACCCTCAGGCACAAAGTAGGCCATTATGAAGACCTCCTCACCATTGTCCCTCCTCACCATTGTCAAAAAGAGAAAGCTGAAATGGTATGGCCATGCCACTAGAGCCAACAGTCAATCACAACGGTACCGCAGGGTAGTGTCCAAGGTGGTAGAAGGAGAGGTAGACAGAGAAAAGAGAATAGTGGCAACATCACAGAATGGACCAGGAAACGTTTTGCACAGACACAGGCATTGGCACATGATCGAGTCAAGTGGAGGGAACTGGCCAGATATTCAGCAGCACAGTGCCTCAACGACCACACTTGGTCAAGCGACTGATGATGATGATGATGAAGTCAAATGATCAACTAGCTTTGTATTTCTCCCAACAAAAACGTGTTTGTTTTCCTTACTGGACTCTTTCCTAAACTCCTTAAAACGAATATTTTAAATAGTATGCATGTAATGGTTCACTGTACAAAATCTCACATATGGTTTATTTCAAATGAACCTTTACAGTTAATAGAAGTTAAAATTTTGGACTAAAGGCATTTCAAAAATCATTTACTTGCTTTAATACACCTCTTAAAGTGAATTTTCATGGTTCTTCGTAGCAAAATATCACTGCATTGCAATGTTGACTACTCCTATGACCTAAGTGGTTAGTGCATCCACCTGTGATGTAAAAGTTCGAATCATGACTGAGTCATACCAATGACTTATAAAAATGGTACTAGATTCTGCCTCACATCGCGCACTCATTAAAAGATTAGAGATAAGACTGGACAGCCTGGTGTAAGTGGGATATGATGCTACACTGTAGATGTTGCATTATTTAAAACTTCAAAATACACACAAAAATGCACATTCACATACACACACACTTAAATGGTAATATGAAATGTTTTGTAATTAGCGTCTAGGGTGAATAAAAGTGTCTAAGGCCAAATATGCAAGGTACCTCAACCAATCATACTGGATGACTCTAATGGAATTGGATCCACTATTACTATACACATTAACGTCAGTCGACAACAATGCTGCTGCACTGATAATCTTGATATTGTTTGTCCACACTGTATTTGAATCCATATTACTGTCCTTTAATACGTTTTTATGCATTATTGTTGAGTAGTTGCTAAGCATTCTAGGAACCATTGTGGATACATATGTATGTAAATACGATTTCCTTTGTAGCTGTCTTCGCATAATGACATTGCAAAGTTTATAGCACAAAAACATACAATTTCGATCTCCTCATACACAGCGGATGACAGAGGCGAAGAGAGAGAGAGAGAGAGAGAGAGAGAGAGAGAGAGAGAGAGAGATGAGAGAGAGAGAGAGAGAGAGAGAGAGAGAGAGAAAGAGAGAGAAAGAGAGGGAGAGAGAGAGAGAGAGAAAGAAAGAGAGGGAGAGAGAGAGAGAGAGAGAGAGAGAGAGAGAGAGAGAGAGAGAGAAAGAGAGGGAGAGAGAGAGAGAGAGAGAGAGATATATAGAGAGGAATCAATAGAGAAGAACCAGTATTGAAAACGACTGGAAGACAAAATGCGAGAGATACAAACACCGACAAGTGAGGGGAACGCAAGAAGAATAAAGACAATTATCAAGAAAGCCACGAGAGAGAGAGAGAGAGAGAGAGAGAGAGAGAGAGAGAGAGAGAGAGAGAGAGAGAGAGAGAGAGAGAGAGAGAGAGATAGATTAGGAAAGATAGAAGAGAGAGAGAGAGAGAGAAAGAAAGAGAGAGAGAGAGAGAGAGAGAGGAGAGAGAGAGAGAGAGAGAGAGGAGAGAGAGAGAGAGAGAGAGAATGATAAGAAAAAGGGAACATTTTATGTGAGCAGCAGAGAGGGTGAACCTTACAACTTTTATAGGCGTTAATTTAACAAACTGAGGCTTCCCGAAATTGTTGATATAGGCCTCAATTTAGTAAACTGAGGCTTCCTTGAAAATTTTATAATGTTTTAAAAAATAATTTAAGCAAAAAAATTTTTAAAAAAATTAAAAAAAAAGACGCCATTGTCGTTGGCGTTCACGTTGTTGCTGCTATTCGTTAACCGAATATTTGATCAAGTCCGACACGATATCTTATCCGAGGATCTGATAAATTTATCGTTATAAATCCGTGTGGGATTGACTGAGCGCGGCTAAAGAAATTTCTAAATTGATTATGATCCATATCGCCACCGCACCACGTTTGCCATATATTTCTTAGCGTGTGAGTATCAACAGCGTTAAACACGCATAACAAATTGCAGTTATCTCTGATCACTTTAGGAATTTGTGTATAATGTTGAGTGATATATATCACGTCAGTGTTTTTATGTCTACCTCGTGAAAATATCCTAGCAGGATTCTTTTGATTATCTAACATGATATCATCATATACGACTAAATTGTTAATACTTCCGTCGATGGAGTCAATGCTAGGTGCCTCTTCGATATCAGTTATAAACTCAATGATATCATCGCCGTTAATTTCTAGCGCGGCTTCGTTAAAATCCTTTAACACTTCATAACATCGCTGATCATCTACGCTTGGAGCAATCAAATACAACTTGTCCCACTTCATCCATCTCGTTATCAAATTAAGTAGCAATTGTGTCTTACCACTTCCAGATGGTCCAATGATAATCGCACGAATAGAATTTGGTAACATTGCATGGTGTTTAATAGGTTCCCGTCGTCTCGTAGCTGAATAATCAATTACATTCATATTGTTATATATAAATTATGGATCTATATTGTGTGAAATGTAAGACGTGTACTGGCACAAATGACTTGACAACGATTACAACAAAAAATAATCGATCAGCGCTTTCTGGTAAATGCGTACAGTGTAGTACGAAGAAATTTAGATTTACTTCCACGAACCTTTAAAAAAAACGAGGAGGTGATATTGCAGCCAAGTTAGCAAATCTCCCTGGAACACCATGGGCAAAATACTCAGGAGAAAAGCACCTTCCAGGGTATAGTTATTGTGGACCGGGAACAAGACTCGATATCAGACTCGATGACCAAAACCAACCCAAACCCGGTGAATATCCAATAAACGCTATTGATAAGGCGTGTCATACTCATGATGTTGCATATAAAAGCAGCAATCTTCAACATAGACATCTCGCGGATGTGAAATTAATTCATGCGTTAAATGCTATTCCTGATAAATCGTTCAAAGAAAAATTGGCTTCGTGGTTGATAAAATCCGCTATGAAGGGTAAATTGATGTTAGGTGCTGGTAATTAATAATATGGAATCTGTTTATTATTCTCCAAAAGGATACTGGAGAGGCAAGGCAGCAATCAATAAACTCGCTAGCGCTGCAAAATTAAAAAAGGATACTGCGGCGGATTGGTTATCCAAACAGGCGATATGGCAAATTTATCTAACAGCGCCTAAACGAATTAACTATTCGCATTTTGATGTTACAACACCTAATGAAGTTCATCAAGCTGATATACTATTTTTACCACATGACAACGGTTACAAATACGCGTTAACCGTAGTTGATATTGCTAGTCGATACAAACAAGCAGAACCACTGAAGACAAAATCATCTACTGAAGTAGCTTCTGCATTTGAAAGGATTTATCGACGAGGTCCACTACGCTGGCCAAATCTGTTACAAGTTGATCCTGGCAAGGAATTTCAAGGCGCTGTTTTAACAACGATGAAACATCATAATGTCATCATACGACGAGGACATACTGCACTACATCGCGATCAGGCAATTGTTGAACGATTTAATCGGACTCTTGCTGAGCGGTTATTTGGATATCAATACGCGAAGGAGTTTATTCAACATAGACGATCCCGTGAATGGGTTAAGATATTACCAGGTGTAGTTACCGCAATCAATAATGAGATTACTAGAACAATCAACATGAAACCTAACAACGCTATTAAAAAAAAGTATATACCCGTACAACCACAAAAAGATTTCAAGGAACAAATTCTTGGTAGTAATATCACTGTAAGGTATTTATACGAACCAGGAGAGCTTGAGGGTGGTACAAAAAGAGCTACCGATTCTATTTGGAGCGTCACTACGCATAAAAAAAACCAGTATAACACGATCAACTGGTGGAAACGCTAGCGTTTCTAGACCAGCAATCTATAAACTAGATTCAACTGCTCCTCAGCGAGGATTTACACGCGAACAATTACAAGTAATTCCTGACGATACTCAATTACCACCGCTGGGTCTTAACTAGCACCACGGCGTCTGTTGCACTCAAGACAAGTCAGCATCACATTGTCATTGGTATGACCAATGCTGCTATTCTTTCTGTCTACGGTAAATTGGCGGGGGTCTTTATCCGACCAACTCCAACGCATTATACAATTACAACTCGCGCAGTGATTATTCTGTTGTTGCTTTAGTGAAATTATCAATTCAGCATCAATGTTAAATTTTCTATTATTTTTTTTATCCTGTTGTTTATAACCAGAGAGTTTTTTTCTGATAAAATCACCAGTGATATCATCGGCGCTGATAATAGTGCCATTATCGTCAACGACAATTCTTCGAAGCTGATTTATTCACCGTACTCTGGACACTGCGAGATAAACTAAATTCGACCCCTCAATGCGATTATCTACCATCCAAACAATTGTATCTGTGATAGTTAAGCCTTGTGAAGAGTGTATTGTTGCTGCATAACCTAACGTCCATGGTGATTTATCAGCGCGTAATGCATCTTCAATGACACTGATATCAACTAGCACAATATCATTTAACACTAAATTCTTCCTTTGTTGTTGTCCAGGAATATCAACTTCAATATTCTGCTTTCGTGTATCCGAAGGTTTATAATACAACGGTACTGGAAGTGTTGCAAATTTTTCTTTATGTAATTCAAATAACTTCATCTGAAGTGCGTTTCTGATTATTTTTCTACTCGCGATTATCAAATCATCTGGCTTCCATGTTTCCCAAAAATCATTCATGGAAGTTTCTGAAATTATTTCACGCGCTATTTCACATTAGATTCTATCCGGTTGTAATCTAATTAGCGCTTTGAACTCTCGTAATTGTTCATCAAGTGATCTATAATCAGTGGTAATTTCTTCATAATAATCTACAAAACCCTTTAGCCATTCATGTGGAGATCCACCAACAAATGGCGGTGGTTGACCGTAATCCCCGCACATGACGATTTTTGTAGTTTTCAATAACAACCATTCGAGAAATGTCTGTAATACACTCAACGATACCATGCATATTTCATCCCAGATTATGATTTCAGGAATGAATTTATCGCCCATTCGATCAGGAGTCCATGTATCGCCTTTCCATCGAAAGAAGCTGTGATAAGTACAGGCTCTTACTCACCGCGCTATCATCTCCCTGGCGAGTCTGTGAGTTGGTGTTAACACAATCATGGTTGTGAAATCCGTAGGATTTTCCCGACGAAATAATTCAATTGCACGAGTTGTCTTTCCTGACCCACCACAACCGTTTAATTAAACTGTCTTGTATCTACATACGGGATCAGATACCGGTGGTGCATTAGAAAATTCTGATTGAATTTCAATACGGCTACAACAAAGATATTTATCGTCGTTGGCAACGTCTGCGGATTCACAATACTCGTGTAGTTTTTCCTTTTTAAATCGCCAACGTCACCACGCTTCCTCGGGATCTGTGAATGCCGCTACAGCTGATCTATATTTCTCGTGTATATACATCGAATCAGTAGCTACTCTAACCGCGGTATTAGGAAATCTATTTATCATCGAAAATAGATTAATACAAGCATAACCGAGCATAGAACTTCTCAAATGTGTATACTGGGGGTTATATCCATCACAGTAGGTAACAACCGTACCAGATTTCTCACCGTTGGATAGAAAAACATCCCTACGGGATACAAGTTTTCCATGTTTCGTTAAATCCGCTATGATAAAATCGTATTCTGCGTTGTCTATGATCAACCTCGAAGAGTATTTCGCATTGTCATATCTTCCACCTTGAGTGAATTTAACAATTATTTTTCGTCCGAAATCTTTGGCTTGCTTGTTTTTAATTTCAAATAACCGCATAGACCAATTCATGATTTCTTCTTCATTTAAAATCTTCGTTGAAATTGCAAAGCAATTTCCATTTCCATCTGAAAATTGTTTTCGTATTTCATCAATTATACGATCTAAATCTGGTTGTGGTAGCCTAACATCTTTTTGCGCGTGATAGCATATAATAGCTTCACCGACAATCAACGATTGTAACATCTCACAATCAATCATATACCGCAATAACACAATTGGCATCCACGCCTTTTCATATAGGTGTCTACCAAGCCAAAGATAACTACACGGATGTAACCCTGCAGGGAATTTGAATGATATCACACGAGCGAATCCGGTTAAATCAAAATCAGGCAAACGACCATTAATCGCAACACGAGTCATTTCATGCGTGGGGTGTCCAAATCGTTTAAAATACTCAGAGCATTCTCCATACCCGAGAAAACTTCCAGGATAACACGCGGATATATCAATTGAAATCATACCATCACGTGAGTATTTTGTATTCCACAGTCCTCCATGACTAAATTCGACGCAACTCAATTTAACGTCCTCGAGAAAATCACTTCGTGTTGGACGCCATGAGTTTTTCTCTCTTGCGAAGTAAGCTACCACTGATGGAATAGTAAAACTATCCGTGAGTAGTTTTTCATGGAAACTCTCCGGTGAAAAATCATTAGCAATTTTTCTCATTCTGTTATCTAAATCTTTAATACGATATAATTCACCATTTGGTCTTACAAATGGATCAAATCCTAATTCGGAACCATCACTGCTAAGTAACCACACTGACACGGGATCATCTTTACACAACGCGTGAATAGCATCGAATAATTTCTCTTCATAGAAAACACCCCCGGAAAATTCCTCTGGGATATATCTCACGGATCTATCTCGTGGAAATATTGTTACTGCAGGTGTCCACGCGTGTTCGTTATGATCAATAATTTCAATTGGCGCTCCATTTTTGTTATATTTCGATCGTGTAATATTTCTCCGGTTATCGTCATAACGGTTATTGGGAATCTTAATGATGCTTCTAATTTAGCTATATCGGAAATCTTTGCACCGTGCTGTTTCACTGTCAGTTCCCATTCGGTTATTTTCCTACGTCGTAGATCAGTTAGTTTATTTCCTCGGGATGCATTTGTGAAGTGTTCCATTACACGTGTTGCTACACAATTCAACATCGACGACGTTTTCATAGGTGCTAGTTTTGCAATATCAGGTTTATCATTTATCGGGTATATTCCGTAAACAACTGCTGTTACAGGGTAAGATCTCTCGTAGTATGGTTTGTCAATTCCAGTTAGAATTCCTGGTTTGGAATCACAACTCACAATGACAATTTTTTTATCTTTGAGAATTGGATCAAATTTATCTCTGATAACCCATTCACCTTCGTCTTCGATAATGAATTTTATTCTAAAAAAGTACTTCTGTTGGGAATTACTTGAAAATCCTTTTGATTTTACGCCAAGGTGTGAAATTATCTCAGCTGCTCTTGTATTGTTCATGATAGCATCTATTACGGGTACATTGACATCGTCATGTATAATTCGAAATGTCGACCAACAGTGTGCTGCACCGTCTCGGTAGAATTCATTAAAACACTCTCTGATTTTACTCAGTATAGTTCTATCATCGATTAGATGTTTTGTATATCAGAGATTCTATCTAGATTAAATCTAGCATTTTTCCAAGGTGAAATTTTCGATAATCTCTGAAACTCCTTCATATCGAGATTAAAACTAGCATTTTCCCAAGGCGAAATTTTAGATAATCTCTTGAACTCCTTCATGTTGTTGTCGTTTAGACGTTTTGGTTTAACAGAAACTCTATCGAGATTAAATCGAGGATTAATTTTAGATAATCTCTTGAGCTCCTTCATGCTATCATTTTTCAAAGGCGTAATGTTCGATAATCTCTTGAATTCCTTCATATTATAATTAAAACAAGTATTTAAATAAAAAGTTTCTATATAATGAATCATTGCAAATGGCTTATGATTGGATCAACAAACCCGTGTAACAAATCATGCAGAAATGAATTCTGTGGGTATCATATGCAAAGCGTGAGAAACGGCTCAAAAGGTCTTGTCCCATGCATCCATTGCCGGGTAGGTGTTAGAGGCAATTCACAATTATGTATCAATTGCGGGGGTAGGCATTATAGAGAGTTGAAGCGTTATTATGACAAGCGAAGAATAAAAAATCCTGACTCTGTCAATGACGTCAATGACGTTGTCAACGGCAAAATCATAAAAACCGCCCAGGACTACATAGAAAGATTTCCCAATGTTATATCTCAACCAAATAATGAATTAGACAAATAGAAGTATTATGTATACAAATGAGCCAAGAATTTAAACGACATCCTGTTATTGAAAACTACGAAGCTTCTCGTGATGGTGTTGTTAGACACAGTAGACTCAAGAAGCCGGTTGGTACTCTGAGTAATCAAGGATATTTGATGTTTGATGTTGGGAAGAAGAAATATCTCAATCATCGTTTCATATATGAAGTATTTAACGGATTGATCAAGAATGGTTTTGTTATTGATCACATTGATCGCATTAAGAGTAATAATTCTTTATCGAATTTACAAGCTATTTCACAACGTGAAAACACCAAACGAGGTAAGAGTGGAAAACACTCGAAAAATGCTAGACCCGTAAGATCGTTTAACATTGACAACACGGAAATAATATTTCAGTCTATTACTTCAGCCGATAGATATTTTGATATTTGTTCGACTTCAGTACGATTTGTTGCAGGGAATATCACCAGAACCGCTTTTTCAAAACGTTTTTGTAAAAAAATTCGATTTGTTTACATCTAACTGTATAATCTTGCATTGGAAATTACTTTGCAATTTCCGGGAGATAACTCCGTTAGGTAACGCGCGTGTGACAAATCACCAATGACAGAGTTATCGTTGAAACACTGTTGATGGTTTGGTGGTTTTTGTTTGGTTGGTTTTGCTATTATGAATCTCAATAACACATAATCAATTTTGTCTTTTTTCAAGTATTAACAGAACTGTTTTATATACTCGTCGTATTTAATTCTTTTTTTTAAGTGTCTGCTTCAAGTATCATGTGTACTTCAACGTTGTCAGTGGTCGCTATTAAACACAACAAGGAATAAAATCACTACACCGCGCTGTGCTGTTAGTCTCTAACAGCGGCTTATATACCATAAATCGTTTTATACTATTGGGGTTTTAGCGTTCGAAAATCATACATGTGATCATTACAACCCATACACTTCCTGGTGTATGGATATCTTTTGTTATTCATACAACCTAGGTTTTATATAGGTTGTAATGATCACGTATGAATGTAGACCCACCCCGTCATCCATTGTCATTGAATCAATTCAATGTTATAATCTATTGTTGTGTGCCGTCGTCATTCATAACCATTGTCATTGAATCAATTCATTGTAAATACCATTGTCATTATAATCCATTGTCATTGAATCAATTTATTGTATTATACCATATCACCTATAATCTATTGTTGTGTGTTGTCTGTGCAAACGTATCCTCTTGTAGGTCAAACCCGCTATCCGAGTTAGACTTACTCACAGGGGAATACGTTTCGTGATTATATGTAACCGTTGAGCGCCGCTTGATGTATAAACACCAAGGGGGTTCAAAACGGTGATGTGTAATTGTGCCGTCGTCATCCATTGTATATAATCATAATCGTTATAATCGCGCTAAGCTTCTGGATATGCTAAGATGAACAACACCTTAGCGTGTCCAGAATTCATTTTGTTGAATTTGAAACTCTTTGAGTTTCCATCGAAGATTTTCATTGCAATGAAAACTCAAAGAGTTTCAAATTAAATAAATATACTTTTCATATATATGAATCTTGAAAATCTCAAATGTGTTATTGTTGAAATCAACAAGCTTAAGGAGCAAAATATTGAGTTATGTTCAGGGTTAGATTGTGATCAAATTATGACCGATTTCGACAATATACAATTTGCAGATCAGAATGGAAAATACGTACTCGCTAAGAAATATTTTTTAATTAAGCGCGTACAAAAATTATCCGTGAAAGTTTAATTTATCATGAAGACATTAATATATTTATACCATTATGTAGCATCGTTGAACATATACGTAAGCAATTAAGTTCAGAATATGAAAGCAGAAAACTTATCAATTGTTAGGTGAGACAGTTAAAAACGTTAATGGAGCAAGCTGAGCCCCACGCGTAGAGAGCCTCCTTTGTTGTATAACCAGTACGGTTAAAAATCTAAAGATTTCTACAATGACATGCATTATCACTACCTGTGCACAACGAGGAAGTAAAATTGTGTGTCCCGGAACAACAGGGAAGTATAAATCTAGTGATTTCTTTTTTTTTTTACTCGGTGAATTGTCTACAATTTAACATCACTGATACTATTTCAATAATGGTAGGAACATCACTGACCACACGTAACACAAAGCAGCGACTGAGTGATATTAATAAATTATTACCTATTCGTGATCGTATACGTGAAAAACTTCAGCAGCGGCAGTTAACTCAGACTGATTTTACAGAGGGTTCTGAACAACTCTTTAAGCCGATTGTTGCTGCAACTACAGATGTGAAAAAAGCTACTGAACGAGCTATATACGGAGATGTCCCTGAAGAGGGAAAACGAGTGGAGATACCTCTTCTTGGTGAACTTGAAAAAATAGCAATTGAAACTGAACAAACAAAACGGGCTATACAAAAACTTTCATGTGATATGGAAACTCAGATGGAAATACAACGACAAAGTGGTATTGATGTTAATGATGAATCTCAAAAAGACCCCCCTGAAGAATCGCCACTTGAATCAAAAAGAACAGTAGAGGGTTTACGGAGGAGATTTAACGAGGAGGGGATAGCAGCAATTGATGAGACTAATCCAGCAGAAATTCCTGTGTTTGTTGTTACGACTTATGAAAACAGAAAAAAAATGTTGAAACCAGAGCAACATAGATATATTAAAAATCCACAACATTGGGCTGATGTGATTTATAAAATAAAAACTGGAAAAAGTCGTATTAAACAAAAGGAAGATACATCATACATTGAATACATGAAAATAGTAAATCGTGTAAACAATGAATATGAAGAACTGCGACAACAACAAAAACCAAAAAAATTGCAGCGGCGGAAACAATCTTTGAAGAAAATGTCCTACTCACCTAAAAAATCAAACCCAATCCAAGCATAGATACACAAGGTGCAATTGGTGACGATGCAGAGTATGAAGATGATGAGGAATCTTCCCCCGTTGAGACGTTTGGGAGTGGGATATCAGCGAAATTGCCTGCAATTTCATGTCCTAGATTACTACTAGATTCTTGGTGATATAGCACGATTAGAAATACTTGTAGGGGGAAAACGGGCTGGAAATAACTCACCATAAATAATCAATGAAGCTGCTGATATCTGTAGGCGATTATTTCAAGGTGGTATCATGGATATTGCAACATATCGAGATTTCATTGAAGAGTTAGTGGACGGTCACCATAGTGACTGAAAATCCTTTGGATTTTTCACCATCACGATTAGATAAATAGCAATTGAATAGAGAATGATCATACACTACAACCATGATAAACCAACTAACGTCTACGTGGTAAACTCACGATTGCCAAAATACCGAGCATACTATGGAGATGGTCTCGGTAACACTATAATGGGATTATTTTCAAGAATGGCTCCAAAAGTAGCGCCGCTAGCAAAACAACTATCAATGAAATCCATTGATGTTATCAAAGATAAGGGTATTAGCGCTGTTGGTGATCTTGCCACGAAGGCGTTTTCAGCCGCGAAGGATAAACTAACAGCGCTAGTTCGACGGAGAAATTCGAAGAATTTCCAATCTAGATTTTCAAAGAAACCACGAATGACTTCACTGCCATTTACTGCGGTTATGCCTGCAAGTGTTAGTAAAATAATAAATAACACAGTAGATGAAAAACTACAGTCAATGATGTCATCGATGACCACCCAGGATAATAACACAGAAAATATGATAGCGGGAAGTGGTCTTGGAAATTCAAAGAATTTCTACAAAAGTCAAAGACGTCGATGAAAATCATTGTTGAAATTGTAAATTACTTTGCAATTTCAAAGAATTTTCACGATTTCACCTTCAATTTAGACCAGCGGGTATATAATAAAAAATGTTCAAACAGAACCCTGATAGTGCATTTGACATGGACGCCCCAGTACTCAAGGATGATTCTGTACGCGATTATCAATTTTTTGCCTATCACGCAGTACAACCTGATCATAGAGCACGAATTGAACTTCAAGATCATGATACCAGTAAATACTTTTTGCCTTGTGAGGCCTTTATTGAAGTCGAAGGTGAACTCGTAACAAATGTTGCAGATAATACACCATATGATGATGACCAAACTACCCGAGTTGGTTTTGTTAACAATGGCATCATGGCGTTATTTGAAAGTGCTAGATATCTCATTGATGGAAGAGAAATCGAATCTATTGAACGCGAGGTTGATATTGCTACGGGAATAATCGGGTTAGCGAGATATTCTGATGACTATACTAGATCGGCGGGTCCATCAATGATGTTCTCGAAGGATATTACTGATAACGCTGATCACCTTCAGCATATTAAAGTGTTAACAGCAAGAGATACTGCAGAAGCCAATCAACAAGAAGCAGCTAATCCAGAACGTCGAGCTAGACCAGCTGCTGCCTTTGATATTCTCGGAGGCGTTAATCGCAATTACAACCTGGGATTTGCAACACGATTATCAACGTTACAGGGACAACATCGACGGTTTTCATGCCCGATTCCGTTGCATCACATATTTGGATTTTGTAGAAACGTCAGAAAAGTTATATATGGAGCAAAGCATACGGTATCACTAGTACGATGAGGTACTGATGATAATGCAATCTGGCGGGGTGCTGGCGTTGCCGCTGGTAAAGTCGTTTTATCAAAACTAACACTGTGGATGCCAGTGTTAACTCCGTCGTTGTTAACAGAACCGCGATTGTTATCATTTATGGATCAAGGAAGAAAAACATTGCTGAGTTGGTTGACAACATCCACATATACCATAGATTATAATATTGATAGTACACTTACATGGCACTTGGCAGCACGACAGGGTATTTCAGCTCCACGTCATATTTTTATTGCGCTACAGAATAGAGCGCGATTGGATAATCAAGAACGTTCCCATATGATATTTGATCAAATTGGGTGTAGTGAAGTCTCGTTGAAAATAAACGGACAGCAAGAACCATCAGAGGATATACAACTTAACTATGAAAACAACCACATTGCACGAGTTTATCATAACCTGTTGTCGTATATGGGACGTGATCAAAATGTTGATACTGGTCTACAAATATCACAGTTTGATTTTAGGAGTCTGTATCCGATTTATTACTTTTCGTTGGAACATCTTGACTTGATGAGACAGTCCGTCGTTGAAATACACTTCCGAGCTCGTGTAACCCGTCCTGTTGGTCCAGTAGTTGGTGGGGTACCTACTATCCTTATCCAGAATTATAGAGCGGTTGCTGTCATTCTCAGTGATAAAACAATGCTACTCGAAGGTGTTGGTGGACGAATGAGAGTGGTAGATGCACCAGTGGAAAATCTGTGATTGATTACATATTTCCATCTCTCTCTCTCTGCGATTTGGAATCAATCTGTTTTGTATAATGTCGTATAATAATATCAATGTGTCGTTGACACCTGGTCAGTTAAAAAAATTACAATCCAAATCAGCTAAGCAATGTGGAACTACAATAACGCTGAAACCTAATCAAAAATGAATGGCGGAGGAACTAAACTATCACTGACGAAGACTCAAGTTAATCATTTTAATAAGGCGCTTAAAGAAAAAAAGGAGTTCAGGTTACTCTTTCTGCGAGCGCGATTAAAAACATGGGAAAGACTGGTGGTATATTCCCGCTGTTAGGGTTGATTCCAGGGTTGATTGCCGCAGCGGCCCCAGCGGTAGCTAAAGCGGCAGCGTTAGGGGCTATTGGTACCGCGGCAGGAATGGCACTAAAGAAAGCAACGGGAAAGGGGTATAAAAAAAGGGGAAAGGTCTAAGACTACCAGGAACTCCACACACGTGGTACAAAGGATCGGGTCTAAGAATCCCAGGAACGGTTTACTAGTGAAAAATCTTCCAATGTCCAATTTTGATTTAATTGATGCCGCTAAAAAACTCGCGATTAAAAACTTCAGAGGTGTTTTTAATAAAGATCAGTTACCGGCACAACCAAATAATGTTGAAACCGGTATTATTAATCTAGATAACAGCGATGGACCTGAAACCAACTGGGTTGCATACGCGATTGATCAACGTGGGATTATTTATTTTGACTCATATGGACTAGCGCCTCCGAAGGAATTTAACCGCTATATCCTTAATTTATCAACACGCTTAAAAATACCCCGTTGGTATTCCACGTTACCAACACAAACGATGATTGACCCACCCATATGTGGCAATAAAGTATTAAACGTACTTGATGCTATTTCACGAGGACAAAAAACACCCCATGTAGTAGTGAATGAGTATACTAGCAGTCGTTGGATTGAAAATCTTTGATTGGAAATCTTTTAGATTTTAAACAGAGAAAAGATTTCTATGATAACAATGATTGATATTTGGGGACGACCTTTATCAGCGCTAAAGAAACCGGAACCTGTTGGAGTTGAAATCAAGTTAAAAAACTAATCGAAGATGAAATAGCCGAAACGTTGAACCTAGCAAGTGTTGATCCTGGTGAAATAGTTGTATTTGGCGATCGTCAGGGTAAATTGAAAACTAGTAATATCTCCCTCGATAATATTTTAGTTAAACGACGAGATGCATCAGAGGATACTATCGCGCTATTTTCCGATCACGGTAAACTCAAACCAGGTGTACTAGTTTTAACGATCACGGATAAATTAACTACACTCGATAACACGGCAAATGCATTGAAATCGCTCAATGATAAGTATGACGATCATATAGTTGTATTTAATCAGTTTACTGCAATAAAAGGAAATATAATTGACAAAATTGATAAACCCATACTAGAATTTTTGGGAAATCTACCAGTGACTACACCAAAACTCACTTCGATAAAAGATTCTATGTTAGAACTAGCAGCTCTTCAATCCGAAAATGAAAAACACGTGAAACAGTTTTCAATGTTTCGTAAAAACATCATTGATAAGTTTATTGGAACCCCATTTGATAAAATTGAACTAACCCTTCCTGATATTAAAAAAACCATCGATGATCTAAAAACATTCAACAACGCAATGAAGGATGATACAACGAGGACGATAGGTGTTATTGAAAAAATTATAATTCCTCATGAGAAAACCAACAATATCGTATACACGATTCAACACGGTTCATTTGCGTGGACTCCCACAACCAATATTTTACACGTAACCGCAGCAGTCAAGGGTATTTATCGATTAACAATAGTATCACCGACTCAGTTCAATATATCATCAAGTAGTTCATCTGGAGTTAATAATACAATATCAACGATCATCGACAAGGATGTATCTGAACAGTTCACGATAACGACCGCAGATAGAAATCTAGCCAGGGTTTCAGTAACGTGGTACGTATAATTCGTAGTGGATTTAAGTAAACAATTAAATTGAAAACACTAATGCTGCTAAAATAAGATGACAATCCCTTCAGTGTATCAGTATCGCTATGATCAAGTCAGAGAATTTCAAACTAAACTCAGCTCACGCTGTGAGGAGTATCAAATAAAAATAAAAAAATACAAACGAAGAATAACCGCGGTTGATATCACCGTGTATTCGGTGTCGGGCGTAATTACTGCTGCTGGAATAATATTATCTTCGGTTACAATGATTGCTCCGGTCGTAGTTCCAATCGCTATTTCCGCGGTGGCTACAATCGCGGGTATATTAACCGGGATCACAAAAAAAAACTATCATCGTGTAGCCAGAGTAAACTACACGACAATGAAATTAAATTTCACATTGCATCTACCGGTTACTCGCAATTGTCCTCGTTGATATCATCGTCACTCGATGACACAACAATATCAGATAGCGAATTCTCAACGATGGCTGAATTGTATAAATCGACAATGCTGAAATTAGAGCGGAATAATAATAATAACAATGTCGTCGCAAGAACTACTTCAACAAATAGTAGAAAATACAACACCGGTGAAAACAAGCATGATATCAATAACCTCAACGCGTCCTGAATTCAGTGTGAATTTCCCAACCCCCGTTCCCGTGAGCGAGATCGCGTTGGCAAAACTACGAGTGTATCATAGCTGGCCCAATATCAGATCGGTAGCATTTGGTGGTCAACAACCAAATAATTCCTTAGTGTTCGCGTGGAAAAATCGTGAAGACGGAACTCCAGACTGGAACGTTGTCTCGTTGCCAACTGGGTCATATCAAATCGAACAAATCAATAACGAATTACAACGAAGAATTAAATCTATTACTGGAAAAGAATCAAAAATCGCTATAACGATTCACGAGCCGACGTTATCATCTGCGATTGAGATCAAATCACCCGGATATGTCGTTGATATTTATCAAAGTTCTATTAGAACCATACTAGGATGGCCTGAAATTCCACCTAGACTAGAAATTGTTATACCAGATGAACCCGTAAAGGGTAATTATATCACCGACAGGATAAAACCCATCAATGAAGTGAAAAGTTATCAATATTATTCTCCCAACAAGTTCATTGGATATGATAACTATAATCGTTTGACATTTAACGCTGGTAGCATCGAAGACAATTTAACAGCGATGAATAATGATTTTTCATTATTGTTAATATCCCTTAAATCCGGCTCTCTCACACAAGATGAATTTATTAGTGTAGTACAAACAGGTAACAAAATCATCAACGATATGGAAACATTTCATTCGCAAATTATTCAAGAAATATTAATGAACGACGACAATAAAGAGATATTTATGGACGCATATAATATCCGCATAGAGGATATTCAAACATTTAAAATTCCTGGGTATAAACCCGACGAATTAAAAAAATATCTCAGTTATGCCATCGATATTGGGTTTAAGAAAATCCACGACGATTGGAAGAAATTATCACGACAACAAACAAATATTCTGACATTTAATAACGACCCAGATGGCGGTGGGAGACATATCGCTCCTCAAAATGTAGATATATCCTCAGTGATTGCGCTGAATTTAGTACGTGATGTTATCGAAGGAAGCTATCAAATAAATCTTGAGCAATCAAATCAAGCTCAACAGGGATATATTCTATATTCATTTGCACCAACAGCTCCTCCAGGATTTCTAATTATTGAAGACCCAACTAATCCAGTCTTTATGCGATGTCATAATAATTCTTTAACGAGAATTAATTTCAAACTCACTGACCAATCTAATAATTTGATTGATCTGCGAGGTGAAGATTTGCAAATTAGTCTGTTTGTAAAGTCCTAAGGACTTTCGTCGTGAAAATTACTTGGAAATTGCAAAGCAATTTACGATTTCAACAATGATTTACATCGTAAAAAAATTGTTAACGCATAGCAGCAACGAGGGTGAACGCCAACGACAATGGCGTCTTTTTTTATTTTTTTTTTTTTATTTTTTTGCTTAAATTTTTTTTTAAAAATTATAAAATTTTCAAGGAAGCCTCAGTTTAATAAATTGAGGCCTATATCAACAATTTCGGGAAGCCTCAGTTTGTTAAATTGACGCCTATAAAAGTTGTAGGGTTCACCCTCTCTGCTGCTTATGTGAGATGCAGAATGACTTTGAACAAGAGAAGACACAGGCAGTTTATCCTGGGATCAAAATGAGAGGACTATATAGAGAGAAGGGTAAAGGCAGATGGGAAGAAAGACAGGAGGAGATTTTTTACTAAAATCAAAATAGAATACTGGCTATGAGCAAGAGAGAAAAAGATGAAAACAGTATGTTTTTAATAACCAATGTATACATGTACACTAATATATATATATATATATATATAAACACATGTACACATGTGTGTTTCAAGAAATTAAAAACCTATTACAAGTAATTATGGCTTGTACTCAGTTGACAGTAAATACATTCTGCTTTCATTTTAAATGCGTATTTACTCTTAATAGCAATCTTCTAAAATGCACCAAATACACAACAGCACTCGAGAATAATATGTTATATAACCAGATTTAATACTGGCATCATTTACCAAGGTGTAAAGAGTTTTGGAAACTAGGAATCGATCTAACCATGCCAGCTTGATTGGTTTATTCTTTCTACAAATGGATCTTTCATAATCTATATTTCTTTCTCATCAGATATAAATTGGAATATATTCAGCAGAAACATTACTTACTGCATCCCTTGCTATAGGGTTATTTTGTGAGTTGTATCCTTAACATGTTTGAATACTCCTCCAATAATTATATGCTATTTCATAGTCCTCTACATCCTGCCTCACATCCGTGTAGAAATGAGATGCGAAATTATAATGACAATAACTGTTCATTAGTTTGCATCTGTGATGTCAAACTGAAATATCTTGAACTATCTCTTCCCGTTTACGTCTAAGTGTAGTGGGTGTTTAGTAAACGTAAAATTATATTTCATACGATAGCCACTACCCTATAATCGGAATGCAAACTAAATGCCACACTTTAATCCCTAGATGGTCCAATGTAGGTTTCCAGCAATTTAATAAAATGTGTATATTGCAATAGATCAATTGCGTATTCTTTTTGCGTAAGGCAATTCAATATATCCCTAGTTTTAAGTGGGCACCCAACTCCTGGGAATTCATAGAGGCAATTCATAATGAGACCTCCGCTGTCTCTTGTATACAATGCTAGATATTTGCCGTTGTGGACATTTCACTTATTAGTCTTAGGTTACAAAAACAAAAAAAATAATTGTGTTCAGTAAGGGGAGAATAATAACCGGAAAGAGCATGGGCAATGTTGAAACAGAAAAAAAATAGCCGAATGTCATTTAATAATATTAATATAAATACAAATGCAACAATAAATAGGAAAACCAATGTCCAGTAATTCAATAAGAGTATTTTGGCAATCGTCGTGATTGTTAGTTTTCCTCAAAAATGGGCAACGTATCTGTTTCAAACCTAAGAATTGTCCCCTTGAGAATTTCTTCTTAGATAAAATTTATTATGGACCCAAAATGATATGGCCTGTTAGTACGCTTCATGTCGTTTACCTCTTATGAGAGAAAATGTTGTTTAGGTTTACTAACATAAATATCTAAACAACCTTACTTGGTTGGCTATCTCCAGTTTAATACTGTGCATATGTGTACAAAATTTTCAGTAAAATAATTTCTGTAGTTTCCTCACTGACTATGCTGGCTATTTAACAAAGACCTTGTATCTCTTAGGCATTGTTCAAACAGCGTTTAATTCCCAATAAATTATAATATGATTGATGGGTGTAATATGGAGTAAAATTCTTGACCTTACTCCAGATGGGCACCTTTTAAAGAAAGTGCTACTTTCAATAATATTGATTAAACAAAACTGTGTTTATATTTCATATATTTGGTAATTCATTCATTGCACTTTCAGAAGCTGATAGTATCTAGTATGGCAATTCATTTTCGCTATTTTAATACCTTCTAAAGATAGTATAATTTAGACAAATTCAGGCGGATGTTTGGAGCACACGTGAACAGTCATTTTAGTTAGCAGTGTGCTAAGATCATTTAAAGTTTTCGAAAATACAATAGCCAAAGCAAAGTCAGCCTCATTGCATGTCATAGAGTTAAGCCAAACTTCTCTCCACTTTTCATGTTTTTTGTAAACAAATTAACCTTTCAGACGTCACACTCTCTCCTTTGAATGTATGAAGAGCGGTTCTTGTAGTACATGGTGTACATTATAAAACTGGATTATATTTGCTCTCTAATGAAGCAGAAAGACAACAATAATAATAATAATAATAATAATAATAATAATAATAATAATAATAATAATAATAATAATAAACAGGACTTTGTGCAGCGCCTAATCTTTAGAAGGTCTAAGCGCTTTACACCATTGATAATGATATGTCTACACAAAAGAAACACAAATGACAAAAACAATCAAATTGGAAAACATTAAAACATGCTGAAACATATAAGATGCAAAACATTATTTGGTCTTTAAGTTTGTTCCTGCATTCGAAAAATATTAATTTTAAGAGCACTTTCAACGTTGTCCATATGACTTCGTTTTCATAGTGGGAACAATAAGTATACGATTGTCAAAAGAGGAGTGGTAATATATTGCTGGTGTATACACATGAGTGAGGCCAGATAGGTAAGTTTGACTGGCGTCTATCAGTGAAACATAGCACAGAGAACAAATTTTGTGTTTGATTATGTATCGAATTGATAGCCTGTGTCGGGTACAGAACAGTGTTGAGGTGTATACTGATCGAGGTAATCTAAAGATGCAGCTCTGTTTTAAACCATATAAAGTTTCTGGAGTAAATATTGTGACAAACCAGACATAATTCAGTTACAATAGTCAAGGTTTTAAAGTACTAATGTACACACAAGTGTTTTAGTGGCATCGACTGAAAGATATTTAAGAGTGGAACTCATGCTTCTCAGTTCAAGCTATGAAGCATTGCATATCCATGGCATGTTGGTGCAATGTGAGAGTACTGTCTAGAGATAAGGAATGTAAATGAGAAAGTCTTTGTGATGAGATCATAATAGACTCAGTTTTATCATCATTCATCTGCATCTTGTTACATGTCATCCATGATTTGACATCAGAAATGCACCTCTCTACTGCGTGGATGGTAACATCAACTTTACTCGGATGGCTAGATTTGTATACTTGGGTGTCATCAGCGTACAATTGGTGAGACACTGGGTGATCATATAGGACACTTGAGAGCGGCTGAGTGTAAAGAATGAAGAGAACAGGTCCAACAACAGATCCCTGTGGAACACCACAACATAGATCAACTGGGCTGGAATGTAATCCATTTGCAGCTACAATTTGTGTCCTGTTTACTATGTAGGACTTTAGCAGCTTTACGTTATATTCGGAACGCCAAGTACATGCTGGTGACGGTGAAGTAATATATCATGGTCTATTGTGTCAAATTCTGCATACAAATCAAGAAGGGTGAGGACTGTAATCTTTCCACTATTCGAAGCAGAGAGAACATCATTAAATACTTTTAGAAGAGTAGTTTCCGTACTGTGGCAAGGGCATGATGCAGACTGTACATTGCTAAAAAGACTGTTTGAATTAAAATGAGATACAAGTTGGGTTAGACCAATATTTTATAAGGTTATTGATATGAATGGGTGATTATAAATTGGCCGGTAGTTCTTTAAATCGTTATGGTCAAGTGTTTGTTTCTTCAGCAGAGGCTTTATGATGGCAGATTTGAAAAATGATGGGAATTCCCTTGCTGAGAAAGAGGTATTAATAATATCAGTTAGTGAAGGCAATATTGGGTCTAAGTACTCCAGCAGCAGTGATGTTGGAATTGGATCAAGTTCACAAGACCTCGTCACCATTGTCCGTACTAAATCAATAGAGACAGGTTCAAGTGGCTATCGCTGAACTTCTGTATCATAACCTTATGGTGATGAGTTAATTGAAATTGTGTTGCCAAGCGAATCTCTCATGGTTTGTATTTTGTCACCGATGAAATTTGAAAATAGGACCGGAAGGCCTACTACAGAGTAGGTGGTTGGAAGTGGTGTTCATTTGCAGGCTGGTTTTTTAATGTGTTTTTTTAGTACTTGACCTTTTTTGGAAAATCATCTCATAATATATTATGTAATTTTGAAGATTATTTTATAATGTTGTAACGCGCTTAGAGCTTCTAAAACTTAGACTATATACAATGTACTCATTATTATTATTATTATGATTATTAGTATTATTAGTATTATTATTATCTAGAAATTAAGATGTACTCAACAACGTTGCTAAAGAGATATGTTGAGAAAATATTCAATATATTGGAATAATAAACAAACGTTATCATCCTTGTTCAAGCTAGAATGAAATAAAAATAGTAAATACATCATCCTACAAACAACGTAGAAAAGGTAACTATCGTCACATGCTAAAGTAATAGTTTTGAAAGCAAGGAATCCATGGAATGTCCTGCTATCTAAAAGACTTTGCAAGCTAAACAGTTTATGGAAAGAAGTAACATTTTTTACATATTTGTTATCCTACATGAGGAATTAAATAATTATGTTTCAAACTTAGTTAATCAATATTAATTTGGTTAAAACTGAGATAAATGATTTCAACAAATTCGTTTAAAGCCAAATTCCTGTGTTGTTTTTATGACTTCTTCACAAATACACATATATGTCCGTACTGCCATTGTGAATTAAACATAATTTATGATTAATGTTTGAACCGAGGTCCCTTCTATAAATCTGGATGAGTCTATTAACATTTAACGTAACACAAATCACCACTACCATAATCTTAAGACAAATGTCATTATAAAGTAGATATAGAGACAGATGAGGTCCTTTAACAACGTTTAAAGTATACTTGGATCATTAGGGTAGTAAGAAGATAAAACGGATGACAATAGTGGAGAGACTGGACATCATTAGAAAAGACACCACTGAACACTAGAGACTTATGACGGACATGGGCAGAATAGAAACATGAAACAATAAACGCAGAAACATATATACGTGCCTCTGAGACCAAATTCATTGTGATCATCACAAACATACTGATGTACGAAGACATTAATATTAATGATATTTCTCTCAGTTTCAAACGCCTTCTATATCGGGATCATTTTCTAAAATTGAAGTTGAAGACCAACACTGTATATTCATTTTATAATCAGTATGATCAATTTACCAGATTGCATATGATATCAAGGATTTATTGAAATATATATTCCAAAGTTGTAAATTGGTTGTTTAATTGCATTTAATGTAACCGTCATGATAATGATGTCTGAAAATTAATGGTTTAATATGTTAATATTTGTATTCCATACGCCATTTCTGCATACTTTAGAAAAACAAAAGCTGTTTAATTCTGTTGCTTCTTTATTAAATAAATGGCTTATGAAAGTTTATAGCATTGTTTTATTCAACGCGCTCATTGTTTTTAAACAGTATTAATCAGATATGTGATCAGCTACGTCCAATGGTACGTACATTGCATGATCGAATTCCAAATTCCAAAACAATTCACATCCAAATTTTACATATTCATTATCAACATTAATCTCGTCATTTCATCCAAATGCAACACGATACATATGTTGTTTCATATTTTTTTCATGATTGAGATTTAAAAAGTATTTTCACTTTATGTAGCAATGATATTGAAACAGTTTGGGAATTCCAAATGAACAATTACTGATTATATAAATGTATATTCGCTACCGTCAAATATGACATTAAGGAATTTCCAAGTTCACTATAAGTGTGTTTGTGTGATTTGGCAATGCATATTGAAAATATGTATTAAAAGCAATATCAACATTATTATATAAATTGCAGATTTAATAATACATATAAACACAACTAGTTGCTCTCCTTCATGTTGCGTGCAGAATGCAGTATATAGGCCGTATCAATCAAAACAGACAAGGAACGAAATATGAACGAAGTTACAATTATAGTTGGTACAACCATGCACCCTCTTTTACGATTCTTATTGGGTTGGTAGATTTTATAGTGCGAATGAAGTAAAGCTGAATTCGGTACGATTGCAGTTTAAATGCAAACTCATTTGAGGAAACATCTAAATATTTCCAGTGCGAAGGTGTAGCAGCATAAATGATTTGACCAGAGCATCCATAAGTGATCCCATGGTCTTAATATAAACGAATGGAATAAAATATGGGTTTATACGTTTATCCATAAACAGTTACATTTCGTAAACAAATGAATTTGATAATTTACTGTGGTAAACTATAACTTTATTATTGACCTCTATCGTCATCAACTACTGCACGAAACAGAAAGCTTCACGCTGCTGGACATGGCACGCACCAAATGGAACTCATCGTAACCAGATCAATTACATACTGGTTCAAAATCTTTACTGAGCTTGCATCAATTGAGGAAACACAAGGAGTTTCTCAAGTGCTAACGTTGGGAGTGATTACGACATCGTCATATGAACTTCTGGGTGAGGATATCAAACTTAACAAGCCAAAGTCAACCTTGACCAACTGAAGGACCCTAAAATTTGCAAGTCATTTGAAAAAATAATTCGTGTCCATATATCAATTTAACAATCAGTAATTGGGAATTTTAAATATTTCTGACCTCTAAATGCATTACCTAAGCACAACTGATTAGTATTTTGGTGATACAAACATTAACTACTTTCCAGAGCAAAACGTTACTAGATGCTGAATACAAATTCTTGCGTTTATTAAGTGTTTGAATATATTTGTTTAACAAGTACAATTTAGTGTAATCTAGTATTCCCTACTCACCGACTGGTATATTACGCGAGTGTCGTTAATATAATCTCAACGTATGCTTTCGAGAGTGGAAGAAGTTTTAACCGGATCTGGTAAAGATTTATACAGAATTAGTGTTGATACCTTTTCTTAAAAATAGATTAAAAACAAGATAAGAGGATTAAGTAGGCAGCTGTCTTTGATTATCAGTCCTGAATATCAAACAATATTATTGTCAGAAGGTACGGTTGGTAAATTGTTAGGAATAAGTATACAATTAATTTCTGACGACCTTAAAGAGATGGTAATACCCATTTATAAAGTCAAATTAATTATAATAACTTACAACATAGTATATTATAAGTTCCATTAACTTTGATCGGTATCTTATATATTCAAGTGTTCTAGGTACTTCACTTTTCCTTTATCTTTGAAAATGTTAATGATTAACACCATTTTATACATCGACAAATAATAATATCACTGCATGAACACACTATCAGAAAACAATGAAAAAATGCTCAAATATATATTTCAATTAAGGTCTCAATAACGTAGATGGGATCAGTCAGGGAAGTGGAACGAGGCCAAACACAATCTATTGTATTAAGACATGAAAGATTTACAATACTCTTCATTAATATAGTGCGATGCGACGGTGTAAAAATATCACGACTGTGACCCCAACTGTGCATTCCATTATGTTACGTGGTTTAATTTTGAAGTAGCAGTGTGATTGCATTAAATAAACAAAGCAGGGAGAAATGTGCCAATTTATAATTGATGACAATAATTGGTTTAGCTTCTTTTAGAGACGTTGTTAGTTAATAACAACAATATTATATCAGATATATTGTTGGCATAATAACGTCTACACAATTACATGCACAACATTGTAAACGCTCTCCACGTATTCTGCCTTTCCACACACTTTGTTACAAATTTTAAAATCAGAAGGAAATATAGCATACCCTCTTAAACTCAATGTCATTTTGGTTAAATGGAAATTTCGTCAAAAATTCTACGTTCTTGGTAATTGCTAGTGGAATGGTCGTGATGTATGTCAGCACTGAACATATAAGCTCAAGGGTAAACGGCATATCTGAGAAGTAGATTTTTAAAAAATTTTAAACACTTTCCCTTTCCAATTCCAGTCTCTGCAATGAACATTTTGGCAATACAAATTAACTATTGTACAAGTTCCAATGTATGTAGATTTATCACAATACATTGGTCCTAGTGCCTTTGGAAATTTCCGGATATAATGTCTTTGTTTTATACATTACGATGAACAAATACAATATCTGAAACAAAGACTAACCAGTTTCAGTTCCGATATAAATAAGATGCGTGAGTGCATAAAGGTATGGTTTTGTACATGAAGACGGATTTAACAAATAAGCAATAAATGTTCTTTTCTCTTTTGTAACACATATGAACGTTACAATAACTGAACGTTTAAGCACAAAACATTTCAACTCGAATGTGTATTCAAATATTTATAACAAAATCTCCAAGCAAACTAATTTCCTTTTTTAGTTCACAAGATCCAATATCAGCGTACACGTTAAGTTTGTCATAGTACATGTTACTTTACTGTAGTGCAAATTATTTTTTAAGAGCGGGTAATACATATTTAGTCACGTTAAAGCAGAGATTGTTTCATATGTGTCATTATATGGTCCCAAAAATGCTACGACACCAATATTGTTTGCTAGGATATCATCTGAACTTCATACTTATTTTTATTTTTTTAATTTATGATGCATTATTTAATGTCTATATCTTTCTCAAATCTAGTATCGGTTTCACTAAGAAGATTAAATTGTCATGTATTACATATTGATTTCACTTTCATTGTGTGATAAATATATTCAATACTTGTTTAGTGATGAAAGTTGGATTTTAATAAGTTTCGCTTTAATTGATTTTACATATGACAGCGCTGATTGCAGTATCAAACATTTGATTTGGTGAATTGTCCGTTTGTCCGTTCACTTATATTTTGATCTTTCTTGAGGAATTCCATTAGAACGATTTTGCATACAATTTGATGCAGACAAATACAATATGGTTGATTTTTCTGTGCCTATAACATTAAGCTGGTTACATTCTTTTGATACCATTTAAACAATATATTGTCTTTAAAAAACATTTAACTATTTGTGCCGTAACACATTTTATACCCACACACATTGTATGATTGTTTAAATTAGTTTTAATCGGCACTGGCAGTAACAACAATGAATCTTGAATCCTGCGAGAACTTAACACTATTTAACAAAACGTTCGATTCATATCCACTATTTACTCTATCAAATGTATTTCATAACACATATATTATTCTCCAACAATTTTAATAATTTTCATACTGAACAAATATAAATGTCATGAACTGAATTTTTGGCGTTATTACTTGCTCCGGTGAATGCTAATTCAATACTGATTGGTAAGACATCACATCCGTTCTCATCCTTACGCTTCTTGATTATATCTGCTTTCGGACGTATATGTTAGTGTTCCAATGCGTGTTGTTTCAACTTGAGACATTTTCCTCCGGTTCGCATATTGGGCTAGTGGGTTTACATTGCTCATTATGTAATGTTTTATTCGATGCAATCGTTAGTGAGACTTTTTCAGCTAACCAAATGTAACCTCTGCATTGTACAGTACCTATGTTTATAGATAGAGATTTAGTCCTTGAGCATTTGCATTCCTAAACTGAGTGTAAAATGATACATATTGGAACAACGATATGCATGATCTTCATATTGCTTGAAACAACTAATCCAAAAGGTAAGCTAATGGAATTAACTTACTTTACCTGCACGAACACAGATATAAACGTTACGCAATTGATAATGTTTGAGTTGACTAGGCACATATCGTGGTTGCAATATAAAAGTATCAAGTAATAACGCATGTAATATCAATCATGATACGCAATTTTATATGTGGATGTTAATAAAGCAAGCCAAACAGAAAACGGTATAAAGTAACTTAAATTCTGCTCGATACTGATTAATATAAAACTTGTTTATTGTTAGTTACCATAGGCTTAGTTTTGTCTAAATATAGATATAAATATACATCTATCTTTCTATCTATCTATCTATCTATCTATCTATCTATCTATCTATCTATCTATCTATCTATATATCTATCTATCTATCTATCTATCTATCGATCTATCTATCTATCTATCTATCTATCTATCTATCTATCTATCTATCTATCTATCTATCTATCTAACTATGTGTGTTACTTATAAGCCTCAGAAGAGCACGAAAGAGTAAAAGGAACAAAGACATATATTTAAATAATCAAAAAAAGGTGTATGTTTCGTAGACTCTTAACTTATATCTATCTATCTATCTATCTATCTATCTATCTATCTATCTATCTATCTATCTATCTATCTATCTATCTATCTATCTATCTATCTATATATATATATATATATATGTATATATATATATATCTATATATATATATATATATATATATATATATATATATATATATATATATATATATATTCTTTGGATATGTGAAGATATGAAGGAATTCCATTGAAGTGCCATCTGATGATCGACTTAAAATACGATTATCGCAATTTTAAGGATATTTCATACTTTCCTTTTTTAAAGATCGGAAACCTAAAACTTTCCTTCGAGGAGACAATGCAACTGTGCATATTGATCTAAATGGAACTATGGGAAAGGATGTGTTAGAAATAACATATTCTGATTTCACCAGTAAGCAGCTTGTCCAAAATGTTATGATCTATGACATGTGGAAGAATCAGGATGACAACATATCAATTATGCCAATGTATGCTGGGCGAATAGAAAGGATTGATATAAACAATGGTAGTCTCAGTTTTATCATCCTAAATGTCAACGTTATGGACAGTGGACATTACATGGTCTATGGAGATTATGTTCTAAAAGGGAGCACAAGTATTCTTGTTGCACGTAAGTTAGTTTAGCTTTCTTACTGCAAGCTTGTCTGAACTGTGTTTCAAAACTGTTTGTTATCAATTGACTATACTAGTTGATGAACGTAAAATCACTGTTGAAAGTTTTTGTGTACCTTTTTGAGTTCATATTCCCTCGTAGTTTTTACGTATACTCCTGTATTTTTCATGTTTGATGGTAGATACACAACTAATTCATATAAAGCTTCACTAGATGTAAATAGTACTTTAAATTGTTAATTAGGAAGCATTAACATAAAATGCATATGTCAGATGTTGTGTAATGAAATATTGTTAAAGGAACGTGCAGCATAGGTCTTTGTCTACTCAACATAACAAGGTCATCAAATAGGCTTAGAGCCCATTGACATATTTTTTGACGTAATAAAACAAAAACAACATCCTAGCAGATTATAACACCGGTATGCTGATGGGACGACTGAATCAAGGAACTGTGTCATAACAAAAGATGATGGATTTGCTTTTAAATATCTTCGAGGTATTGGTTGACAAGGTTGTACTCTGTAAAGATATTAAAAGTGATAAGTGACATATTGTACATATTGATCCAAAAAAGGTTTATTATAAGAATGTTGCGGAACAGACGAATATGGGTTGGTTGATTTATGTCGAATTAAATACTGAATAAGAAACTGATAATAATATATGCTTAAAGCACCCCAATACAAGAGTATCATAAAAGTAATTCAGTTAATCAGTACGACAAGGGAATGTTAAGATTAAACAAATATTAACGTATACAAAAGTGCTTTTATTCACGATTCTGAGGAAATATTAGTTTATAAAATGGTGCTCAGTTAATGTTTTGCATGGGTCTGTACTATTAAATATAACATTCAAGTTCATAGTTTTCTTGTCATACTATACTTGCATTTATTTTGTAGGTCAACGACTACTTGTACAAGATGGTGTGTCCATTAGCCTTCCTTTCATGTGTAACATAGCAAAATTAGCATCAATCAAAATTGAGCTGATGTTAAATGCGTTACAGTTTTTTGTTGTTAAATATAATGTGACACAGGCAAACTGTACAGAGATTGGAAATCTGTATATCGATCGGATAGACAGCTGTGCAGTTAGAGACAGCAATTTTTCGTTCATACTTCGAAGGGTATCATATTTAGACGTGGGCACATATGTTGCCTGGGACGACATGGGTTACCTTATAGATTCCATATTTGTGGCGGTTGAAGGTAAATATTATTTCAATTTAGATCATTGAGATATACCTTTTCTAATTACCTAGTATTGAAATTACTAGGCCCTTCGTTTCGCAAGACGTCTTGTGGTTAAAATATTATTCGAAAACAACAGATGGTGTTAGCACACCGACAATGTTGTATTATGTAAATATAACTCGCCTGAGAAACAAATTTTGGTGTTATAAATGGCACACAAAAGTGGTGGAACCATTAGAAGCAAATGAAATGTAAAGTTTGTTATTGCAAACGTTGCTTTTGTGTGCCTTGTAATTTTTAATAAATTTATGAATATATTGGTTCCGTACTATTTTGTTTGATCATGTCGTGAGGAATAACATAAGATTTATAATAGTTTAGGGTGTAATAAGGTAAGTTTAATTTGAGTTTAACCTTGCGTTTATTAGCTTGAAAAATATAAATTGTCTAGTCCCGTGATAGCTGTGTGTGCTTTTCCGGTGATATCCGTTGAGTGCAGTAAGAATGAGTGAAACAACAATGTTGATTTCAGTTGGTTTGTCCATCTGATAATTGCGATGCTCACCAGAATGAGAACGAATCATTCATACATGGCTATCTCCATCTTAGTATAAATCGTTTTTTTATAGTATGGTATCCCAAATCATCTACAACAAAGTCTCAATCAAAAACAAAAAAACTTTAAAAAAAATAAAAGGGGTTAATATATCTCTCTCTGTCTCTATCTCTCCGTCTGTTTGTCTGTCTCTCTCTCTTTCTTTCTCTCTCTCTACATTTATACACACACACACACATATATATATATATATATATATATATATATATATATATATATATATATATATATATATATATATATATATATATATATATATATATATATATATGTACATACATATATATTTATACAGAATCATGAATGTCCCTTTCCATTTCAAACAGTTCAATACATAAGTGATAATAAAACGAAATGAGGAACATTTTGGGGGCTTTTGTATTCAATAACCTCGTTGGACAGATCGTTTGTACATATATATATATATATATATATATATATATATATATATATATATATATATATATATATATATATATATATACATATAGAAATCTATGCGTTCGCTCGTCAAACGTTGAGCACAAAGTGATGCTGCGAAAGTGAAATAAATGGAAATACAATTCTGGACCTAGATACAAGATGCTAGTTAGTCAAAGGCTTGATAAGACCGAAAACCCTACAGTTTTATACTTTATTCACTTTTATCATTTTGTTTAGGAAACAGCGCCACATCGAGCCCAGAGTGTACTTTTACATATGTCAACTCACCTTTTATCCCTAATATACCTAGCCATGAGACCGACAATTGTAAGTACTGAAAGACAACTATAAATTAAAGAATTGATTTTTAATTAACATGTTCATTTCAAAAGTAATAAATCACTACATTGCCGGTTATATTCAGCCTAATAAAATTAATGCGTATGGTACTTTTTTCTCTCTTATTCTTTCTTTACATATTACAATGTAGAGCTCCATCTACATTCAGAAAGATACGTTACAATAAAACACTGGATATGTGTCGTGAATATCTTTATCAACTATTTTATTGAATGCATCATATCGGATACTTGCTAATAACACCTGTAATTCAATGATATATCAATAAAATATCTTTATTTTTAGCATGGGCCGAATCACATGGATTAACACCTACACTATCTTTATTGTTTGTTGAATACAGATTGCTTCAATTGATCATAATGTGCCTCTTAATATTTATTTTAGTATGCAGGTACGTGCATGAGTATTTTGTCCTGGACATTTTGTATACTTGTATCATTATGTGTGTAAGACTAGCATGCATTTATTCTCTCACAGACCATTTTGAATGGATTCTCGTGTCTGGACTAGTCTTCGTACTTGTTGCGACTGGTATGGTTATCAATGTTGTTGGGAGGCTTCGAGAAAGGAAAGGTAATATCATATATTTAAACAATATAATATCATTCTTATAAATGATGTATGTAAAACAATTTTTCCTTCCAAAGCTGAAAGAAGTTTCCAAATAAGGCTTTAAACCAGTTCTGCTGATTGAAGGAATTAAAGACCTGAATTAACAAATATTTTCAACGCACAAAGAGGTACTGAAACGGTCTAACCAGATATAAAATATGTTGTCGGTCATCCTTGTTTTGGCTCAATTTAGGACAACCACTTGAGCTACAACAATTTTCTGAATTTCTATGGAATAAGAACAAAAAGTAACTCAATCAATGAGTATATTTTAATTACAGTATTGAACAAACTTTATGTTAGCATCGCAAAGCTAACTGATTAAAACAAAGGCGTATTCTATATTCAGCATTAAATCATGACACGATTTGCACAGACAATACTATATATAATTGGTCGGTTTTGTATCAGAATTTTAAGCTATTGGTATCAAACATAAAGGTACTTTTCCAACGATATTGGAATTTTTGCGCGATCATATGAATATTAGCATACTTGTATGCACGTGGTCTACAGAAGCTCTTACAATTTATATATTTCAGGATCAAAGACCACAATCTATACACCGACACATAGACATATATTGCAAAGTAGAGCCAACGATTCTAGCAATTGTATCGAGAATGTTGAAATAACACATACTCTTGAAGGAACTCGAATTGTTTTAACGGAAAACAAACCTTCAAATGATCGGAGTACTTTAGCGCATAAAGGAAGCCAGGAAAATTCCAGTCTAAACGGTAAACACCTTTGCTTACGGGCGGTAGATTCTGCTAATTCGACTGTACGGAACAATCAGATAGATCCCATTTTAGTATCAGTATGTAAAAATATTAAGTCGGAACCTACTAAGGAAGATGACCATGTGCATGAATATGACGAACTGGAACCGGAATGTCAGCTTAATGGCCTATTTCTCCATTCGAACCTATTATGTAATAATCCTAGCAAAGATTTTGTGGAATATAATAACATGGTTCAGCATAGTTATACAATACTACGACCACCAGCAACGATTCCTGTGGTAACTAGGAAAACCAGGGAACATGTTACAATAGCCGATTCCTTCGCTTGGAATAGAATAGGAAATAAGGAATCATCATCAATATTCAACTCTTCAGCTTTCTTTATGAATGTCAGCACAGAGAGACTAAATGATGTCGATTGTAAAAATTCCAGGACTGAGATAGGAAAGCGGGATTTTAGCTACGAAGCATCTCGTTCAAGCTGGTTTGAGTTTGAAAACAGTTGTTCAAGCGCTTCTAGTGACACAGTGCATTCCACACATACTTCACAAGAAAGTCTAAAGAATAAATATTACCAGCGCTCCAAATATGCCACATATGTTCCTAGACCAGAATCGTCAGAATTTCAAGGTAAAAGTTATAAGTATATACGCAATATCAGAGCTGGTTCCTCGATATTAATTATGGCATTATGATAGTTTGAATATAGGCTGAAGTCTCTAGAATTATTATTTAAAACGTCCAAATCAAAAGTTAGTAAACTATGTCTCTCAGATTTTTTACATTTCATTTACAACCTTTACACGTTTTTATAAAACAAAACTGTAATTGTGAGGTTTTTTTCAACGATATCATCTTCATTATATAAAGCTAGTGTACGCATTTGCTCATAATAAGTCTTTGTCTGTCTCCGTCCTGGATTGATTATGTTGGTGAAACTATTTTAGAACTGGATATGATAAGTTCAAAAAGCGCACATGGAGCTAATGTTTCTGTATATTTTCAAGTCAGATAATTAACACAAAAATATGTTGTTAGCATATTGTTGAAAATATTACATGATCATTCGTGGCACGACAGTCATTAAATTAATGAAGGCCTACGCAAATGTCACATTAAGGGTCTGTTTAAGTGAAACGACAGATTCAGATGAAACTATTTCGCTTATGCGGACACTGTACATTTGTGGGATATCCAATATGAGTGCACTTACAAGACTCTTTCGAGTAAGCAGATAAAACATCCACATTCTTAACGAAATATTTATATACATTCCATGATTAACTAATGTTTGCTGACAAAATATTAGAACAATGTGATTAGCATGTTTTATACATAGGTGATGCGCATTTAATGTGCGTTGCATTGCACTATATTCCAATAAGTCATGTGCATTACAAACAATATCATTGCAATGCAGCCATATATGTATAAACATACATTTATCACATTATTTAAACGATGTTTAAAATAAATAGAACAGAATTTGCTTTGTAACTTCGAACACAAGAGCAGCACTATTCCCTATAAAGCAGGAGGATACTTACTGATCATTATTGTCAACAGTCATTACTGGTCTTGTGCTATTTTTCAGCTGCAATGGTGGAACATCTGAAAATAGACAAATATAAGTAATGTTATTTAAGGGGTTATATCACGTATGTATGTGTGTATGTATGTATGTATATATTTATGTATGCATCATGTATGTATGTATGTATGTATGTATGTATGTATGTATGTATGTATGTATGTATGTATGTGTGTGTGTGTGTGTGTGTGTGTGTGTGTGTGTGTGCGTGCGTGCGTGTGCGTGCGTGCGTGCGTGCGTGAGTGAGTGCGTACGTGTGTGTGTGTGTGTGTGTGTGTGTGTGTGTAGCGTTGCACTAAGGATTCGAAGGAGCTCGAGCATTAACCCGAAAGGATCTGAACCATTGAATGTACGTTCCGTATCTATTAGCTTTCATCCATAGTGTTTATTCATTATCTATCGGTCTATATTTGAGTATACACACTTTCTTTCTGAACTAAATCAGTAAAACATAGCAGCTTGTGTGGGTGCAAGTCAAATTGTTTTTTATTTAAAATGTGTTACGCTGACAATCGTCCAGGACATTATTTTGAATCTCAGCCAACTGCCACACACCGTAAATGTTTTACCGCTACTTTAACTAAATTCAAATGGATATTAATTGCTATGTTGCAGATTTTATCTCATTAAGGTACTTAAGCCATTGAAAGCGCCAGCATACACTTTGTTGTGCATGAACTTAATATGCAACCGTGTTTCTATTTCATCATCGCAAAGGCATGATTTCTTGCTGGAGATGTACCACATAAGTGCAGAAACTCGTGATATCGCTCTCAAAGTGAATGCATTGTACCATGATAATCTTTTAAACTGTTCTTGTATTTGGTCACTAACGTATTGTACGCTGCGGAACCAATATCAGGCCGTATTTGGTGTCTTTCGTCGGAATTTCAAAGGATCACATTTACAAATACGGATTTATGTATTTTTTATCTTTTAGGAGTGAAGACAACAAGAAACATGTAGAATCCTAGTATTTACAAACTTGTTTTTTTTATCTTGTTTTTGTTATTTTTAACTTTAACAGATACGAAAAGTCCAAGCGTATCACTAACCATGGGCTATGACGTTGCTGGAAATGATTTGGCCAATTCATCTGCCAGGAAAACAGTTCCTCAGAGAAGAAAGTGATGTGTCGCATTGTATGAAAATATAATGGCTTCAGACGGTGGAAGAAGGGTTGAGTTAAGACTTTAGGCAAAGAACATTGTTTATGTTCCCTTCAGGTTTATAAAGTTTAAGAAAGACATATACATCAGAACGTAACTAAAGCTGCATTAATTTCTCTCAACAAACAACATACAACTAAACTGAAAATGGTTCAGTTCGAACTTCATTCTTGTTAAAATTCATATTCTTACAGCTAATAATCCACCAAGATTGTCCAGTTTTGTGTCCGTGGCTGCTAATGACAAATCGCACCATAAAGACTCTCCATGTCATCTAATTACCTTTGGATTCCGAAATATTTATAAACCCTGGACTAAAGTTATTGCAAAGAAGTTTGCAACATTCATTTATACACGCGTAGGAATTAAAACATACGATGTCGCACAATTTTCGCAGTCTTCACAGAGTTTACGAGGATGTTCAATGTTAAAATCATTAGACTTTTAAACAATTGACAACTATATGCAGTTAATTAAGGAAAGTAATCAAAGTTATTGCAAGGAAGAAGGCAAAACAAATTAATTTTTTCATGACTTGGATGAAGATTTATGTGGCTTAGACCGTGTAAATTATACAGTGAACAGAGCACTCTCCACCTTGAACTGTCCATGTCACTAAATTTAGTTTATATCTGCACTATCTCATCTTTTATAGTAATGCAAAATGCGTTTTTCTGTATAAATGTGTGTGCAATGCTTGTGTTGGACTTACATCAATATTGCGATATTCTACAAAATGATCACTTTTCCAAATGTTTCTGAATTTGCATGTTGTTTGAATGTGTTGCGTTATTCAATGCATGTTATACGAATTATTGTTATAGTGCATTATTCCTTTAGTTAGAGTGAGAAAAGGCAGCATGTTGTGAACATTCAGAATGATGTAACAGTCATTAAGTCCATCCAACCATCACCCACCCGAATGACAGATCGGAATCTATATTTGAATGACAGAGATCATGTATTGTGTGAGCAAAAGTCCTTGTAGCATAAAAGTGTAGCTGATATATGATGAAATTAGTAAACAGTTTACATGACAGGAAGCACAATATCTGAGCCATTTTGTTACATAGGTAATTTACTAGTTTCATATCCCAAAACATGATAAAAACTAATGCTGACGATGGATACCTTACTGCTTATCAGAGAGCTCTTATGCGCTAGATGTTCACTCACTCAGAAACGTTGAAGTTAGTATCGATCGACAAAGTACTGGTTAAAATCCTGAACAAATATATGGTACATGAATCCATTAACAGACCCAAAGTGCACAGCATACATTTGAGCATGTTGAAGCACTTGCCGAAATAAATATGGAAGTGATAAATCTATTTAGTAATAAATGTTTGAATCTGTTGGCTTTGGTCTCGAAATACAATGCACTTCACTTATTAAATCAGCAAAGACATGTATGGGCAAGGACATAAATACATTTTGACATTAATTTGCACCCATTCAAAAACTAATAGCTGTTGCATTTCTCGGGATATTATAACCAAAATTAAAAAATACAATGAAAGGACGCGATTGGTTTTGCTTCTAGCCACAAAGATCTGGCCACAAATATGCTAGGAGATAAGGAATGTAGTTATTTAGGAATAATGGTTACATTACTTGTTGTCAGCCTATATGAATGAATCCGTGACACATACTTGGATAATAGAGTGAATAATACGTATTTAGAAATTTCAGTCGGTTACACGTATTGAGATGATTCAGTAGGTAATACAAATTTAGTCCAGTCGATAATATATATTAACTAGGATAGTCCAGTCTGCAATATTTACCTATTTATTAATATAAGAAACACGTTCCATTTACAACTCTCTGTCCATATTATATTTATAATATCCTATTGATTTAGGTGTTAATTTACTATGGAGCACTTATACGAATTATATATGTGAGCTGTATATATTCACCGATATCAGGTGTGTGAATGCCAAACCAACTTTGAGGAAGTTTACTATTAACTGTATTTGCAAAAAGGTTTCACTAAAAGGAGTCGATTTCCAATGGAGATGATATATATATATATATATATATATATATATATATATATATATATATATATATATATATATATATATATATATATATATATATATATATATATATATATATAATTGACACAATCCTTGGGTATGAATTGACAAAAAACTTATTATTAACTTGATTGACACTGATTTTGAAATATAAATGCATCTATTCAAATATGTGACAAGATAATAGCTCATTCCCATCAGATTTGTCAAATGTGAGGCCATATAAATTTAACATTATTTTATATTTGTATACTTTAGATCTGAGATAATATTCAATCAAGTAGACTTAGACAATTCCAGGAAAACATTTACTTTCCCGAATCAAACTGTCCTCGAAACATGTTGAAAATAAAATTAGTCATATATCCAATAGTTAAATGGAGAACTGTCAAATTCATGATATGTACAAAACTGTATTGCACAATAATGATCCGCAGTCAATTAATATGAGCTAAATCTGGCCTGATTTTGAACTTAATCGTAGTACATGTCACGCTTAGATAATGTCCGGTAGACCCTGAGACATTTGATACCACTATTGTGATCAAGTTTCATTTTGGTATCAGAATAACTTACCATAAATGGTATTGTCTATCATAACCGGTACATGCCACACTTCCTCTTTCGTCTAAAATACATCGTTTATTGTATGTATAGTTTGCTATCATTCTAATAATTGTTTCAGTAAGTGTATCTATGAGACATGGTGGATGTATTATTTTGAGCTTCATTATGTGATAATATATTATACATTACCCTCTGAAGCTTAAATTGGGTTTAATTATTACTTGCAGGAGGTTATGCTAGTTATTGTTTCATACGATAAGGTCTGATTTTATCTCGCTTCATTGTTTAACTGTTCGCACGCATGTTTTCTGTCCCTCTATCTATCCATTAGTGTATTGGCCTCTGTACTTAATTAGAACGATCTCGTAATACAAAAAAGCTAATTGGTGCAGACAAATATAATTTGATAGGTATCAATGATTTTGTCGTGCATGTCAGGTGATTTCTTGATGATAAATATTCCTTTAATATTTTAAAATGTATTTGGAACACATGTTTTTTTCAAAGCAATTTTAATTTGAATTGGTAGTTAGGAAATGACTAATTGTTTTCAATAAATGTCACGTCTGCTATTTCAATTCACATAGTTTACTTGCTTTCTGACAGTATGATTTGTTTTTCGATATGTTGAATTAGTTAACATAGTTTGTACATTGTTTAAGTTAATTAGCTGTTTTAGGATGCCACTTCCTTTCTTGACTTACGTGTGAATATATATGGATTCCATGTACCTTTTGCCATCATATATTTACTGTACTATATCAGACAAGTTATTTCATATATTTTTGTACATTTAAATTTTTTGTGGTATTCTTTCTCTCCTTGAGAGTGTTTGACCTTGATACAACATACTTCTCTATCACCGGAAATAAACTTGCTTTCTAAATTGAAACTTTGTTTGATTACTTTATAGAGCTATAGCCCTGGTCTGATTCGTATTTGGTGATGCATATATGATGCACTACCGTATACTGTTTCCCAGTACCGGCCCCTAATACAGAAAGAAATAGAGAAAAGTGTCAAACTATTCCACAGAGTTTAGTTTAAGATAATTTATACATTGCTTAGTGTCATAAACATCTGTGTTATCACTTTAAGAACTCACTTGTTTTCCTTATTAAAATTTAACTTATCACTGCTTTTCAAAATGTTTTCTCTTTATCTTACAATGCGCGATATATGTATCCATCCAATTTTTTAGGTTTCTACAAACTGAACAACCAAAGTGTTAGAATGTCGCCTGCTACCTTTCCCTTTACAGTGACAAGAATATACATCTTTCTATTAAGTGGTGTCGAAATTTAAATAAATAAGAAAGAAAATTGTTGAACATGCGATTGAATCTTCTGTCGTATTGTTGTTTCCTATATAGTGGGAACCATATATACAAAACAACGATCGTGTTTTTATTGTTGTTAAACAATAGATTCGTGAGAATATACAAACATTTTATGGTTTGAAACTTTCTGCAGCGATATTTGAGTGGAAGCACACGAATATTGTAATCAAGACTTGCGTTGTATTTTCTGTTGTTGTACATGGTTCGTGCAAGACATAAATTGAAAGCATGATATACTCGAATATATAAACTTATATACGAATTAAAGCTTTAAATCTGCTACCTGGTAATACTTACACATGTTGATGTTTATTTAATACAAAGCCGTTGACACCATTTAATGATGGAACTAATATTTTATGTATTCATTTTGATATTGTTTGTTGAGGAAACGTGTGTCTTGTTTTACGTATGGACTTTAGCAATTGCATGAACTGACACAGGAGAGAGGTGAGTACAGATGATGCCTTTACTAAACGTTTTACAAATTGATCCTACTAACAAACAGTTAACTATATACTGATTTTGGTTGCACCGTGTACCAGCAATGTTAGCGTCATAGCAAATACTATGTTCCAGAATATGTACAGCTGATACAAGTTCGTTTTTGACGAGCATAACTAAGATGAAATAAATAAAAACATAAAGATGCAATTGAATGGGAACATTTTCGATGGTTTGGAAAAATTAGCCAAAATTTGGATAGTGTCTTTTAGAATAACCCCCATGTATGGCTGCAAAAGATCAAACTCTAAGTAATATGATTAGCCAAATTTGGCTAACTGCAATATTGTCCCGTTCCATAATGTATTGTATGACCTTTAGGCAGAAACCAAATTTTGGATAAATGTATCCTTAACCAAAATTTGGCTAAGAATTCCTGTTGTCATGCCTAGTGAGGCTGGTGCAAAACTAATGACCTTTTAGCAAAATTTGGCTATTGTCAGCAACAGCTTTTCAAAACAGCTGCATGTATGGCTGTTAGAATTTAAAAGCTCTATAATTAGCCATATTTGGCCATCATCCTCAGTGTTTCATTCCCTACTATTGTGTAAATATAAGCTTATAACATTGTTGTCCATTGCCTGCAATGTTTTGTTTTTGTATAGCTTACAGTACTATCTCTTAGAAATCCAAATATGGCTACATGTATGGCTAAATCACTCATAGGGAGTAAATGCGGTATTGGATATATATGAGCTTGAGCAAAGTTTGGGAAATGCATGTAGGTTCACTGGGCATGATCACCATGGATGACTTCCAAAAAGAAATTTTGTATACTATACTTTTAAGATCACAAGAGTTTTGAAATATGAGTAAGCAGCAGAGAGGGTGATTCCTACAACTTTCCGAGCGTCGATTCGGAAATCTGAGGCTTCTACCAAATAGTAAAACAAATGGCGTCTATTCGATAAAATAAGATTTCCTTACATACGCCAACATCGTTGTCACTCACCCTCTCTGCTGCTAAAGGTTAACAAAAATCATTTAGGAGTTCAACCGAATATTTGATCAAGTCCTTAGGATCTCACAAACAGAGACTAATCGCTAACACCTCCTCTTGTAGATCAATTAAATTATTGGACTGATCTGTGAGTTTGAAATTAATTCTGGTTAATGAATCATTATGACACCGCATATAGACTGGATTAACCGGAGACTCAATTATTAAAAATTCTGGAGGGGCTATTGGTGCAAACGAATAAAGAATATATCCTTGCTGAGCTTGATTTGATCGTTCGAGATTAATTTGATAGCTTCCTTCGATAACATCACATACTAAATTGAGCGCAATCACTGAGGATATATTCACGTTGAACGGAGCGATATGCCTACCGCCACCATCTGGATCATTATTATGTTTGAGGATTTTTATTTCCGGTGATGCTGTTTTTTTCCACGTATCATGAATTATTTTAAAACCATCGATGGTGTCACTGATAAGTTTGTTTAGTTCCAGTACGTTATATCCCTGTAGTTTGAATGTGGGGATATCTTTGACGGGAATTTTATAGTCTGTTGCAAATTTTGTTCTCGATGTGGGATTATCGTCATATAATATATCCTGAATAATTTTTCAATTAAATGTTTCCATATCGTCGATAATTTTGTTGCATGTTTCTACGACGCTGATAAATTCATCTCGGGTAAGAGAACCGGATTTGAAAGATATTAACAACAGCGAAAAATCATTATTCATTGCTGTGAAATGTTTAACGATTTTAGGTTCGTTAACAAAATGATATCCCTCTATTCTATCCCCTTCCTTCTCTCTCCCAGTTGGTTGATATCCGAGACCAAAAAATTCTATAGTAATTCTGTGATCTTTATAACTCTTTATTGGATTATTGGGTTTTATCACGTCGGTGATATAATCAGTTTTTTGTGGTTCGGGTATATCAACGAGTTTTCCTCGGGGTGGTAATTCAGGCCATCCTAGTACGGTTCTAATAGAACTCTGATAGATATCTACGACGTATCCTTCTGTGCTTATTTAAATTGGTTGTTGATCACCAAATGATTTTGATCTGATATTAGGCCAACTGTGATACACTCGTAGTTTTGCTAGCGCTATCTCCTTCACGGGGACTGGGCTAGGGAAATTCAAACTGAATTCAGGATTCGCTGATGTTATTGATATCATGCTTGTTTGTACTGGGTTCGTGTTCTCCACTATTTGTTGAAGTAATTCCAGCGGTGTTGTCATCGTTGCTATACTGTTGTTGTCGCTCTAATTTTGATATCGAGGAATCATAAATACTGACCATCACTGAGAACTCACTATCTGATATCGTTGAGGTTATTGAGATCATTCTGGTTTTCGGGTTCGTGTTTTCTAATTCCATCGGTGTTGTTATTGTTAATATACTGTTGTTGTCGCTCTAATTTTGATATCGCGGAATCAAAAATACTGACCATCGCTGAGAACTCACTATCTGATATAATTGTATTATCGAGTGACGATGATATCATCGAGGATAATTGCGAGTATGCGGTTGATACAACATGAAATTGAATTAAGTATTCTTGCAGTTTACTCTGGCTGCATGATGATATTTTTTTTGTTATCCCGGTTGATATACCCGCGATTGTAGCCACCGCAGATATGCAAATTGGAACTACGACCGGGGCAATCATTGTAACCGATGCAAGTATTATTCCGGCGCCAGCGAGAACGCTTGACACCGAGTACATGGTAATATCAATTGCGGTGATTCTTCGTCGGTATTTTTTTATTTTTATTTGATACTCCTCGGCGAGGGTTTTGAGTCTAGTTTGAAATTATCTGACCTGATAATAGCGACATTGCGTTGATCAAATCATTTTTATTTTAAAAACGCTAGCGATTTTAATTGTGAAATCCGAAGGATTTTCCTTTCAATTTAGTTATTTACTTAAATCCCCTACGAATTCCACATACCACGTTGTTGAAACCCTAACCAAATTTTTATCAGTAGATGTTATCGTGAACTTTTCCGTTGTATCCTTGTCGATGATCGTTGAAATTGTATTGTTGACCCCGGATGAACTCGACGATGAAATATTAAATTGAGTCGTTGTCACTAGTGTTCATCGATAAATACCTTTAACGGTTGCAGTGATATCTAATTTGTTGTTTGTAGGTGTCCACGCAAATGATCCGTGTTGGATCGTGTATACTAAGTTGTTGGTTTTCTCATGAGGAAATTTTGCTTTTTCAATGATTGTTATCATCCTCGGAAAATCAGTTTTGATGGCTTCGATTTTTTTCGTCTCATCGATGAATTTTTTGATATCCGGGAGTTTTATGTCGAGTTTATCGAATGTAGTTCCAAGAAATTTATCCACTATGTTTCTACGAAAAATTGAAAACTGTTTTCCGTTATCCTCAATTCTAGATTCAAGTGTTGTTAGTTCAAACACGGAATTTTCTAACTCATCGTTGAGAGTTTTTAATCTATCTGTAATAGTCGAAACGAGTACACCCGGTTTGAGTTTACCCTGATCGGAAAATAACACAATATTATCCTCGATTGCGTTTCGTTGTTTAACCAAAATATTATCCAACGACACATTACTAGTTTTCAATTTACCCTGACGATCTTGAAATACAACTATTTCCCCGGGATCAACACTTCCTAAATTCAACGTCTCAGCTATTTCATCTTCGATTATTTTTTTTATATCACCCGTTGCAGTGCCATCGGCACCGGGTTTCTTCAGCGCTGATAGAGGTCTTCCCCAAATATCAATCATGTTATTGTAAAACTCTTTCTCTCTCTAAAATCTATGATTTTCGCCAGCGATTACTAGTGTATTCATTTACGACAACATGTGGTGGTTTTCCCCTTGGGTTACCCAAGGAGTTAGAAATAGCGTTAAGGACATTTAATACTTAAATGGTGGGTCATTCATTTGTTGTGTTGGTAGCGTAGAATACCAAGTCTTCATTGGAAAAGTTTTTATATAACGCATCAACTCTTTTGGCGGTGCTAATCCATATGAATCAAAATAGACAATCCCACGTGGATCAATAGCGTATGCAACCCAGTGAGTTCCAGGTCCGGTGCTGTTATCGAGATTAATGATACCTGTTTCAACACTGTTTGGTTGTGCCGGTAATTGATCCTTCATAAAGACACCTCTGTAGGTTTTAATCGCGAGTTTTTTAGCAGCATCGAGTAAATCAAAATTGGACATTGGCGTGAAATCCGAAGGATTTCCAATCGAAGATTCCACAACCATAGGTTCGGAAATCGAAGATTTCTGAATTAATAAACCGGTCCTTAGACCTTTTCCGCTGTACCATGAATACGGGGTTCCTGGTAGTCTTAGACCCTTTCCCTTTTTGTATACCCCTTCCCCGTTGCTTTCTTTAGCGCCATTCCTGCCGCTGTACCAACAGCCCCTAACGCTGCCGCTTTAGCCACCGCTGGGGCTGCTGCCGCAATCAATGATGGAATCGCAGCTAACAACGGGAATATACCACCTGTTTTAATCATATTTTTGATAGCAGCCGCAGGAAGAGTAATCTGAACACCTTTTTGTGCTACAAGTGCATCATTGAAATGTTTTACTTGACGAGTTGTCAGCGATAATTTATTCGCCCCGCCAGTCATTTGATTGGGTTTCAGCGTGATTGTGGTTCCACATTGGTTAGCTTATTTGGATTGTAATTTTTTTAATTGACCAGGTGTCAAAGACACATTGATATTACTATACGACATTATACAATAACAGATTGATTCTAAATCGTAAATTGTAAAGCAATTTCATCGAGAAAATCGTTTACAATTTCAATCATAGATTTTCTACTGGCGCATCTACCACTCTCATTTTTCCTCCAACACCTTCGAGTAGCATTGATTTATCACTGAGAATGGCAGCAACTGCTCTATAATTAGCAATAACACCACGAGTCACAGTAGCTCTAAAGTGTATATCAACGACAGACTGTCTTGTTAAATCAAGATAATCCAGTGAAAAGTAATAGATTGGATATAGATTTTTAAAATCCAATTGTGATATTTGTAGACCAGTATCAACATTTTGATCACGTGCCATAAACGACAAAAATCTATGATACACGCGTGCAATATGATTTTCTGTCTAATTAAGTTGTACATCCTCAGATGGTTCCTGCTGGCCGTTTATTCTCAGTGAGACGTCCTTAACACCTAATTGATCAAATATCATATGGCTGAAGAGTTGATTGCCAACTCGTGCGTCATCCTGTAACGCAATAAATATATGACGTGGCGCAGAAACGCCTTGTTTTGATGCTAGGTTCCACGTGAATAACCCGTTCAGATTTGATTGTTTAACATCTGTACTCACGGTTAGCCAACTTAGTAATGATTTTCCTCCATGGGCCATAAATGATAGTAATCGTTCTTCTGCGGTGATTGATGAAGTCAACACTGGCATCCACAATGATATTTTTGTTAATTTGACTTTACCTGCATCAGCATTGGGATTTGCATTGTCTGCTGGAATCCTCCAAATTGCGTTATTATCATCACTCTTTCGTACAAGCGATACTGGATGCTTCGCCCCGTAGATAACGTTTCGGACGTTTCTACAGAATCCAAATATATGATGCAGTGGAATCGCGCATGAAAATGATTTACGCGCTCCTCCTAACATTGAAATACGTGTTGCAGCTCCTAGATTGAAATTAACATCGTTGTTTATAATCATATTCTCGACATCAACATTAGCAGCACCAGCATTATTCTGTGGTCGTCTTATAATAAATTGATTTCCTCCAGCGGTATTTTTAACATCTTTTGCAAACATCATAGAAGGTCCCGCCGATCTTGTATAATCATCAGAATATCTCGCTTACCCGATTATTGTTGTAGCCACATGAACATTGCGATCTATCGACTCGATTTTTTTTCCATCAATAAGATATCTTGCACTCTCAAATAACGCCATAATACCATTATTGACAAAACCGACTTGAGTACCAGCTGGATACGGTGCTGGTACATCATTAGTATCAGCAGCTTTTACAAATTCTCCTTCGATTTCGATAAACGCTTCAGCGGGTAGAAAATACTTACTGGTATCATGGACTAGAAGTTCAATTCGCGATCGACTATTTGAGTCTATTGCATGATAGGCGTAATATTGATACTCGCGTACAGAATCCTCCTTGCCAACTTGGGCGTCTATATCGAACGCTGGATCAGGTGACTTTTTGAACATTTTATTCTATTTATCAGAGTCTAAATCGTGAAATCGTAAACGATTTTCATCGTAAAAGAATCGTAGGATTTCATCGTCGTAGTTTTTTAAAGCCACTTCCTGCTATCATATTTGCAATATTGCTTTGGTCAGGGGTTGCCACTATTGACAAAGTCAATTGCGCTAGTTTTTCATCTACTGCGTTATTTATAATTTTACTAACACTTGCAGGCATTTCCGCTGTAGACGGTAACGATTTCGAAAATCCTTTGGATTTCCTCCGTGATTTCTTTAGCGCTGTTAATTTATTCTTCGCGGCTGAAAACGCTTTTCCGGCACGATCTCCAACAGCACTAATACCCTTATCGCGAATAACATCAATTGCTTTCATTGATAATTGTTTAGCTAACGGCATCACTTTTGGAGCCATTCTTGCAAATAACCTTGCAATTGTATTACCTAAACCATCACCATAGTATGCTCTATAAACTAGAAAACGTGAATTAACTACATAGACGGGGGTTGGTTTATCATGATTGTAGTGTATGATCATTATTTGAAATCAGAGACAATTTTTCAATTGTAAAACAATTGGCAATTATAAATTCAGTCACTGTGATACCCACTTGATAACTCGCCAATGAAATCTCGATATGTGCTGATATCCATGATACCGCCTTGAAATAACCGTCTACAGATATCAGCTGCTTCATTAATTATTTCCGGTGAGTTATTTCCAGCTCGGAACCCTCCTACAAGAACTTCTAATCGTGATATATCACTGAGAACACTACCAGGACAGAAACTATTTGAGTTTCCAACGCTAGCGTTTTCACTGGAATCTTGCAATCCACTTCCGCTATAACCAGGTGCTTTATCCAGTTCTTCTAAATCGGCTTCTTGTAAATAATCAAGAACATCATCATCTCGATCAGGTGGTAGTTGTTGTTGTTTTTTAGGCGAGAAAAACATTTTCCTTGCAGGTTGCTGTCGCTTTTGCGGTTTTTTCGGTTTTTGTTGTTGTTTTAGTTCTTAATATTTCTTATACACTATAACCACCGCATTGATATATTCAATGTATGATGCACTATCTGTCTTAACTTGACTTGTTTTAGTTTTGATTTTGTAGAATATATGAGCCCAATGAGTGAAATTCTTAACAAACTTATGATGTTCTGGTTTCAACATTTTTTTTCTGTTTTCATAAGTCGTAACAACAAGCGCAGGAATTTCTGTTTGATCAGTTTCATCAATTGCTGTTAACCCTTTCTCGTTAAATCTCACGCGTAAATCATCTACTGTTCTTTTTGATTCCATTTTTTGTACAGCCTGTTTTGTTTGTTCAGTTTTCGCTGCTATTTTTTCAATTTCCCCGTCTCGGGAACATCTCCCCGTATGGCACGCTTTACCCCGTACGTTGCTGTGGTTACTGGTTTAAACAATTCTTCAGATCCCACAGCAAAGTCAGTTTGTAAACTCTGTCGTTGTTGCAGTTTATTTCTTACAGAGTCGCAAATTGGTATAAATCACCTAATTGCATCTAGTCGTTCACGAGCCAATCTAGTTGTTAATGCTTCATTGACCATTATTTGAAATCTGAAACAATATTTCAATTGTAAAACAATTTTCCCGAACCTGACCTAACAGACAAAAACACTTTTCAGTTAATTTGACATGTTGGATGATTTTAACACCACCGTGGAAGTATTTAACAGCGTTACCATCGATGTTGAAAGTTACATAATTGCTATAAATAAAATAATAATATGACTTTCCTCATTCTCAACCGTCCATCAATTTTTTATTCACTGATTTTGACTTCTTTAATCAAAAAATGCAAAAAAAAAAAATGAAAATCTCTCTGAGGGTCGGTCACAATCAAAAAACGACAAAATCTCTTTGAGGGTCGGTCACGGTCAAAATCGTTCATTTTCTTGAATTAACGCTCGTATATTTCTAATCTTCGAATTGACCTCTTTTTTCAATTTGTATTCGTTACCCAATTCTTTTCGAATTCCTTCCGCGATAGTAAACAACGGAACAAACACACTTACGTCACTGGAAAATGCAAGAGAGTCCCAAATATAATTCTGAATGCTCTTGATAAACGAGTATTTCTTGGTTAGCATATACTTGTTAGTGTTAACTCCGTATTCTATATCCTGAAAATCTGACATGATTTGATCAGGATTTAACCAATCTGATAGTTTAATATCCTGACTTTTCAATTTTAGAATTTCATCAATAATGCTATTCATTTTTTCAGAATTCATATTCTATTACAATTACATACTTCTAAATGAAAAATATGATGCATCAGACATAAATGAAATGAATTTTCTGTCCGGTCTTTTTTGAAATCGTAGATCGATAAATTCCTTCTGCAACATATCGTACAGAAGGTGGACAATTATCGAAATGCCTACCGGCTTCATTCATTGATTGAAATATTTTTTCCTCGTTAGTTATTGTACTCAAATATTTTACTGGTCTTTTCCCAATTGATTTATAATTGCCAGTCTTTCCTCGTTTGGTATTCTCACTTAGTGTTATAGCTTGCAGATTTGATAAAGAGTTATTCTTTGGATTGGAAACTTTATGATCGATAACAAAACCATCTTTGATCAATCCATAGAAACATTCATACACGAAACGATGGCAGTAATATGTCTTCTTTCCCCTAACAGTAAACACCAAAACCCCCTACCATTGTCAGCACCAACTGATTTCTTCAGTCTACGGTTTCTTACAACACCATCACTGGACTCTTCATAATTTTTAATCACCGGGTGTGGTCTGAATTCTCGGTTCATTTATATACATAATGCTATTATTTATCTAATTCATTGTTTGGTTTAATAATGAATCTTTTAATGTAGACTTGAGGAGTTCTTATGATTTTATCCTTGACTCTGTCAAAGACTTTGTCAAGGTCAGAATTTTTTATTGAAAATCCATTTTTGATTCTTTTATCATAATAACGCTTCAACTCCTTGTATCACATTCCACCACAGCGTAGACATAATTGCGATTTTCCCCTAACCCCAACCTCACATCGTATACAAGGTAACGAACCAAGCCTTCCACGTCGAAAACTTTGCATATGATACCCACAGAACTCATTTCTGCATGATTTGTTAGACGGTGTCATTGATCCAACCATGAGCCATTTGCAGTGATTCATTATACATAAATCTTTCATTTAAATGCTTGTTTCAATTATAGTATGGAGGAGTTCAAGAGATTATCGAAAATTAAGCCTTCGAAAAATGTTAAATTCAATGTCGATAGAGTCTCTAATACACCAAAACGGCTAATCGGTGATAGAATTATACTGAAGGAATTCAAGAGATTATCGAAAATTAAGCCTTCGAAAAATGCTAAATTCATTGATTATATCATGAAAGAATTCCAGAGATTATCGAAAATTAAGCCCTGGAAAAATGCTAAATTCATTGATTATACAATGAAAGAATTCCAGAGATTATCGAAAATTAAGCCCTGGAAAAATGTTAAATTCAATCTCGATAAGGAGTTCAAGAGATTATCGAAAATTAAGCCCTGGAAAAATGTTAAATTAAATCTTGATAGAGTCTCTGATACACCAAAACGTCTAATCGGTGATAGAACTATACTGAGTAAAATCAGGGAGTGTTTTAATGAATTCTACCGAGACGGTGCAGCACACAGTTGGTCGACATTTCGAATTATTGATGAAGATGTCAATGTACCCAACATCGATGCTACTATGAACGATGAAAGAGCAGCTGAGATAATTTCACATCTTGGCGAGCCAACGGGTTGGAAATCCAAGGGTGTAAAATCCAAAGGATTTTCATGGAAAATCAAAGATTTTCAACAAAGCATTTTCCAACAGAAGTATTTTTCAGAATAAAATTCATTATCGAAATCAAAGGCAAATGGATTATCAGGGATATATTCGAACCAATCCTCAAGGATAAAAAGCTGTCATTGTGAGTAGAGATTCCAAACCAGGAATTCTAACTGGAATTGACAAACCATACTACGAGAGATCTTATCCTGTAACAGAAATCGTTTATGGAATATATCCGTTAAATGATAAACCCGATATCGCAAAACTAGCTCCTATGAAATATTCTAGTTCACTGAATTGTGTAGCAACACGGGTAATGGAACACTTCACAAATGCATCCCGTGGAAACAAACTAACTGATCTGCGACGTAGGAAAATAACCGAATGGGAACTGACAGTGAAACAGCACGGTGCAAAGATTTCTGATATAGCTAAATTAGAAACATCATTAAGATTCCCAATATCAGTAACGACGATAACCGGATAAGTTTTATACGAACCGAAATATAACAAGAATGGAGCGCCAATACAAATTATTGATCATAACAAACACGCGTCGACACCTGCAGTAACAATATTTCCACGAGAACGAACCGTGAGATATATCCCCGAAGAATTTTCCGGGGATGTTTTCTATGAAGAGAAATTATTCGATGCTATTCATGCGTTGTGTAAAGATGATCCTGTGTCAGTGTGGTTACTTAGAACTGATGAAGATCCCGAAATAGGATTTGATCAATTTGTATGACCAAATGGTGAATTATATTGAAGAATTAGATAACAGAATGAGAAAAATCGCTAATGATTTTTCACCAGAGAGTTTCCATGAAAAACTATTAACGGATAGTTTTACTATTCCATCAGTGGTAGCTCACTTCGCAAGAGAAAAAAACTCATGGCGTCCAACACGAAGTGATTTTCTCGAGGACGTTAAACTGAGTTGCGTCGTATTTGGTCATGGAGGACTGTGGAATACGAAATACTCACGTGATGGCATGATTTCAATTGATATATCTGCGTGTTATCCTGGACGTTTTCTCGGGTATGGAGAATGTGCTGAGTACTTTAAACGATTTGGACAGCCCACGCATGAAATGACTCGTGTTGCGATTAATGGTCAATTGCCTGATTTTGATTTAACCGGATTCGCTCGTGTGATATCATTTGAACTCGCTACAGGGTTACATCCGTGTAGTTATCTTTGGCATGGTAGACATATATCTGAAAAACACTGGATGCCAATAGTGTTACTACGATATATGATTGATTGTGGTATGCTAATATCGTTGATTGTTTTCGAAGCTATTATATGCTATCGAGCTCAGAAAGAAGTTTGGCTACCACAACCCGATCTAGATCGTATAATTGATGAAATACGAAAACAATTTCCTGATCGAAATTCGAAGAATTTCAATGAAGAACAAATCATGATATGGTCTAAGGAGTTATTTGAAATTAAAAGTGGACAAGCAAAAGATTTTGGACGAAGAATAATCGGTAAATTTACCCAAGGTGGAAGATACGACAATGCAAAATATTCTTCGCGGTTGATCATAGACGTCGCTGAATACGATTTTATTGTAACGGATTTAACGAAACAGGGAAAACTTGTAAATCGTAAAGACGCTTTCCTATCCGATGGAAGACGATTGGGTACGGTTGTTACCTACTGTGATGGATATATTAAACAATATACGCATTTGAGAAGTTCTATGCTAGCTTATGCTTCTATCAATTTATTTTCGATGATAAATAGATTTCCTAATACCGCAGTTAGAGTAGCCACTGATTCGATGTATATACACAATAAATACAAATCAGCAGTGGCTGAATTCACATCCCCGGAGGAAGCGTGGGGGTGTTGGCGATTTAAAAAGGAAACTCTACAAGAGTATTGTGAATCCGCAGACGTTGCCATGGATGATAAATATCTATCATGTAACCGTATAGAAATTCAATCAGAAATTTCTAATGCACCACCGGTATCTGATCCAGTATGTAGATACAAGACAGTTTATTTAAACGGTTGTGGTGGGTCAGGAATGACAACTCGTGCAATTGAATTACTTCGTCGGTCAACCATGATTGTGCTAACACCAGCTCACAGACTTGCCAGAGAGATGATACAGGGAGGGGTAAATGCACGTACCTATCACAGTTTTTTTCGATGGAAGGGTGACAAATGGACTCCTGAGAGTATGAGTGATAAATTCCTTCCTGAAATCATAATTTGGGATGAAATATGCACAGTGTCATTAGATGTATTACAAACATTTCTCGAGTGGTTGTTAAACAAAAACACAAAAGTTGTCATGTGCGGTGATCACGGCCAACCACCACCATTTGTCGGTGCATCCCCACATGAGTGGCTAAAGGGTTTTGTAGACTACTATGAAGAAATTACCACTGATTATAGATCACTTGATGAACAATTACGAGAATTCAAAGCGCTAATTAGATTACAACCGGATAGAATCCAATGCGAAATAGCGCGTGAAATAATTTCAGAAACTCCCATGAATGATTTTTGGGAAACGTGGAGACCAAAAGATTTGATAATTGCAAGTAGAAAAAAAGTCAGGGACACACTTCAGATGAAGTTATTTGAATTGGATAAAGAAAAATTTGCAACACCTCCAGTACCGTTATGTTATAGGCCTTCGGATACACGAAAGCAGAATATAGAAGTTGATATTCCAGGACAGCGTGAAAAACAAATTCTCGTATTAAATGATATTCTGCTGGTTGATATCAGCGTCGTTGAAGATGCATTGCGTGCTAATAAATCCCCATGGACGCAAGGATACGCAGCGACGATACATTCTTCACAGGGATTGACTATCACAGACACAATTGTTTGGATGGTGGATAATCGCATCGAATGGTCAAATTTAGTCTATCTCGCAGTATCCAGAGTACGAAAAATAAATCAGCTTCAAAGGTTTGTCCTGAGAGAGTCAGGCGATGATTACACCACAATGGATGATGCTAGCATCGTTGATGTTAAAATTATTGATAAAAAACTCTCCGGTTACAAACAACAAGACAAAAAAAAAACAACGACAATTTGATATTGATGCTGAATTAATAATCACTTTGAAGCAACAACACAATAATCACTGCGCGAGTTGCAATTGTATATTGCGTTGGCGTTATTCGGATAAAGATCCTCGCCAATTTACCGTAGACAGAAAAAATAACAGTCTCGGTCATGTCAGAAACAATGTGATGTTGACTTGTCTTGAGTGCAATAGACGCAACGGCGCTAGTTAAGACCATGCGGTGGCCATTGAGTATCGTCAGGAATCACTTGCAGTAGTTCAAAAGTAAAACCCCGCTGAGGGGCAGTTGAATCCAATTTATAGATTGGAGGTCTACCAGTTGATCGTGTTATAGTAGATATCTTGTGTGAAGTAACACTCCAAATAGGATCAGTAGCCCTTTTTGTGCCACATTGAAGCTCTCCTGGTTCGTATAAATACCGAAGAGTGACATTACTACCAAGAATTGGTTGGAAAATGCTATAATCTTTTTGTGAAATTCTTCGAATTTCCATTTTAGGTATATGATTCTTTTTAATCGCGTTGATAGGTTTCAAGTTGATTGTTCTAGTAATCTCATTATTCAGTGCGGTAATCACAGCTGATATCCTTTTGACCCATTCACGGGATCGCTTTTCTTGAATGAATTCTTTTGCGTATTGATATCCAAATAACCGCTCAGAAAGAGTCCTATTAAATTGTTCTACAATTGCCTGATCGCGATGTAACACAGTATGTCCTCGTCGTATGGTGACATTATGATGTTTCATTGTTGATAAGACTGCACCCTGAAATTCCTTGCCAGGATCAACTTGTGACAGATTCGGCCAACGCAGAGGACCCTTTCGATAAATCCTTTCAAATGCAGAAGCTATTTCAGTGGCTGACTTTGTTTTTAACGGCTCTGCTTGTTTGTATCGACTGGCAACATCAACTACGGTTAGCTCGTATTTGTAACCGTTGTCATGAGGTAAAAATAATATATCAGCCTGATGAACTTCATTAGGAACAGTCACATCAAAATGCGAGTAATTAATTTGTTTAGGCGGTGGTAGATAAATTTGCCATATCGCCTGTTTGGATAACCAATTAGCCGCAGTGGTTTTTTTTCACTTTTGCGGCGTTGGCGAGTTTATTGATTGCAGCGCTACCCCGCTAGTATCCGCTCGGAGAATAATAAATAGATTCCATATTATTAATTACCAGCACCTAACATCAATTTGCTTTTCATTGTCGATTTTATGAAAAATGAAGCTAATTTTTCTTTAAAGGATTTATCAGGAATAGCATTTAATGCATGAATTAATTTCACATCTGCTAGATTCCTGTGTTGCAAATTGCTGCTTTTATAAGCAACATCATGAGCATGACACCCCTTATCAATAAAGTTTATTGGTTCTTCACCACGTCGAGGTTGGTTTTGATCATCAAGTCTGATATCAAGTCTTGTTCCCGGTCCACAATAACTATACCCTGGAAGGCGTTTATTCCTGAATACTTTGCCCATGGGGTTCCAGGGAGTTTAGTTAGCTTGGCTGCGATATCACTTCCTCGTTTTTTTTGTTTTAAATCATCATTTCCTGCAGATCTCATAGACACAAATCTAAATTTCTTTTTACCACATTGCACGCATTTACCTGAAAGCGCTGATCGGTTATTTTTAGTTGTAATCGTCGTCAAGTCATCTGTGCCAGTACGCGTTTTACACTTCACACAATATAGATCCATAATTTATGTATAAGGATATGGATATAATTGATTTTTCAGCGACTAAAGCAAGAGAACCGGTTAAGCATCATGCAGCGCTACCAAACTCTATCCGGATGATTATTCCGGATGATTATAAGCGGGCCATCTGGATCCGGTAAAACGTAATTGTTGCTCAATTTAAACATGATATGGATGAAGTGGGATAATTTGTATTTAATTACCCCTAGCGTAGATGATCAACGATGTTATGAAGTGTTAAAGGATTTTAATGAAAACGCTTCAGAGATTGCCGACGAGGGTATTATTGAATTTATAACCGATATTAACGAGGCACCATCAGTAGAAGATCTCAATGGAAGTATTAACAATTTAATCGTATACGATGATGTAATGTTAGATAAACAAAAAATTCATGTTAGAATATTTTCCTGGGGCAGGCATAAAAACACCGACGTGATATATGTCACTCAACGCTAAACACAGATTCCAAAAGTGATCGGAGACAATTGTAACTTACTGTGTGTATTTAACGGAGTTGATACTCATACTCTTAGAAATATTTGGCAGACATGGTGTTCTGATATGGACTTCAATCATTTTAGAAATTTCTTTAGTAAAGCAGCAGAAGGGGCTGAACCCTACAACGTTTTTAGACAAAATTTTTATTGAAATCCTTAAACAAACCTTCCTACGATCTCATTTTAACCAAAAAAAATGTCTCAGAGGCAAACCCTACAACGTTTTTAGACAAAAAATTTATTGAAATTTTAACGAGCTTTCCCTACGAAATTTCATTTTAACTAAAAAATGAAAACAGAGATTTTTACGATTTTTTAATTAATTTTGGTCGCAACGTCGTTGTCACTCACCCTCTCTGCTGCTGAACTTTCAGTTCTGGTTAATAATTTTTTTACGATTTTAACCGAATATTTGATAAAGTCCAATACGATATCGTGTCCGAGGATCATGCAAATTTATTGTTGCGAATCCGTGTGGTTTTGACTGAGCATGACTAAAGAAGTTTTTAAATTGATTGAAGTCCATATCAGAACACCATGTCTGCCAAATATTTCTAAGAGTATGAGTATCAACTCCGTTGAATACAGCAAGAATATTGCAGTTATCTCTGATCACTTTTGGAATCTGAGTGTAGCGTTGAGTGACATATATCACGTCAGTGTTTTTATGCCTACCTCTGGAAAAGATCCTAGCAGGATTTTTTTGTTTATCTAACATTATATCGTCGTATACGACTAAATTGTTAATATCTCCATCAATATCATCAATGCTCGGTGCTTCATCGATCTCGGTTATAAACTCAATAATACCCTCTCCGGATTTTTCTACCGCGCTGTCGTTAAAATCTTTTAGCACTTCATAACATCGTTGATCATCTACGCTAGGAGCAATTAAATACAACTTATCCCACTTCATCCATCTCATTATTAAATTGAGTAACAATTGCGTTTTACCGGATCCAGATGGCCCGCTTATAATCATCCGGATAGAGTTTGGTAGCGCTGCATGATGCTTAACCGGTTCTCTTGTTTTAGTCGCTGAAAAATCAATAATATCCATATCTCTATACATAAATTATGGATCTATATTGTATGAAGTGTAAAACGCGTACTGGCACAGATGACGTGACGACGATTACAACTAGGAATAACAGATCAGCACTAACTGGTAGATGTGCAACATGTGGTATAAAAAAGTTTAGATTTGTTTCTACAAAATCAAAGATTTTACAATTCGGAGATGTTTTAAAAAAAACGAGGAGGTGATATCGCAGCCAAATTGGCAAAGCTCCCTGGAACCCCATGGGCAAAGTACCCCGGAGAAAAGCACCTTCCAGGATATAGCTACTGTGGCCCCGGAACACGATTAGATATCAGACTTGATGATCAAAATCAACCTCGACGTGGTGAAGAACCGATAAACGCTATTGATAAGGCGTGTCACGCTCATGATGTCTCATATAAAAGCAGCAATTTGCAGCACAGGCATCTCGCAGATGTGAAATTAATTCATGCGTTAAATGCTATTACTGATAAATCTTTCAAAGAAAAATTAGCTTCATGGTTAATAAAATCGGCTATGAAAAGCAAATTGATGTTAGGTGCTGGTAATTAATAACAACATGGAATCTATTTATTATTCTCCAAAAGGATACTGGCGGGGTAGCGCTGCAATCAATAAACTCGCTAGCGCCGCAAAAGTGAAAAAAGCTACTGCGGCTAATTGGTTATCCAAACAAGCTATATGGCAAATTTATCTACCAGCGCCTAAACAAATTAATTACTCGCATTTTGATGTGACTGTCCCTAATGAAGTTCATCAGGCTGATATATTATTTTTGCCACATGATCGTGGTTACAAATACGCGTTAACCGTAGTTGATGTTGCGAGTCGATACAAATAAGCAGAGCCACTGAAAACAAAATCATCAACTGAAGTCGCTTCTGCATTTGAAAGGATTTATCGAAAGGGTCCTCTGCGTTGGCCAAATCTATTGCAGGTTGATCCTGGCAAGAAATTTTAAGGCGCTGTTTTATCAGCGATGAAACATCATAATGTTACCATACGACGAGGGCATACTGCGTTACATCGTGATCAGGCAATTGTAGAACGATTTAATCGGACTCTTGCAGAGCGGTTATTTGGATATCAATACGCGAAGGAGTTTATTCAGGATAAAAGATCCCGTGAATGGGTTAAGAGATTACCAGCTGTGATTACCGCGCTCAATAACGAGATTACTCGAACAATTAACATGAAACCTATCAACGCGATTAAAAAGGAGTCTATACCTAAAATGGAAATAGAAGGAATTTCGCAAAATGATTCTAGCGTTTCCCAACCAATTCTTGGTAGTAATGTCACTGTTAGGTATTTATACGAACCAGGAGAGCTGGAAAGTGGCACAAAAAGGGCTACTGATCCTATTTGGAGTGTTACTGCACACAAGATATCTACTATAAGACGATCAACTGGTAGACCTCCAATCTATAAACTGGATTCAACTGCCCCTCAACGGGGTTTTACACGCGAACAACTCCAAGTGATTCCTGACGATACTCAATTACCACCACAGGGTCTTAACTAGCGCCGTTGCGTCTATTGCATTCAAGACAAGTCAACATCACATTGTTTCTGATATGACCGAGACTGTTATTGTTTCTGTCTACGGTAAATTGGCGAGGATCCTTATCCGAATACTGCCAACGCATTATACAATTGCAACTTGCGCAGTGATTATTCTGTTGTTGTTTCAGCGTGATTATTAATCCAGCATCAATGTTAAATTTTCGTTGTTTTTTTTTTGTCTTGTTGTTTGTAACCGGATAATTTTTTATCAATAATTTTAACATCAATATCATCCATTGTTGAGTCATTATCGTCATCATTGACTTCGTCAACAACAATTCTTCGAAGTTGATTTATTTTTCGTACTCTGGATACTGCGAGATAGACTAAATTTGACCATTCGATGCGATTATCTACCATCCAAACAATTGTATCCGATATAGTCAATCCCTGTGAAGAATGTATCGTCGCTGCGTATCCTAGCGTCCACGGGGATTTATTAGCACGCAATGCATCTTCAACGACGCTGATGTGAACCAGCACAATATCATTTAATACAAGAATTTGTTTTTCACGCTGTCCTGGAATATCAACTTCGATATTCTGTTTTCGTGTATCCGAAGGCCTATAACACAACGGTACTGGAAGCGTTGCAAATTTTTCTTTATGCAATTCAAATAACTTCATCTGAAGTGCGTCTCTGACAATTTTTCTACTCGCGATTATCAAATCGTTTGGTCTCCATGTTTTCCAAAAATCATTCATTGGAGTCTCTGAAATCACTTCACGCGCTATTTCACATTGGATTCTATCCGGTTGTAATCTAATTAGCGCTTTGAATTCTCGTAATCGTTCATCAAGTGATCTATAATCAGTGTTCATTTCTTCATAATAATCTACAAAACCCTTTAGCCATTCATGTGGGGATGCACCGATAAATGGTGGTGGTTGGCCGTGATCACCGCACATAACGACTTTTGTGTTTTTGTTTAACAACCACTCGAGAAATGTTTGTAATACATCTAATGATAATGTGCATATTTCGTCCCAAATTATGATTTCAGGAATGAATTTATCACCCATACGCTCAGGAGTCCATTTGTCACCCTTCCATCGAAAGAAACTGTCATAAGTACAGGCATTTACCCCTCGTTGTTTCATCTCTCTGGCGAGTCTGTGAGTCGGTGTTAACACAATCATGTTTGAGAAATCCGTAGGGCTTTTCCCACGGAATAATTCGATTGCACGAGTTGTCTTTCCTGACCCACCACAACCGTTTAAATAAACTGTCTTGTATCTACAGATTGGATCAGAGACAGGTGGTGCATTAGAAAATTCTGATTGAATTTCAATACGGTTACAACAAAGATATTTATCATCCATGGCAACGTCTGCGGATTCGCAATACTCATATAGTGTTTCCTTTTTAAATCGCCAACGTCCCCACGCTTCCTCGGGATCTGTGAATGCCGCTACAGCTGATTTGTATTTATTATGTATATACATCGAATCAGTGGCTACTCTAACTGCGGTATTAGGAAATCTATTTATCATCGAAAATAGATTAATACAAGCATAGGCTAGCATAGAACTTCTTAAGTGTGTGTACTGGGAATTATATCCATCACAGTAGGTAACAACCGTACCTAATTTTTCACCATTGGATAGAAAAGCATCCTTACGGGATACAAGTTTTCCCTGTTTCGTTAAATCCGCTACAATAAAATCGTATTCAGCGACGTCTATGATCAACCGCGAAGAGTATTTTGCATTGTCGTATCTTTCACCCTGGGTAAATTTACCGATTATTCTACGTCCAAAATCCTTTGCTTGTTCTTTTTTAATTTCAAATACCTTCTCAGACCTATCCATGATTTGTTCTTCATTGAAATCTGGAAACAGTTTTCGCTGTTTGCTAATTATTCTATCTAGATCAGGTTGTGGTAGCCAAACTTCTTTCTGAGCTCGATAGGATATAATCGCCTCACTGACAATTAACGATATTAGCATACCACAATCGATCATATACCGCAATAACACTATTGGCATCCAGGCCTTTTCAGATAGGTGTCTACCAAGCCAAAGATAGCTACACGGATGTAACCCTGTAGCGAGTTCAAATGATATCACACGAGCGAATCCAGTTAAATCAAAATCAGGCAATGGACCATTAATCGCAACACGAGTCATTTCATGCGTGGGGTGTCCAAATCGTTTAAAATAGTTACTACATTCCCCATACCCGAGAAAACTTCCAGGATAACACGCGGATATATGAATTGAAATCATACCATCACGTGCGTATTTCGTATTCCACAGTCCTCCATGACTAAATTTGACGCAACTCAATTTGACGTGTTCGAGAAAATCACTTCGTGTTGGACGCCATGAGTTTTTTTCTCTTGCAAAGTGAGCTACCACTGATGGAATAGTAAAACTATCCGTTAATAGTTTTTCATGGAAACTCTCTGGTGAAAAATCATTTGCAATTTGTCTCATTCTGTTATCTAACTCTTCAACGCGATATAATTCACCATTTGGTCTTACAAATTGATCGAATCCTATTTCGGGATCTTCATCACTTCTAAGTAACCACACTGACACAGGATCATCCTTACACAACGCGAGAATAGCATCGAATAATTTCTCTTCATAGAAAACATCCCTGACGAACTCCTTGGGGATATATTTCACGATTCGTTCTCGTGGAAATATTGTTACTGCAGCCGTCCACGCGTGTTCGTTATGATCAATAATTTGTATTGGAGCTCCATTTTTGTTATATTTCGGTTCATATAAAACTTCTCCGGTTATCGTCATAACGGTTATTGGGAATCTTAATGATGTTTCTAATTTAGCTATATCAGAATTCTTTGCACCGTTCTGTTTCACTGTCAGTTCCCATTCGGTTATTTTCCTACGTCGCAGATCAGTTAGTTTATTTCCTCGGGATGAATTTGTGAAGTGTTCCATTACCCGTGTTGCTACACAATTCAACGTCGAAGATAGTTTCATAGAAGCTAGTTTTGCGATATCGGGTTTATCATTTAGCGGGTATATTCCATAAACGACTGCTGTTACAGGATAAGATATCTCGTAGTATGGTTTGTCGATTCCAGTTAAAATTCCTGGTTTGGAATCTCTACTCAGTGTGATCGTTTTTTTATTCTTGAGAATTGGTTCAAATTTATCCCTAATAATCCATTTGCCATCGACTTCGATAATGAATTTTATTCGGAAAAAATACCTTTTTTCCCCAACATGTGAAATTATCACTGCTGCTTTTTCATTATTCATGGTAGCGTCAACAACACCATCAATTCGAAATGTTGACCAACAATAAGATGCTCCATCACGCTTGAATTCATTAAAACAGTCTCTGATTTTACTAATCATGGCTTTATCAAGAATTGTATTCTTTGGTGTATTAGAAACTATATCAAGATTGAATTGAGCATCTTTCCAGGGTAATCTTTTGGACGTTTTTTTTGGTTTATCGAGATTAAATTTAGGATTAATTTTTAATAATCTCTTGGACGTCTTTTTTGGTTTATCGAGATTAAATTTAGGATTAATTTTTAATAATCTCTTGGACGTCTTTTTTGGTTTATCGAGATTAAATTTAGGATTAATTTTTAATAATCTCTTAAACTCTTTCATGTTTCCGTCTCTTGGACGTTTGAGATTAATTTTGTTACGTTTCTTTTGGTTTATCGAGATTAAATTTAGGATTAATTTTTAATAATCTCTTAAACTCTTTCATGTTTCCGTCTCTTGGACGTTTGAGATTAATTTTGTTACGTTTTTTTGGTTTATCGAGATTAAATTTAGGACTGATTTTTAATAATCTCTTAAACTCTTTCATGTTTCCGTCCACTAGACGTTTTTTTGGTTTATCAAGATTAAATCTAGGACTAATTTTTAATAATCTCTTAAACTCTTTATCAGGATTGAATTGAGCATTTTTCCAAGGCTTAATTTTCGATAATCTCTCGAACTTCTTCATGCTATAATTAAAACAAGCATTTAAATGAAAAATTTATATATAATGAATCAATGCAAATGGCTCATGATTGGATCAACGACTCCATGTAACAAATCATGTAGAAAGGAATTCTGTGGGTATCATATGCAAAGCTTTCGTCGTGGAAGCCTTGGTCCGTTACCCTGCATACGATGTGGGGTTGGGGTCAGGGGAGAATCGCAGTTTTGTTTGAGTTGTGGTGGTAAACGATACAGGGAATTGAAGCGTTATTATGACAAAAGAATCAAAAATGGACAATTAATCAGAAATTATGACCCTGAAAAAGTCCTTGACAATGTCAGTATCAAAGATAAAGTCATAAGAACCCCCCAAGACTACAGCGAAAGATTTTCCAAAGATGTAATTATTAGACCAAACAATGAATTAGATAAACAATAGTATATTATATAAATGAACCAAGAATTCAGACCACACCCTGTGATCACAAATTATGAAGCATCTAGTGATAGTGTTGTAAGAAACCGCAGACTGAAGAAACCAGTTGGTTCTGATAATGGTATGGGGTATTTGAAGTTTGGCGCTGGAAAGAAAACTTATTACAATCATCGTTTCGTATTTGAATGTTTCCATGGATTGATTGAGGATGATTCTGTCATTGATCACATTGATTCTAATCCAATGAACAATTCTTTATCAAATCTGCAGGCTATCACACAAAGTGAGAATACCAAACGAGGAAAGACTGGTTCTTGCTCAAAGAAAGCGAGACCCGTAAAATCTTTAAATACAACAACTAACGAAGAAAAAATATTTCAATCGATATATGAAGCCAGTGGGTACTTTGATATTTGTAGAGCCTCAGTACGATTTGTTGCAGAGTTGGTTTATCGATCTGCGTTTTCAAAAAATCGCGGACAGAAAATTAAATTTAGTTATGTCTGATGCGTCATATTTTTCATTTAGAAATATATAATTGTTTTAGAATAATGAATTCTGAAAAAATGAATAGCATTATTGATGAGATTTCAAAATTGAAAAGTCAGGATATCAAACTATCAGATGGTTTAAATCCTGATCAAATCATGTCTGATTTTCAGGATATAGAATACGGAGTTAACAACAATAAATATATGCTGCCAAAGCAATACGCGCTCATCAAAAGAATTCAGAATTCTATTCGGGACTCTCTTGCATTCTCCAGTGACGTAAGTGTGTTCGCTCCGTTATATACTATCGTAGAACGAATACGAAAAGAATTGGGTAGCGAATACGAATTGAAAAAGGAGGTTAATTCTAAAGTTAGAAACCTACGGGCGTTAATTTTAGAAAATGAACAATTTTGACCGTGACCGATCTTCAAAGAGATTTTGATTGTGACCGACCCTCAGAGAGATTTTCATTTCTTTTTTAGCATTGTTTGATTGAAAATGTCAAATCGATAGGCCGTTAATGGTTGGTTTAGTCGATATGATGATTCCGATTGATCAGCGTAGAAATGGCGAAAGTGTGGTATTTTTTATTTTATATACAATTTCCACACTTTCGCCATCATTGATAACGCCGTTATAACGCTTCTACGGTGATTCCATGATCGTGTTAAAAATCATCTGACATGTCTGACATGTAACAAAAAGTGAGGAAAGTGTGATATTAATTATTTTATATACAATTTCCACACTTTCCTCATCATTGATAATGCTGTTAAAACGCTTCTACGGTGGTGTTAAAAATCATCCGAAGTGTTGAATTAACTGAAAATTGTTTTACAATTGAAAAATTGTTTGCGATTTCAAATAATGGTCAATGAAGCATTAACGACCCGATTAGCTCGTGAACGACTTGATGCAATCAAGAAATTTATACCAATTCGCGACTCTGTAAGAAATAAACTGCAACAACGACAGAGTTTACAAACGGATTTTGCTGTGGGATCTGAAGAATTGTTTAAACCAGTAACCACAGCAACGAAAGGGATAGAGCGTGCTATACTGGGAGATGTTCCCGAGACGGGAAAATCTCTTATTGGTGAACTTGAAAAAATAGCAGCGAAAACTGAACAAATATCAACGGAAACTGAAAAAACTGAACTACCTACTAATCCGAAAAAAACTACTGTTTCTCTGTTGAATAAGTTTACTGATAATGCTAAAACATTAATAAAACAATTTAGTTTATTCAAACCAAAGGATTATCAAGCTTTTGGTGATTTTGCTGCTCAAAGCTATAATTCAAAAAAAGATTTTTTAAAGGACGAGTATAAGAATAATAGAATATCAAGTAATGATTGGTTCGATAATTTGTATAAAATAAATAAAGGGATTGGTCGTTTGAATAAGGATAAGATGGGGTACAAGGAATTTCAAAGGGGAATTAGTAATTATAAAAAAGAACAAATAGAAGAGCGACAACGAGAAATAGAAGAACGACAAGAGCTAAAACGTCAAACACCAACACGTAGACAAGCACGAAGACAAAAAAAACAAAAAGAACTTGATGATGATCCTCTTGATTATTTCCAAGAAACCAATTTAGAAAAACTGGATGAAGCAGCTGGTTATAGCGGAAGTGGATTGCAAAACGCTAGCGTTGGAAACTCTTCGAGGGAAAATCCTTGGATTTCATGTCCTGGTAGTGTTCTCAGTGATATATCACGATTAGAAGTTCTCGTAGGAGGTTTCCGAGCTGGAAACAACTCACGGGAAATAATTAATGAAGCATCTGATATCTGTAGACGTTTATTTCAAGGCGGTATCATAGATATCAGCACATATCGAGATTTCATTGGCGAGTTAGTGGAAGATTATCACAGTGATTAATCACCGGGATTGAATAAAAACGCTAGCGTTTCCAATTGAAAAATGGTTTCTGATTTCAAATAATGATCATACACTACAATCATGATAAACCAATCCCCGTCTATGTAGTTAATTCACGGTTTCCGGTTTATAAAGCATACTATGGTGATGGTTTAGGTAATACCATTGCGGGGTTATTTGCAAGAATGGCTCCAAAAGTGATGCCGTTAGCTAAACAATTATCAATGAAAGCAATTGATGTTATTCGTGATAAGGGGATTAGTGCTGTTGGAGATTTTGCCGGGAAAGCGTTTTCAGCCGCGAAGAATAAATTAACATCATTAGTGAAATCACGAAGTCATTTACGAAAAAAGAAACCGTTACCGTCTACCGCGGAAATGCCTGCACGGGTTAGTAAAATAATAAATAACGCAGTAGACGAAAAACTAGCGTCGATGGCTTTAACTCCCGACGCAAATATGATAGCAGGAAGCGGCTTTAAAAAACTACGTCGATGAAAATCGTTTATGATTTCACGATTTAGACTCTGATAAATAGAATAAAATGTTCAAAAAGTCACATGATCCGGCGTCTGATATAGACGCCCCAGTTGGCAAGGATGATTCTGTACGCGATTATCAATATTACGACTATCATGCAATAGACGCAAATAGTCGATCGCGAATTGAACTTCAAGTCCATGATACCAGTAAATATTTTTTGCCTTGTGAAGCGTTTATCGAAGTAGAAGGAAAACTTGTAACAGCTGCTGGAGCACCGTATCCAGCTGGTACTCAAGTCAGTTTTGTCAATAATGGTATTATGGCGTTATTTGAGAGTGCAAGATACCTCATTGATGGAAAAGAAATCGAGTCGATAGATCGCAATGTTCATGTGGCTACAACAATAATCGGGTTAGCGAGATATTCTGATGATTATACAAGATCGGCGGGACCTTCTATGATGTTTGCAAAAGATGTTAAAAATACCGCTGGAGGAATTCAATTTGTTGTAAGACGACTAAAGAATAATGCTGGCACTGCTAATATTGATGCCGAGGATATGATTATAAGCAACGACGTTAATTTCAATCTAGGAGCCGCAACACGTATTTCAATGTTGCAAGGGGCGCATAAATCATTTTCATGATTCCACTGCATCACATATTTGGATTCTGTAGAAACGTCCGAAAAGTTATCTACGGGGCGAAGCATACAGTAGCGCTTGTACGAAAGGGTGATGATAATGACGCAATTTGGAGGATTCCAGCAGACAATGCAAATCCCAATGCTGATGCCGGTAAAGTTATTTTAACAAAAATATCATTGTGGATGCCAGTGTTGACTCCATCAATCACTGCAGAAGGACGATTACTCTCATTTATGGACCAAGGAGGAAAGTCGTTGTTAAGTTGGTTAACCGTGAGTACAGATGTTAAGCAATCAAATCTGAACGGGTTATTCACGTGGAATCTAGCATCAAAACAAGGTGTTTCAGCTCCACGTCATATATTTGTAGCGCTACAGGATAACACACGAGTTGGCGATCAACGTTTCAGTCATATGATATTTGATCAGTTAGGTGTGAAAGACGTCTCACTGAGAATAAACGGCCAGCAGGAACCATCCGAAGATGTGTAACTTGATTACACAGAAAATCATATTGCACGCGTGTATCATAGATTGTTGTCGTTCATGGCACGTGATCAAAATGTCGATACTGGTCTACAAATATCACAATTAGATTTTAAGAATCTATATCCGATCTATTACTTTTCGCTGGAACATCTCGATTTAACAAGACAGTCTGTCGTTGATATACACTTTAGAGCTAATGTAACCCGTCCTGATGCTATTGATAATTATAGAGCGGTTGCTGTCATTCTCAGTGACAAATCAATGCTACTCGAAGGTGTTGGAGGAAGAATGAGAGTGGTAGATGCGCCAGTAGAAAATCTATGATTTTCATAAACATCTAATTGAAATCCTCTATTTAGAATTAATCTGTTATTGTATAATGTCGTATAATAATATCAATGTGTCGTTGACACCTGGTCAATTAAAAAAATTACAATCCAAATCAGCTAAGCAATGTGGAACCACAATTACGCTGAAACCCAATCAAATGACTGGCGGGGCGAATAAACTATCGCTTATAACTCGTCAAGTAAAACATTTCAATGATGCAGTTGTAGCAAAAAAGGGTGTTCAGATTAATATTTCTGCGGCTGCTATCAAAAACATGGAAAAAACAGGCGGTATATTCCCGTTGTTAGCTGCGATTCCAGCGTTGATTGCGGCAGTAGCCCCAGCGGTGGCTAAGCGGCAGCGTTAGGTGCTGTTGGTACCGCGGCAGGAATGGCATTAAAGAAAGCAACGGGGAAGGGTTATAAAAAAAAGTGGAAAGGGTCTAAGACTACCAGGAACCCCGTATTCGTGGTACAGCGGAAAAGGTCTAAGACTAGGACCGGTTTATTAACTCTGGAACCTTTGGTTCAGGAATCTTCGATGGTTCCTATGTCCAATTTTGATTTAATTGATGCTGCTAAAAAACTCACCATAAAAAACTTCAGAGGTGTTTTTATGAAGGATCAATTACCGACACAACCCAACAGCGTTGAAACCGGTATCATTAATCTCGATAACAGCACCGGACCTGGTACTCACTGGGTTGCATACGCTATTGATCCACGTGGGATTGTCTATTTTGATTCATATGGATTAGCACCGCCGAAGGAATTCATGCGTTATATAAAAACTTTTCCAATGAAGACTTGGTATTCTACGCTACCAACACAACAAATGAATGATCCACCGATATGCGGCAGCGAAGTATGAAATGTTCTTGATGCTATTTCTAACTCCTTGGGTAACCCAAGGGGAAAACCACCTCATGTTGTCGTGAATGAATACACTAGCAATCGCTGGCGAAAATCGTAGATTTTTCAACGAAACGATTTTAGAGAGAGAGTTTTACAATAATATGATTGATATTTGGGGAAGACCTCTGAAACCTAAACCCGATGGCGTTGCAACCGGTGATTCTAACAAGAATATAAAAAAACTAATCGAAGATGAAATCGCTGAGACGTTAAATTTAACAGATGTTGATCCCGGGGAAATAGTTGTATTTCAAGACAAACAGGGTAAATTAAAAAGCAGTAATATGTCGTTGAATGATATTTTAGTTAAACAACAAAACGCAATCGATGATACTATCGCGTTATTTTCCGATCAGGGTACATTGAAAACTAGTAATGTGTCGTTGGATGATATTTTGATACGACAACAAAACGCAATCGATGATACTATCGCGTTATTTTCCGATCAGGGTAAATTGAAAACTAGTAATGTGTCGTTGAATGATATTTTGATACGACAACAAAACGCCGCTGAAAACTCTATTGCGCTGTATTCCAGCGGCGGACGACTTAAAGCAGGCGTACTTGTGTCTACGATCACCGACGCAATTGCCGCCCAAGACAGCATGATTGCCACCCGCGGCCGTGAGCTGGATGATCATATACGAGGTTATAATAATTTTCGCAAAAATGTCATTCATAAATTCTTTGGAACCCCGCTTGTGGTTGGCATGACTCTCGCTGAAATCAAAAACTTTCTATCGCTATTCTTCGCTAACAAGGAAGCTGGAAGGATGATGAATGAAAATGAAATCAAGGCAAATTATCTTGATATTTACAATGATATTTCTAAACTAATAGAAAATCTTGAAAGAGTGCAAAAACCCACTAACGACGTCGTTGTTAAGTTTTTTGGAACCCCACTTGTGGCTGGCATGACCCTCGTTGAAATCAACGAGTTTATCGGCAAGCATACTCATAATGCCTACGTCGCTAATAATTTCTTTGGTGTCCCGGTTACATCTACAATGACTCTCAAAGATATTAATATGTTTATGGTGAGACAAACAACACTTAATACCATCGTTGATAAATTTTTAGGGAGAACACCTGCATCTGAAACCACATCGTTGACAGGCCCGACTCTCGCTGAAATTAAAAGCGCGTTTGATGAACAAAAACGCATCAGCGAAATAGCTAAAAATTTCTTTGAGAGCTATGAAAGTTACAATATCACGACGACGTATTCTGAACTTAACAGGTATTATGGCTTAAAAAAAAATTTGGAATTTGAATTCCTTTTGATTTCATTTTTTAAACGCCGCGATGGAACGATGATGAAATATACCGAAATCAATAAAACCTATCTCGACATTTACGACGATATTGCTAAACTAAAAGAAACCTCTGAAAGGGTAAAGTATGGGACCTTTGATTGGGTAAAAAAATCTAATGCTAAATTGAAGGTCAATATCGAGAAGTGGCCCCATGGTATCTACAGGATGACGTTAATCTCTTACAATCAATTTGATATCATCGTGAAAGGTAAAACCTACTTTGGTGGCACCGCGACAGTAATTATCGGAGGTGAAGAAGAATTTGAGATTGTCGCGGTTGATAACACCGTTAGATTAAAAATATCCTGGTGCTTAGAATTCGTATGCGAAGTAAATAACTAAATTGAAAGGAAAATCCTTTAGATTTCACAATTGAAAACGCTAGCGTTTTTAAAATAAAAATGATTTCGTCAACGCAATGTCGCTATTATCAGGTCAGAGAATTTCAAACTAGACTCAAAACCCTCGCCGAGGAGTATCAAATAAACATAAAAAAATACCGACGAAGAATCACCGCGATTGATATTACTATGTACTCGGTGTCAAGCGTTCTCACTGGTGCCGGAATAATACTAGCATCTGTTACAATGATTGCCCCGGTCGTAGTTCCAATTTGCATTTCTGCGGTGGCTACAATCGCAGGTATATCAACCGGGATAACAAAAAAGATATCATCATGCAGCCAGAGTAAACTGCAAGATTACTTAATTCAATTTCATATTGTATCAACCGCGTACTCGCAATTATCCTCGATGATATCGTCGTCACTCGATAATATAAATATATCAGATAGTGAGTTCTCAGCGATGCTCAGTATTTTTGATTCCGCGATATCAAAATTAGAGAGACAACAACACTATAACAACGATGACAACACCGATGGAATTAGAAAACACGAACCCAAAAACCAAAATGATCTCAATAACATCAACGATATCGGATAGTGAGTTCTCAGTGATGGTCAGTATTTTTGATTCCGCGATGTCAAAATTAGAGCGACAGCATGAGTATAGCAACGATGACAACACCGATATAATTACTTCAACAAATAGTAGAAAATACAAACCCAGTACAAACAAGCATGATATCAATAACATCTACGAAACCCGAGTTTAGTGTAAATTTCCCTAGCCCAGTCCCCGTGAGCGAGATCGCGCTTGCAAAACTACGAGTGTATCACAGTTGGCCTAATATCAGATCAAAATCATTTGGTGGTCAACAACCGAATAATTCCTTGGTGTTCGCGAATAAGAATAAACCAGACGGGACTCCAGACTGGAACGTCGTTTCAATACCAACAGGGTCATATCAAATTGAACAAATCAATAATGAATTCGCGCGTAGAATAAAATCGATTACTGGAAAAGAATCAAAAATCGCTATAAGGGTTCATGAGCCGACGCTATCATCCGCAATTGAAATAAGCACAGAAGGATACATCGTAGATATCTATAACAGCTCGATCAGAACCGTACTAGGATGGCCTGAATTACCCCCCGGGGGAAAAACAGTTGATATACCCGAACCACAAAAAACTGATTATATCACCGACATGATAAAATCTGATAATCCAATAAAAAGTTATAAAGATTACCAACTCAGTGTAGAATTTTTGAGTATCATTGAAAATACAAAATGGAAATTTCTTATTGTTAACGAATTTAAAATCTTTGATAATTTTGTTGCAATGAATATCGATTTATCCCTGTTGTTAATATCTATTAAATCCGGCTCTCTCTCCCGAGATGAATTTATCAGCATCGTAGAAACATGCAACAAAATTATCGACGACGCTGATAAATTTAATTCGAAAATTATTCAGGATATACTAGATGATCACCCCATGTCGAGAACAACATTTGCAGATAAATATAATATACGCGAAGAAGACATTCCAACATTTAAACTACCAGGATATATCGTACCAGAACAAAAAAAATTGCTCAGTGATGCCATCGATAATGGTTTTAAAATAATTCATGATGCATGGAAGAAAACATCATCGGAAATAAAAATCCTCAAATATAATAATGACCCAGACGGTGGCGGCAGACGTATCGCTCCGTTCAACGTGAATATATCCTCGGTGATAGCGTTAAATTTAGTGTGTGACGTTATCGAAGGTAGTTATCAAATAAATCTCGAGCAATCAAATCAAGCTCAGCAAGGATATATTCTATACTCATTTGCACCAATAGCCCCTCCAGGATATTTAATTATTGAGTGTCCGGTTAATCCTGTCTATATGCGATGCCATAATGATTCGCTAACGAGAATTAATTTCAAACTCACTGACCAGTCCAATAATCTGATTGATCTACAAGATGAGGTGTTAGCGATTAGTCTGTTTGTAAAGTCCTAAGGACTTTCATCTTAGTGATTTTCATCGTAAAAAAATTATTAACCAGAACTGAAAGTTCAGCAGCAGAGAGGGTGAGTGACAACGACGTTGCGACCAAAATTAATTAAAAAATCGTAAAAATCTCTGTTTTCATTTTTTAGTTAAAATGAAATTTCGTAGGGAAAGCTCGTTAAAATTTCAATAAATTTTTTGTCTAAAAACGTTGTAGGGTTTGCCTCTGAGACATTTTTTTTGGTTAAAATGAGATCGTAGGAAGGTTTGTTTAAGGATTTCAATCAAAATTTTGTCTAAAAACGTTGTAGGGTTCACCCTCTCTGCTGCTAGTAATGCTCAGTCAACCCCTCACGGATTTGTAACAATAAATTTACATGATCCTGTAACACGATATCGTATCGGACTTGATAAAATATTCGGTTGAACTCGTAAATGATTTTTGTTAACCTGTAGCAGCAGAGAGGGTGAGTGACAACGACGTTGGCGTATATGAGGAAATCTTATTTTATCGAATAGACGCCATTTTTTTTAATATTTGGTAGAAGCCTCAGATTTCCGAATCGACGCTCGGAAAGTTGTAGGATTCACCCTCTCTGCTGCTGAGTAGATACAAAAATTCATTTTTGTCATAGCATACATAGCTAAAACAGAGTAAAGTAAATGAAAGTGACACATTTCAAAACAATGTTTTATATTACTTACTAAAGGTACTAAATTTGTATCTTGTAATGAAGACTGGTTTTTTGGACTCTGTAAATATTTGATAAATACTTTGAAGGCAATCTACATAAGCTCATAAACTGATTTATTTCCCTTCATACAGCTATTCCTATAGTCTGAATATACATCAACGTTTGTTTGTACCCTCCAATTATGTTTAAAAACAACCATAAATTAAATTTTCAAAATTTAGAACTTGGTCACTTAATTTATTGATTTATAATTTCAAACGTATTATGACCATGGGGACTGCATGTGTTTTCTCAAACGTAAATTTTCAGAGTAAAATACTACCTTGCTTGTTTGCTTACTTCCAGTTTATGGACAAGTCTATTTTCAGCAAAGAAGTGGATGCAAAACAACATGTGTATATACATAGAATGTACATACTATGTCAATCTAATTCTGATATCTACAATGTCAAATCATGGAAAAGAACGACAACAACAAATTTGCATTTCACATGTATGTAACTAGTGGTTTAATTTCTATGTACAATTGTGCAACGTGCTATAACTCTTAGCCTTATGGTAATTTGTAGAATTATCTAGCAGTTACCAAACAGGATGAACTATGTCGCTCTGCTGTCAGAGAAAACGTGACTCGCCCATAGCACATTGTATACATAACATAACACAGTGTTAGCAAGGAAAGTATATTAAGCACAATCCACAGACAATGACAGTGCTAGGGCATTCCTGGTCAAAGTTGGGTTATAAATTATAAATCAGTGAATGAAATAATTATTTCTGTGCATTTTTATCACTGCAACAGTCTTCATTATTGACATTGGTAGGGGGGCTATAATTATACTAGAAGTTTTGCATAAACTGTAAAACCTAAATTTTATACCAAGTATTTAACAAGAGAGATAGACCAATAGGAAGATGGATGCATATAAAATGAAGAGAACAGCAAAATATTAAAACACAATGATTAAAATATACAAAGTAATTATTATATTTATCATATGACAGAAATGGTGTACATTGTACATACAAATTTTAATAATATTAAAGTAGAACCTGTCTTGAAAGACCACCCTTTCTGCCATAAAATTATGGTCTCTCAAGACAAGTGGTCTCTCATAACAAGTCATGATGCTATATAATCAATAAATTTGTGCATTGAGAACATGGTCTCTCAAGACAGGTGGTCTCACATCGCAGTGGTCGTTCAAGACAGGTTTCATTGTATATCCATATAAAAAACACCAGAATAATTTGTAGCGCCAGATGGGTGGCTTATTTCAATGTAAAATTAAAATATATTTTCTGCTTTGTTTGAAAGAACAATGCCTGTGGAATGTTTCATTGTTTATAAAACAATCTTTACTTTAGCATAAAAGATCTTTTTTAATATAAGTCTTGTTATGGGTAATGGCGATCTTCTTGAAGAAGGAGGTTCAAAGACCCAGGTATAATATTATTGACTGATGTCCTCAGGTGCTTAAATGATGTAACTGACGCCTTACATTACTTTGCATTGTATATTCCAAGTGTAACCTCAGTGGTAGCAACTTCCTAGACCTGACTGATTTGAATGATTACTTAGAGTATATTTCCCAAATTTATATTCTCTTCTGTCTGTATGGTCAGCTTGATGTCCATCTGATGCTGGTTGGGTTGTGTATACTGAAAAATGTTGGTAAGTAGTTTTAAAAGAATTTTTTTGGTTCTTAACTAAAATAAGCAAGTCTTTTGAATGATTGTTTTACTGTTACAATAGAAGAAATTAATATTTAAAAAAATATTGTTCAAATTACATTGCAATTTAGTTGGAACATTTACAATCAAGATTCTTTTCGTAACTTGATATACTATGTTGTATCACTTTTACAAGTAGACTGCCTTGGTGGCCTAGTGGTTAGAGCATCCACCTTGGATGTGGTAGGTCGTGGGTTTGATCCCCAGCCGAGTTATACCGAAGACTTATAACAATATTAGTGCCTGGCACTCAGCATTAAGAGGTTAGTGTTAGGACTTGTCGGTCTCTTGTCAGAATAATGTTACTGGGTGGGACATCATGCTACATATTTGTGACATGATGGCCCAGTGTTAGGCATCTCTATAAACCGCCACACTGCAGACATAAGAGTTGCAATTTTAATATGATCGGATATTTCTCATAATCTATCTTGTCTTATATCTTGACTAGATAAACTTATTTATCAAGTTTGATAAAGTCATACAAACAAGAATAGCCTTTGAGATACAAAATCACCTAATGTATAGCCAAAAGTCATAAATCATCTTGATCATTTAAACCTATTTACTAAGTTAGATTCAAATTTGATTAGAAATACTCTATTGAAAGTCATAAGATGCTAAGCCAATCTGATGCCAGATCACTTCATTACTATATAATTTGACCTAGCTCTTACTAAAATTCACTTGACATCTTCATGATGATAGGCCATTTTTCAATATTCATCAAATCAGATCATAAATAAAGTGGTTACAAACTTGTGCAACTAGTTGCCACTTCAGTGGAGATCTCGTAATATAGGCTTATATTCCAAGTTAAAAAAATCTTACACACATGTACAAATACAACCGTTAGAGTAATAACTGGTTCAGTCAGATGAAAGATCATATATATATATATACTATGAATGGATATCAATCTTACTAAACTGTTGAAATCTCCATTATATAAACCTGTACTGCAAGTTTTATAAAAACGAAAAAATATTTCTTTATTATTGGTAAGACGCGCAGCTAATTAGATGCAAGATCACCTTATTAATATGCTTCTATTATAGTTTTTGTGTTGAATTAGTCTGAAATCTTGAGATAAGCTCATATTCCGTGCTTTAGTTAAAATTAAATCGAATATATGGATGATAGAGTCATACAAATGTAATTGTTAAAGGATGGAATGATGAAGGCTTATACAGGTCAAGAACGTAAAGTCACTTAACCTTATGACCTGTGGAGTGAAAATTAAGTTAAATAGGTACAATGGACATTTTTACAGTAGCTTTAGCCCTTGAACACAGATGTTTTGGACTTTTACATCCATGTCTGTAAGACCCTTAATTAGTGCTGAATTCTCCTAGTGAATGTTTCAGGTAACACTCTCAGAATTAGGTTAATGAATGCATACTTGCAGAAAAAATGAACTTACACTATACAGAAATGGCATAATAGTTATCATGATTCCATGTGAGATTCAAGAGAGGGCTTTACATTAGATCTTCACTAATTCTTGTTAAGTCAACTTTTTAAACTAACTGACTAAACGCTGTTTTAAAAAAATAATATTTAAAATTAAATTTTATTTCGACAGCAATACAACCTATGATATTTTCAATATTTCTTTCTTGAATAAATATATGGGACTCTTTACATATAAGTTACATTGTGAAATTTTGTCTAGATTCAACTTTTAAACATTTTACTTCTTGTGTGCAAATTTTGCACACATTATATCAACTTTCATTAACTCATCATATATACCAATACAAGTTACTGGCACATTTTAGTTTAAACATTAACTCTTTGTTTCTGCACTGTTACAATACAACATAATTGTTTTAGTCTAAGATTCTTCAGAGCAAATATTTTTGAAATATGCACTGGTGCTGTTATAACTGGTAGTTTCAAGTTAAACATGACCTTATTTAAAAAAGACAAGTTGAATAAAATTATGTATTTGATTCTTGTAAAATATCAAAAAGAAAATATGTCTTTCTGAAACCAGGTTTTTTGTGGAACAAATGCCATTTAAATTTGGCTGTAGTGTTTCATGAGAAATACCTTAGTAAACAGATTTTTGTTTGAATAAAATGAATGTCTTTTGTGGTCATCAGACAGGGATCTTGTGAAGAAAACTATAAATGGTATTGAATTTATTAATTTTTAAATTTTTGCAGCCAACTATAAGATAAATAAACCTCTATTTTATTGCCTTTTCCATCCGAATCTAAATCTGAATCTAATTTATGTTCAAACCTTGCTGTTTTATTATATTAAGCAGAGACAACATATAGAAAACAAAACTTTCAGTCCCTTGTAACAACGTTTTTGAAGATAAAAAAATCTAATGGTTTAGGAGTGAATCTACTAATAAAAATATGTAAATCTACTGGTCTGAAATCCATTATCACATTTAATGCAAAAAACATATCTTTAGAAAATTTTACATTTAAATTTGATAACATGTAATAGATGCTCATTGGGTCAATTTTAGAAGATAAATGTACAAAACTATGCCAAATGTAATACTAATTCATACAGCGTATACTCTTTGAGTAGATGAGTGCTATTGTTTACTGAAGAATATATCTGATTACTTATGGAATAGTACTTTAAAAGTGAATAATACTAGTAGATAATTTAAGATAATATTACTAAGTACTCTTATTAATATTTTATATTTTTATATCTATTGATATTCTAAAAATCAGCCGAAAATAATTTTAAATCAATACACACCGTTCTTGAACTCATTTCGAGACGTTTTCTGAAAAAATCGTTGTCCTTTGCTTCTCTTCAGACTTTGGAAATATCAGTTAAACTTCTCTGGTAGCAAGAAATTTGACATTATGCAGACTGAACTAACTGTTAAATATAATTTTACTGCCTTAATAAAGCTATTAGGTGCCCAGCAGGTGGCTTTCATGGAAGTGCTAACCCTATTTCATGCTCAGATAAAATGTACACCAAGATAATGGCCTGGAGAGAGCTGTTAAACTCTTATCAATTCAAGATAGTTCAAAAAAGGCATTTGCTTTCATGACTTGTGGTACTTGTCCAGTTACCATTATAGGACTTCAATAATGTTAGATTTTTAAATGATTAAAATATGTTTTTAATTTGGCACCAATGAATCAATTGCAAACTTCAGTAACCAGTTTTTTAAATTCTGGTCTGTAGAAGACTTATGTTTCATCGATAAAACACTCTCTCTGCTTTTTTCAGTTGCAAATAGGATCAACTGTATTATCAACCGATCCTGGATTTGAGTTCTCCATGATGAATTTAGATAAATACTACTATGTTCAGGAATATATCTGGTGAGTTATCACTGAGTATAATAACAAAACTAATAATCAATTACGTTATCATGGATGAAATGTCCTCACACATTGTATAGTAATCACAATAAATTAGATCAAATATTATCTTAATAGTATAGTTTGACTGATCTAGATTTTTTCCATTACAGCTCATTCTGCTCAATGAAATTTTCAAAACTTGGAAATGATATATTTTTATTGATAGGTAAAACTGATTTTTTAAAAAAAAATAATCTTGTAATTTACACAAATGCTGCTGGACAAAACAAATATATTTGTTTCACTTTAGCTTTGGAAGCAGCACAAATGATACTAGCATGAAGCAGCAGAGAGGGTGAATCCTACAACTTTCCGAGCGTCGATTCGGAAATCTGATGCTTCTACCAAATAGTAAAAGAAATGGCGTCTATTCGATAAAATAAGAATTCCTAATATATGCCATTTTGGTTGTCGTTCACCCTCTCTGCTGCTGCAGGTTAACAAAAATAATAAATGATTTTAACCGAATATTTGATCAAGTCCTAGGACTTTACAAATAGAATAATCGCTAACACCTCATCCTGCAGATCAATCAAATTATTTGACTGGTCAGTGAGTCTAAAATTTATTCTCGTTAACGAATTATTATGGCATCGCATATAGACAGGATTAACTGGGTTTTCAATAATTAGGAATTCTGGAGGAGCTGTTGGTGCAAACGAATAAAGAATATATCCTTGCTGAGCTTGATTTGATTGCTCTAGATTAATTTGATAGCTTCCTTCAATTGCATCACATACTAAATTGAGCGCAATCACTGCTGAAATATTTACATTGTGCGGGGCAATATGCCTACCGCCGCCATCTGGGTCATTATTATGTTTGAGGATAATTGAATCTTGTACTTGTAGCGCCTTGATAACATTTCTAACAGATTATTTTAGTTCCTCAGCGTTATATCCGGGAAACTTGAAATTACGCAGGTCGGCTTCTGTGATATTGTAATCGGTTAGGAATCGTTGTTTATTGTCACTGTTGTCATTAATTATTGTTTGAATAATTCGTTCGTTGATATATTCCATATTAGATACAAGCTGATTTAATATGTCAACGTGTTTTTGCGATTTTGTTTGCCGTAGTTGTTCTAGTTGTGCTTGTTGTAATTGATTAATTTCATTAAAATAACCAGTGATGTCAGTTAGCATAAATGAAATAGTAACAGTTGACTCATCTGTTCTTTTAATGATAAAATCCCATTGCAACGTGTTTTTGTTGGTAAATATAAATCTATCGGCGATTTTTACTCTTCTTATATCAGATAAATTATCTCGATACGTGGGATTTATTTCATGATATAATTGTCCGCCCGTGGTTAAGTCTGCGGTTCCGGGTGGTTTTTCAGGCCATCCTAACACTGTTCTTAACGAGCTGTTATAGATATCCACGGCATACTCAGGGGAATTTATTTCGATCGACGACGAGAGCGTCGGTTTATGAAGATTAATAGCTATGCTTGATTCCTTTTCAGTAATTGATTTTATTCTACGCTTAATTTCAGCATCGATTTGTTCAATTTGGTACGCTCCAGTTGGTAACGAAACAGTTTCCCACGCTGGAGTACTATCGGGTTTATTCTTATACGAGAACACCAGTGTGTTATTCGGTTGTTGACCACCAAATGCAACTGATCTGATATTAGGCCAGCTATGATATACTCGTAATTTTGCCAGCGCGATCTCGCGCACTGGAATAGGAGAAGGGAAGTTTACACTAAATTGTGGGTTTGTTGACGTTATTGATATCATGCTTGTTTGTATCGGAGTGGTTTTTTCCGCGATTCGTTGAAGCAGTTCGAGTGACATTATTATTAACGCTGTCTTCAATTTCCAATTTCAACATCGCTGAGTTATACAACTGGGTCATCGCGGAAAATTCAACATCGGATATGAACGAATTATCTATCGACAGCGAAATCAACTCGGATAATTTCAAGTATGCGTCAAATACCACCCGGTACCGAGTTGTAGCATCGCTGAGTTTTTTCTGAGAACACGATGATAACTTTTTAGTTATCGCGGTGGCGACTGCCGCAATTGTTGTTGCTGCCGAGAACGCGATTGAAACTGCAATCGGAGCCATCAACGTCACCGTCGACAAAATAACTCCAGCGCTGGCCATCACACCGGATAACGAATACACGGTTACATCGATGACAGTAATTCTTCTGCGGTATTTTTTCATCGCGGTACGATAACGTTCAGAAAGTAATTTCAAGTTTGCGGAAAATTCTTTTACGGTGTCGAATCGATATTGATGCGATGAAGTCATCGTTGTTGTTATTTTAAACCCGCGGACGTTTTCAATTATTCTATTATCGAAACGGTTTTAGGATCAGTGGGAGGGGTACGGGATACAAATTATATTATCCAGGGTAGCGACTCCCTAACCACAGACTTGTCGGAATTTTTTATACTAATAGTCGACAACGGTGATAGAGAAGTTGATTCTTTACCGAGTATATACGTCAGCGTGTTAACAACGTGGGCCTCCATTAAGTTGAATTCCAAATCAAATTTACGATGGTGTATTATTGTAAGTCGGTAGCAGCCTGGTACACCAGTATGTCTGTGGCCGAAACGAAGATAATTTATGTTTCCTGCCACGCAATCAAAGGTCCCACTATCAACTACGTATACGACGTTGTGAACGGAGCCGGAGTTGTGTGGAATTTTTACTTTATTGGTAATTGCGCTAATTTCAGCGATGGTTGGGTCTGGCAGAGATTCGGGGTTAGATGAAGGTTCTACCCCAAAAAACTTTTTCAAGGCGTTATTAAGTGTAAATTGTTCAAACCTGGACACTTCAATATCTCTGAGAGTCACCCCCAATAGAATTTTCTCGGATTCATAAAGGAACTCATCGAGGAGTTGGAGATTACGAGTATGTTTTCTAATAAACTCATTGATGGTTTCGTTGATGGGTTTTTGTACCTCTTTAGAATCTTCTTTTAGTTTCAGAAGATCGTTGTAAATATCGAGACATTCTGCCTTGATTTCTTCAGGACTCATCATTTTATTCGTGCTCGTGTTATAAAAGAATGAAGTCAGAAGTTCGTTGATTCTTAATTTTTTTTGGATTTGATAATGACTGTTGAAATTAGAAAATGTTTCCGTGATATCTTGGAATTTTCTACCCTCAAAGAACTTATTAATGGTTTCGTTGGTGGGTTTTTGTTCGTCAAACGCGCCTTTGATTTCAGCGAGAGTCATACTAACCGCAGGTGGGGCTCCAAAGAACTTACCAACGATATTTCTTTGAAAAGCATTATAACCCCGAAGATGATCATCTAGCTCACGGTCGTGTTTGGCAATCGCGTCGGTGATCGTGGACACAAGTGAAACTGACTTAAGTCGTCCGTCGCTGGAATACAGCGCAATAGAGTTTTCAGCGGCGTCGCGCTGCCGTATCAAAATTTCATCCGCGGATATATTACTGGATTTCAATTTACCCTGGCTATCTTGAAATACAACTATTTCGTTCGGGTCAACACTTATTAAATTTAACGTCTCAGCGATTTCATCTTTAATTTATTTTTTTACATCCTCGATAAAACCCGCATATGTTTTCGGAGTGGGTTTCGACTTTGACAGAGATCGTCCAAAATATCAATCATTATTGTTAGCGCAACTTGGGTTTTCAATTTATTGGTTCTCTAAAATTACCTTGCAATTTCCCACTCGTGTATTTATTTACAACCAGATGAGGTGGTTTCTGTGACGATGAAATCTCCGCGAGGACATTTAATACTTCACAGCCGCATATCGGTTGATCATTTAATTGTTGTGTTGGGAGCGTGGAATAAAAAATCGGAAACTCTTTGAGTTTCAACGAAGAATTTATATACCGCATAAACTCGCTTGGCGAAGCTAACCCATATGAATCGAAATAGACAATCCCACGCGGATCGATCGCGTATGCAACCCAGTGAGTTCCCGATCCGTTACTGTTATCAAGATTGATGATATCGATTTCAACGCGTTTAGGTTTTCTCGGTAATTGATCTCTCATAAAAACCCCTCTGAAGTTTTTTATCGCTAGTTTTTTAGCGGCATCAATTAAATCAAAATTGGACATAGGGAGAATTGGGTTTTCAACTAATAAACCGTTCCTGGTATTCTTAGACCTGATCCGTTCACGGATCTGCCGCTGTACCATAAATACGGGGTTCCTGGTAGTCTTAGACCCTTTCCCTTTTTTTATATCCTTTCCCAGTTGCCTTTTCCAACGCCATCCCTGCCGCGGTCCCAACGGCTCCCAACGCCGCCGCTTTTGCCACCGCTGGAGCAGCCGCTGCAATCAATGCTGGTAGTGCAGCTAACAATGGAAATATACCGCCTGATTTTATCATGTTGGCGATTGCGGCTTTCGAAAAATCAATTTGAACCCCTCGCTTTTTTTTCATTGCATCATTGAAATGTTTTATTTGACGATCCGTTAATGATATTTTATGTGTACCGCCAGACATCTGCGCTGGTTTTAACGTTATTGTGGTTCCACATTCTTTAGCGGATTTTGATCGCAATTTCTTGACCTGACCATCAGTCAGCTTGACACTAACAACACTAGATGGCATTTTATTGTAAAACACATGTATGCTTTCAATTGATCTAATTGTGAATCGTTTACATATTTTCCACTGGTGCATCAATAAGTCTCATTCGTCCGCCAACCCCTTCTAACAACATTGATTTATCGCTGAGAATGACAGCAACCGCTCTGTAATTAATAATACCACCAGGGCGGGATACACGGGCTCTAAAGTGTATATCGACGACAGATTGTCTTGTTAAATCAAGATGTTCCAATGAAAAGTAATAAATCGGGTGTAAACTCTTAAAATCCAACTGTGATATTTGTAGACCAGTATCAACATTTTGATCCCGTGCCATAAATTACAGCATATTGTGATATACACGTGCAATATGGTTGTTATTGTAATCAAGTTGTATATACTCGGATGGTTCCTGCTGTCCGTTTATTCTCAGCGAGACTTCTCTAACACCTAACTGATCAAATATCATATGGCTGCGTTGTTGATTACCAACTCGCTCATCATTCTGTAACGCTACAAATATATGACGTGGAGCTGAAACGCCTTGTTTTGATGCCAGGTGCCATGTGAATATATCATCGACATTATCCTGTTTAATATCCGTGGTCACTGATAACCAACTCAACAACGACCTTCCTCCTTGATCCATAAATGACAGTAATCGCTTTTCTGCTGTGATTGATGGAGTTAACACTGGCATCCACAATGATAGTTTTGTTAAAATGACTTTACCCTCCGGGGCACCAGCATCACCACAGATTGCATCATTATCAGTACCCTTTCGCACAAGCGCTACTGTATGCTTCGCTCCATAGATAACTTTTCGGACGTTTCTACAGAATCCAAATATATGATGCAGTGGAATCGCGCATGAAAATTGTCGACGCTGTCCTTGCAACGTTGCTACGCGTGTTGCAAACCCTAGGTTGTAGTTAGTAAAATTATTTATGACATCAAAATCACCAGCTGGTCTTGTATATCCGGCTGGCGCTGGATTAACTGAAGAAGCATGTGTTGCCTTTACTCTAGAATACTGGACGTGTTCAGGGTGATCAGTAATATCCTTAGAAAACATCATAGATGGACCAGCTGATCTTGTATAATCATCAAATTATCTCGCTAGTCCGATTATTGTTGTTGCAACATCAACCTCACGCTCTATTGATTCAATTTCTTTTCCATCAATGAGATATCTTGCACTTTCGAATAACGCCATTATGTCATTATTGACAAAACCAACTCGGATAGTTGGGCTAATGTCATATGGTGTATTAGCTGCATCATTTGTTACGAGTTCACCTTCGAGTTCGATAAATGTTTCACAAGGCAAAAAGTATTTACTTGTATCTTGAACTTGAAGTTCAATTCGCGATCGTAGATCGGGTTGTATTGCATGATAGGAATAGTATTGATAATAACGGATGGAATCGTCTTTATGCATTGGGGCTTCCATATCAAACGCGGGATCAGCTGTTCGTTTAAACATTTTATAACATACTAGTGTTTTCAATTGCGAAACTCTTTGTAATTATCGTCGTTTTCGTTTTCGTTTCAAACCACTTCCTGCTATCGCGTTCATGATAGCGCTATCTGTTACCGGCGAAGCTGTCAATGGCGACGGAGTCACCGAAGCAGCCAACGACGCTAGTTTTTCTTCCACTGCGCTGTTTATTGCTTTGCTGATTTTTGCAGGCATCACTGTAGTTGATGGCAGTAATGTTGGTTTCTTTCGCACGAATAATGCTAATTTATCTTTCGCAGCAGAAAATGCCTTTCCGGCAAGATTTCCAACGAAATCTCCGATTTTGCTGGTTCCCTTATCACGAATGATATCTAATGGCTTTCATTGATAATTGTTTAGCTAACGGCGCCACCGTGGGAGCCATTCTTGTAAATAACCCCGCAATGGTATTGCCGAAACCATCTCCGTACCACGCGCGGTAAACAGGCAATCGTGAGTTCACCACGTAGACTCTTACGGGTTTATCATGGTTGTAGTGTATAATCATCTTGTTATAAAACTAGTAGTTTTTCAATTAGTGAATTGCGTAGTCAATTCCATTGAAAACTCTATGATTTTATGTGATAACCATGGGCGTCTCTGTGATTTTCAACTAATTCAGCAATGAGTTCTCGATATACATCAATGCCCATAATACCACCGGCAAATAATCGTCTACAGATATCAGCTGCTTCAATAATTATTTCAACGGAGTTGTTTCCAGCTCGCTTTCCACCCATAAGTACTTCTAACCGTGATATATCCGAGAGAATATTACCAGGGCATGTCACGGCTGCGTTGAAATCCAAAGGATTTCCAATCAAATATCCGCTAGCAGTAACTTTTTTAGTTGTACCAGTTTTATCATACTCATCAATTCCGTCTCTAAATTTTTTATATCCCACTTCTCTTTTATTTAAACGGCCAATCCCCTTATTCGTTTTATACAACCAATCAGCCCATTCATCTCGGCTTATTCTACTGTTTTTATACTCGTCTTTTAAAAAGTCTTTACTGGAATGAAAGCAGTAGCAGAGAGGGTGAACAGACCACGATTTCAAGCAAAAATAATGCTTCCTACGAAACCTTATTTTAACCAAAAAAAAATAAGTCTCCATTTAGCAAACGGAGACTTTACGATTTTTTAATCAATTTTGGTCGCAACGATGTGGTCATCCACCCTCTCTGCTGCTTAGTGATTTCAGTTCTGGGTTAACAAAAATCATTTATGATTTCACAAACAAACTAATCGCTAACACCTCACCACGTAGATCAATTAAATTATTTGACTGGTCGGTGAGTTTGAAATTAATTCTCGTTAACGAATTATTATGGCATCGCATGTAGACAGGATTAATTGGGTTTTCAATAATTAGGAATCCTGGAGGAGCTGTTGGTGCAAATGAATAAAGAATATATCCCTGCTTAGCTTGATTTGATTGCTCTAGATTAATTTGATAGCTTCCTTCAATTGCATCACATACTAAACTGAGCGCAATCACCGTTGAAATATTCACGTTGAACGGAGCGATATTCCTACCACCACCATCTGGATCATTATTATACCTGAAGAGGACAGTTGAATCTGATTTTTGTAGCGCCTTGATATCGGTTTTAACAATTCTTGCTAGTTCATCAGCGTTGTATTTGGGAAACTTGAAATTACGCAGATTGTCCTCTGTGATATTGTAATCGGTTAGGAATCGTTGTTTATTGTCGCTGTTGTCATTAATTATTGTTTGAATAATTAGTTCATAGATATATTTCATGTCCGATATAAGCTGATTTATTATTTCAACGTGTTTTTGCGATTTTGTTTTCCGTAGTTGTTCTAGTTGTGTGTCATATAATTGTTTAATCTCATTAAAATAACCACGGACGTCAGTTAGCGTAAATGAAATAGTAACAGATGAGTCGGTTGTTCTTTTAATGATAAAATCCCATTGCAATGTTTCTTTGTTGGTAAATATAAATCTATCGGCGATTCTTCCTTTTCTTATATCAGATAAATTATCTCGATAACTGGGATTGATTTCATGATATGATTGTATGTCCGTGGTTAAGTCGGTGGCGGATTTTTCCGGTGGTTTTTCAGGCCATCCTAACACTGTTCTTAACGAGCTGTTATATATATCTACAATGTATCCCTCTGTGCTTATTTCGATCAACGACGAGAGCGTCGGTTGATGAAGATTAATAGCTATTTTTGATTCTTTTCCATTGATTGATTTTATTCTACGCTGAATTTCAGCATTGATTTGCTTAATTTGGTACGACCCAGTTGGTAACGAAACAGTTTCCCACTCTGGAGTACCATCGGGTTTATTCTTATACGAGAACACCAGTGTGTTATTGGGTTGCTGACCACCAAATGCAACCGATCTGATATTAGGCCAGCTATGATATACTCGTAGTAGCGCTAGCGCTATCTCCTTCACTGGGACCGGAGAGGGGAAATTCACACTGAATTCTGGATTCGTTGATGTTATTGATATCATACTCGTTTGTACTGGGTTCGTGTTCTCCACTATTCGTTGAAGTAATTCCATCGGTGTCGTCATCGTTGCTATACTCATGATTTATTTCTAATTTTGGTATCGAGGAATCATAAATACTGACCATCGTTGAGAATTCACTATCTGATATAATCGTATTATCGAGTGACGACGATATCATCAATAATAATTGCGAGTATGCGGTTGATGCAATATGAAATTGAAGTAAGTAATTCTGCAGTTTACTCTGGCTGCATGATGATATCTTTTTTGCTATCCCGGTTGATATACCCCCGATTGTAGCCACCGCAGAAATGCAAATTGGAACTACGACCGGGGCAATCATTGTAACCGATGCAAGTATTATTCCGGCACCAGCGAGAACGCTTGACACCGAGTACATAGTAATATCAATTGCGGTGATTCTTCGTCGGTATTTTTTTATTTTTATTTGATACTCCTCAGTGAGGGTTTTGAGTCTATTTTGAAATTCTCTGACCTGATCATAGCGACATTGCGTTGATGAAATCATTTTATTTTAAAAACGCTAGCGTTTTCAATTGTGAATCTAAAGGATTTCCTTTCAATTGAAACCACTAGTAAAAATCCATAGGATTTTCAGTTTTATTATTTACTTAAATCCGCTACGAATTCTAAGAACCAGGATATTTCTTTTCTAATGGTGTTATCAACTGAGACAATCTCAAATTCTTCTTCTCCCCCCGCGATAATTACTGTCGCGGTGCCACCAAAGTAGGTTTTACCTTTCACGATGATATCAAATTGCTTGTCAGAGATTAACGTCATCCTGTAGATACCATGGGGCCACTTCTCGATATTGACTTTCAATTTAGCATTAGATTCTTTTACCCAATCAAAGGTCCCATGCTTTACCCTTTCAGATTTTCTTTTAGTTTAAGAATATCGTCGTAAACGTCGAGATAGGTTTTTTTGATTTCGGTATATTTTATCATCGTTTTATCGCGGCGACTAAAAAATGAAATCAAAAGGTGGTTAAATTCCAAACCTTTTTGCATGAGATAATGCCCGTTGAGTTGAGAATATGTCGTCGTGATATTATAACTTTCAGAGCCCTCAAAGAAATTTTTAGCCATTTCTCTGATGCGTTTTTGTTCGTCAAGCGCGCTTTTAATTTCCGCGAGAGTCATGCCTGTCAACGATGTGGTTTCAGATGTAGGTGTTCTCCCTAAAAAATTATCCACGATGGTATTAAGTGTTGTTTGTCTCACCATAAACATATTAATATCTTTGAGAGTCATTGTAGATGTAACCGGGACACCAAAGAAATTATTAGCGACGTAGGCATTGTGAGTGTGCTTGTCGATAAACTCACTGATTTCAGCGAGAGTCGAGTCTGCCACAAGCGGGTTTCCAAAGAATCTACCAACAATGTCGTTAGTGGGTTTTTGATCTTCTATTAGTTTAGAAATCTCGAGATAATTTGCCTTGATTTCATTTTCATTCATCATCCTTCCCGCGTCCTTGTTAGCGAAGAATAGCGATAGATAGTTTTTAATTTCAGCGAGAGTCATGCCAACCACAAGCGGGGTTCCAAAGAATTTATGTACGACATTTTTGCGAAAACTATTATAACCTCGTATAAAATCATTCAGATCACCGACGTGTTTTTCAATCGCGTCGGTGATCGTAGACACAAGTGCGCCTGGTTTAAGTTGTCCATCGTTGGAATACAGTGCAATAGAGTTTTCAGCGGCAGCGCGATGCCGTATCAAAATGTCATTCACGGATATATTACTGCTTTTCAATTTACCCTGGCGATCTTGAAATACAACTATTTCGTTCGGGTCAACACTTGTTAAATTTAACGTCTCAGCGATTTCATCTTCTATTATTTTTTTTACATTCTCGATAGAACCCGCAGATGTTTCCTCGGTGGGTTCCAACATTGACAGAGATTGTCCCCAAATATCGATCATTATTGTTAGCGTAACTTGTGTTTTCAATTTATTGATCCTTGTAATTTACCCACTCGTGTATTCGTTTACAATAATATTAGGTGGTTTCCACGGAGATCCAAAGGATTTTAATGAAATCTCCGCGAGGACATTTAATACTTCACGGCCGCATATCGGTGGATCATTTAATTGTTGTGTTGGCAGCGTGGAATAAAAAATCGGAAACCCTTTGAGTTTCATCGAGGAATTTATATACCGCATAAACTCGCTTGGCGGAGCTAACCCATATGAATCGAAATAGACAATCCCACGTGGATCAATCGCGTATGCAACCCAGTGAGTTCCCGATCCGCTGCTGTTATCAAGATTGATGATACCGGTTTCAACGTTATTTGGTTTTCTCGGTAATTGATCTCTCATAAAAACCCCTCTGAAGTTTTTTATCGCCAGTTTTTTAGCAGCATCAATCAAATCAAAATTGGACATGGGAACTATAGGTTCCTCAACCATAGGTTCGGAAATCGAAGATTTTTCAACTAATAAACCGTTCCTGGTATTTTTCTTAGACCCGATCCGTTCACGGATTTGCCGCTGTACCATGAATACGGGGTTCCTGGTAGGTACAACCCCTTTCCCTTTTTTTTATACCCAGATCCGCGAGCGGATCCACCAGTTGCCTTTTTCAACGCCATCCCTGCTGCGGTCCCAACGGCTCCCAACGCCGCCGCCAATGCCACCGCTGGGGCAGCCGCTGCAATCAATGCTGGTATTGCGGCTAACAATGGAAATATACCACCTGATTTTATCATGTTCGCGACTGCAGCTTTCGAAAATTCTATTTGAACTCCTCGCTTATTTTTCATTGCATCATTGAAATGTTTTATTTGACGATCCGTTAATGATATTTTATGTGTACCTCCGGACATCTGCGCTGGTTTTAACGTTATTGTTGTTCCGCATTCCTTAGCGGATTTTGATTTTAATTTCTTGACCTGACCATCAGTCAGCTTGACACTAACAACACTATATAGCATTTTATTGTAAAACACATTTATGCTTTCAATTGATCTAATTGGGGAAATCCTATGGAAACTTTTCAAGTTTCATTTACATTTACAGATTTTCCACTGGTGCATCAACGAGTCTCATTCGTCCGCCAGCCCCTTCTAACAACATTGATTTGTCGCTGAGAATAACAGCAACCGCTCTATAATCAACACCACCATGATCTATACGAGCCCTAAAATGTATATCAACAACGGATTGCCTTGTTAAATCAAGATGTTCCAGTGAAAAGTAATAAATTGGATACAAGTTCTTAAAATCGAGCTGAGATATTTGCAAACCAGTATCAACATTTTGATCACGACCCATATATGACAGCATCCGATGATACACACGTGCTATTTGGTTGTTTCCGTAATTAAGCTGTATATCCTCAGATGGTTCTTGTTGTCCGTTTATTCTCAGTGAAACCTCACTTACCCCTAACCGATCAAATATCATATGACTGCGTTCTTGGGAACCTAATCGATTCCGATTCTGCAGCGCTATAAATATATGACGTGGAGCTGAAACGCCTTGTTTTGCCAGGTGCCATGTAAATGTACCATTAACATTATCCTCTTTAGCATCAGTCGTTGTTGTAAGCCAACTTAGCAATGATTTACCACCGGTTTCCATAAATGAAAGTAGCCGTTCTTCCGTGGTAATTGATGGAGTCATTACTGGCATCCATAATACTATTTTACTCAAAACAACTTTACCTTCATCGGCACCAGTACGCCAAATTGCATCATTGTCATTGCCTTTTCGCACTAATGCGATTGTGTGTTTGGCTCCATAGATGACTTTTCTGACATTTCTGCAGAATCCAAATATGTGATGGAGTGGAATCGCACATGAAAACTTTTTCTCTTGTCCTTCCAATGCTAATTTTCGTGTTGCAAATCCTACATTGAAATTACCATTAACACCTCCGAGAATATCAAACGCAGCTCCGGGTCTAGCTCGACGTTCTGGATTAGTTGCTTCTCGTTGATTATCAACTGAAGTGTCTTGCGGTGTTAACACTTTAATGTATTGAAGGTGATCAGCGTTATCAGAGGTATCCTTTGCAAACATCATAGATGGACCAGCCGATCTTGTATAATCATCGGAGTATCTTGCTAGTCCGATTATAGTTGTTGCAACATCAACCTCGCGGTCTATTGATTCAATTTCTTTTCCATCAATGAGATATCTTGCACTTTCAAAAAACGCCATTATACCGTAGTTGACGAAACCAACTCGGATATTTGAATCATTTGCATATGGGGTATCAGCTGCAACATTTGTTACAAGTTTTCCTTCTACTTCAATAAATGCTTCACATGGTAAAAAGTATTTACTGGTATCTTGAACTTGAAGTTCAATTCGCGATCGTAGGTCGGGTTGTATTGCATGATAGGAATAGTATTGATAATCGCGGACGGAATCATTTTTGCGCATCTTTGCTTCCATATCTAACGCGGGATCAGCTGTTCGTTTAAACATTTTTAACATTACTAGCGTTTTCAATTGTGAAACTCGAAGAGTTTAACGCTAGCGTTTTAATTCTTTATAATCATCGTCGTTGAAAATTCTTCAAATTTCTTTTTTGTTTCCTGCTATCGCGTTCATGATAGCGCTATCTGTTACCGGTGAAGCTGTCAATTGTGACGAAGTCAATTGCGCTAGTTTTTCTTCCACTGCGTTATTTATTACTTTGCTGATTTTTGCAGGCATCACTGTAGTTGATGGCAGCACTAATGACGAAGTCATCGATGACGAAGTCATTCGTGGTTTCACCACTGACGAAGTCATTCGTGGTTTCTTTCGCACCAATGATGCTATTTTATCTTTCGCGGCAGAAAATGCCTTTCCGGCAAGATTTCCAACGAAATTGATTCCCTTATCACGGATAGCATCAATGGCTTTCATTGATAATTGTTTAGCTAATGGCGCCACCTTGGGAGCCATTCTTGTAAATAACCCCGCAATGGTATTGCCGAAACCATCTCCGTACCACGCGCGATAAACAGGCAATCGTGAGTTCACCACGTAGACGCTTACGGGTTTATCATGGTTATAGTGTATAATCATCTTGTTATAAAACTAGTAGTTTTTCAATTAGTGATCAATCGCTTACATCCATAAGATTTTCATCGTTGTGATTTTCAACTAATTCAGCAATAAGTTCTCGATATACATTAATGTCCATGATACCACCAGCAAATAATCGTCTACAGATATCAGCGGCCTCGTTAATTATCTCGACGGAGTTATTTCCGGCTCGTTTCCCTCCGATGAGAACCTCTAACCGTGATATATCACTGAGAATGTTACCAGGGCATGTCACGGTAGAGTCAAAGACATCCTTTGGATTTTTAATCGAATATCCTTTTCCGCTTGTTTTCTCAGTTGTACCAGTTGCGCCCTGACTATCATCAAGTAATTGCCTTTGTCGGCCTCGACTTTGTTTTTCTCGTTCTTGTTGTTTTTGTATACCATAACTATCAACTCCTACTTTAAAAGATCTATACTCAATTGTATCCTTTTTCAAATTACCAGTAATCCCCTTATTCGTTTTATACAACCAATTAACCCATTCATCTCGGCTTATTTTACTGTTTTTATACTCGTCTTTTAAAAAATCCTTTCTAGAATCAAAGCTTTTGGCGGCGAAATCACCAAAAGTCGTATAATCCTGATGTTTCTCCAATTGAGGTCGTTTGGTTTGTGTTATAGCTTCTTCGGTGAGTTTGTCTATAAAGGGGATACCTTTTGGGGTGACGACATCAACAAGTTGTGGTTCAGGTGTGGAAACTCTTTGAGTTTCAGGCGCAGAATCATCAATATCAGCTAATTGTTCATACTCGCGCTGAGTTTTTATATCACTGGATAACTGTTGTATCCCTGCGCGTGTTTGTCCGGTCTCTGCTGCTATCTTTTCAAGCGTATCAAACAGCGGCGCCTTCTTTACTAGTTCTCGCTCAGGAATATCTCCGTATATCGCTGCTTCAGTTAACTTTTTCACATCTTTGGTCGCACTTGTTATCGGAGTAAACAGTTGTTCACTTGACACAGAAAAGTCAGTCTGCGCTTGTTGTCGTTGTTGAAGTTTCTCACGAAGTCTGTCTGGAACCGGTATAAACTTTTTAATTGCTGCTAGCCGCTCTCGGGCTAATTTAGTTGTAAGCGATTCACCAACCATATATTGTTTGTGAACTAAATTTTCAAATGTGAAATCCGGAGGGTTTCCATCATAATTAAAAGCTTAGTTATTAAATAACTTAGTTATTAAATAATGTACCATCAAGCTAACGTATTCATCTTCGACAGGGTTAAACTGTACGACGCTATCCGCGAGTGTTTCAGAAATAACATCGCTGGGGATTTCAGAATTGTAATATCTGAGAATGGCGATGAACGATTTGTGTTAACGACGCGGCAACAAGAACAATTACGTGAAAATGGAGGCGTCGCGGTGATTACTTGCTACTACGACCAGATCATCCATTATGCACATAACTGCATGAGCAAGTCCAGACTGATGAGTATCCTTTCAGGAGAAAATCCTATGTAACTTGTGTAACAAGTGAAGTGTAACAAGTGTTACAAAAAACGCTAAAAAAAAATAAATAAATTATTTAAATTATTTACGAAAGCCTATTATTTTTTTAGTAACACCCACGTGGTTAAGATACTAGTCGCTCCTCGTTTAACATTTTTCTAAGATCACGAACTTTAGAACCAATTTCAGCTCGTTTTTGATATTCTTGGCCAAGCTTTTGACGTATTGCTTCAACGGTGCTAAATAGCGTTATGAATAAATTAATGTCGTTACCGTACAAACAACCATTAATGGATTTTTAAATTCCTTTCACGAGCCTGTACATCCTAGGTAAAACATAACGACCCTTACTAGACAGATATTCAATATCTTCATATTCCGAGGTAATCTTGTCAACGTCGAGACTTTCAGATAATAATACCCCTTTATTATTTAAATTTGAGATTTCAGCAATTATAGCATTTACATCATTGATATCCATTATTTATATTTATTTATAAATAAATTTATTTATAAATATAGTATACTGTATCTCTAATTAATAAAAAAAAACATATATGACAACACATCTTTGGAACTCCTTGGGTGTCTTCGCATCCAAGTAAGCCCAAGGGGACCCGAAACATACATCTCCGGCGGAAGGCCTAAGGTGGCAAACGCCATCTTAGACCGCCCAGAAGATATGCTTGAGGTAACGTCACAACATGGACGGCACAATGCCATATATTTCCACTCGAGTGTTGTGGCAAATTTTAGGCCTAACATTAATTAACTTAATTAAGGATGGATTATAATTCAATGGAACGATGATGGCATGATGTGGGCGTGGTAAACCAAACCAACATGGCAACCCATGAAATCGAATTCATGGTTGCATGAGTTCGAAAAAACACCAACCCACGCTACCGAGAATGCGATAGCATGGGTTGCCATGTTGGTTTGGCTGAGGGGGACCGCCCCCCTCCCCCCAATTAATAGAAAGAAACATCTTCCGTTTCGCCATCAAATAATGTATCTGCTATGGGGACCGAACACGTAGTTGATAGATCTATGTTTACAAGACAAACACGATACCATTACACCACGGACTAGTCATACAGAATATAGATTTTTTAATATATATATATATATATATATATATATATATATCTGATATACTTAACAATAAGAGATTTTTAAAATAGACAATTTTATGCTGCAACAATGAGAAATATTTTAAACAAAATAATACAGTTGTTTAACAAAACAGCGTTTTTATACTCTGTTATAATTCTCTAGATAAAATACATTCACATACAAGGAATTTTAACCACGCCCACCTACTTCAATGAATAGGAAACACTCGCGTTCTGGCTGAGCGAACATAGGTAATGCGTTAGATTATAAAGAATTTTTGTACTGAAAAGAACGAGTTAGCTGTCTGCTTTACTGCTAGTCCACCCACCCCCCAAACATGAGATATGTAGATAAATAAAAATAATAATGCAGTTTTAGCCCACAAGTGACAATAAAAAGTTTTATTCTCTATCGAAAACTCATGCATTATATCTCCATTACATTCACGTGGGCGCGCCTAGTCAAGGTATACAGGTAATATAGCAGGCGACAAATTCCTTTGACGTCATAATACAAGGGAACTTAGTAGGTAGAGTGTGAATTGTAGTGCGGATTTATCCATAAAGGATTTATCTCCCTTAAATAGTTTCAGTGTATACGAACTTTATTTTATGACCATTTTTTTTAGACAGAGATGTTTTAATGATTTTTTCAGCAACAAATCGAATGGAAGTACTACAAATATCGAAATATTTTCCAGCCGCATTTATCGACTGAAAGCTTCTCTCTTCATTATTTTCTAAATCAAACGATTTCACACCCTTGGGATGTTTTGCGTGCCTACCAGCGTTGCTTTTTAAAAGGTTATCGCGCTGCGAGACGGCTTGAAGATTCCCAAGACAATTATCAGTCTTCACGCCATTTATGTGATCAATCACAAGACCGTCTTCGATTAATCCGTAAAATGCTTCATAGATGGCTCTGTGACAGAGATACTTCTTCCTCCCAGCTGAAAACATCAAATACCCCATATTATTCAGATACCCAACCGGTTCTTTGAGTCTGCGGTGCCTGACAACACCATCACTAGAGGCTTCGTAATTAGCAAGCACTGGGTGAGGTCTGAAATCTTGGCTCATTTGTATAATAATACTACTTGTCTAATTTATTATCTGCTTTAATTATAAATCTCTGGATATAATCTTGAGGGGTTTTTATGACTTTGTCCTTGATTTTATCAAGGATGACGGAGTCAATGATTCGTTTGTCATAGTAGCGTTTTAGTTCCCTGTATCGTTTACCCCCACAAGCAAGGCATAATTGCGATTTTCCTCTAACACCCACCCCACATTGGAGGCATGGGAGAGGGCCTTTTGAACCGTTTCTCACGCTTTGCATATGATACCCACAGAATTCACTTCTGCATGATTTGTTACACGGGGTTGTAGATCCAATCATTAGCCACTTGCAGTGATTCATTATACTATATTTTTCTATTTAAATACTTGTTTTAATTATAACATGGAGGAGTTCAAGAGATTATCGAAAATTAAGCCCTGGAAAAATACTAAATTCAATCTTGATAGGGAGTTCCAAAGATTATCGAAAATCAAACCTTGGAAAAATACTAAATTCAATCTTGATAGGGAGTTCCAAAGATTATCGAAAATCAAACCTTGGAAAAATACTAAATTCAATCTTGATAGGGAGTTCCAAAGATTATCGAAAATTAAGCCTTGGAGAAATACTAAATTCAATCTCGATAGAGTCTCTGATACACCAAAACGTCTAATCGGTGATAGAACTATACTCGGTAAAATCAGGGAGTATTTTAATGAATTCTACCGAGACGGTGCAGCATACTGTTGGTCGACATTTCGAATTATTGATGAAAATGTCAATGTACCCATCATCGATGCTACTATGAACGATAAAAGAGCAGCTGAGATAATTTTACACCTTGGTGAAATTGCAAAGCAATTTCCATCCAAAGGATTTCAAGCAAAGCAATTTCCATCCAAAGGGGAAATTCAAAGATGGAAATCCAAAGGTGGAAATCCAAAGGATTTCAAGCAAAGCAATTCCCAACAAAGCAATTCCAATCAGAAGTATTTTTTCAGAATAAAATTCATTATCGAAGTCGAAGGCAAATGGATTATTAGGGATAAATTTGAACCAATCCTCAAGGATAAAAAAACTGTCATTGTAAGTAAAGATTCCAAACCAGGAATTCTAACTGGAATTGACAAACCATACTACGAAAGATCCTATCCCGTAACAGCAATGGTTTATGGGATATATCCGTTAAATGATAAACCCGATATTGCAAAACTAGCTCCTATGAAATATTCACCGTTGACTTCGTCAAGGCTCAATTGTATAGCAACACGGGTAATAGAACACTTCACAAATGTATCCCGAGGAAATAAACTAACTGATCTGCGACGTAGGAAAATAACCGAATGGGAACTGACAGTGAAACAGCACGGTGCAAAGATTTCTGATATAGCTAAATTAGAAGCATCATTAAAATTCCCAATATCAGTAACAACAATAACCGGAGAAGTATTATACGAACCGAAATATCAATCGCAAGGGGATCCAATACAAATTATTGATCATAACGAACACGCGTGGACACCTGCAGTAACAATATTTCCACGAGATAGAACCGTGAGATATATCCCCCCGGAATTTTCCGGGGAATTTTCCGGGGATGTTTTCTATGAAGAGAAATTATTTGATGCTATTCATGCGTTGTGTAAAGATGATCCTGTGTCAGTGTGGTTACTTAGTAGTGCTGGTTCCGAATCAGGATTTGATCAATTTGTAAGACCAAATGGTGAATTATATCGCGTTGAAGAATTAGATAACAGAATGAGAAAAATCGCTAATGATTTTTCACCGGAGAGTTCCCATGAAAAACTATTGACGGATAGTTTTACTATTCCATCAGTGGTAGCTCACTTCGCAAGAGAAAAAAACTCATGGCGTCCAACACGAAGTGATTTTCTCGAGGACGTTAAATTGAGTTGCATCGAATTTAGTCATGGAGGACTGTGGAATACAAAATACCATCGTGACGGTATGATTTCAATTGATATATCCGCGTGTTATCCTGGAAGTTTTCTCGGGTATGGGGAATGCGCTGAATACTTCAAACGATTTGGACACCCCACGCATGAAATGACTCGTGTTGCGATTAATGGACCATTGCCTGATTTTGATTTAACCGGATTCGCTCGTGTGATATCATTTGAACTCGCTACAGGGTTACATCCGTGTAGTTATGTTTGGCTCGGTAGACACCTATCTGAAAAACACTGGATGCCAATAGTGCTATTGAGATATATGATTGATTGTGGCATGCTGATATCGTTGATTGTTTCCGAAGCTATTATATGCTATCGAGCTCAGAAAGAAGTTTGGCTACCACAACCCGATCTAGATCGTATAATTAGCGAACTGCGAAAACAGTTTCCAGAAGAACAAATCATGAATTGGTCTAAGAAGTTATTTGAAATTAAAAAAGAACAAGCAAAAGATTTTGGACGAAGAATAATCGGTAAATTTACCCAGGGTGGACGATACGACAACGCAAAATACTCTTCGCGGTTGATCATATATGTCGCTGAATACGATTTTATTGTAGCGGATTTAATGAAACAGGGAAAACTTGTATCCCGTAAGGATGCTTTTCTATCCAATGGTGAGAAATTAGGTACGGTTGTTACCTACTGTGATGGATATAATTCCCAGTACACACATTTGAGAAGTTCAATGCTAGCCTATGCTTGCATTAATCTATTTTCGATGATAAATAGATTTCCTAATACCGCGGTTAGAGTAGCCACTGATTCGATGTATATACACAATAAGTACAAATCAGCTGTAGCGGCATTCACAGATCCGGAGGAAGCGTGGGGGCGTTGGCGATTTAAAAAGGAGATGCTACATGAGTATTGTGAATCCGCAGACGTTGCCATGGATGATAAATATCTTTGTTGTAACCGTATTGAAATTCAATCAGAATTTTCTAATGCACCACCGGTATCTGATCCAATATGTAGATACAAGACAGTTTATTGAAACGGTTGTGGTGGGTCAGGAAAGACAACTCGTGCAATTGAATTATATCGTCGTGGAAACGCTAGCGTTTCTAACATGATTGTGCTAACACCGACTCACAGACTCGCCAGAGAGATGATACAACGAGGGGTAAATGCTTGCACTTACCATAGTTTTTTTCGATGGAATGTTGACAAATGTACTCCTGAGCGTATGGGTGATAAATTCATTCCTGAAATCATAATTTGGGATGAAATATGCACAGTGTCATTAGATGTATTGAAAACATTTCTTGAGTGGTTGTTAAACAAAAACACAAAAGTCGTCATGTGCGGGGATCACGGCCAACCACCACCATTTGTCGGTGGATCTCCACATGAATGGCTAAAGGGTTCTGTAGACTATTATGAAGAAATTAATATCGACCATAGATCACTTGATGAACAATTACGCGAGTTCAAAGCACTGATTAGATTACAACCGGATAAAATCCAATGCGAAATAGCACGTGAAATAATTTCAGAAACTCCCATGAATGATTTCTGGGAAACGTGGAGACCAAATGATTTGATAGTAGCAAGTAGAAAAATAGTCAGAGACACACTTCAGATGAAGTTATTTGAAACGCATAAAGAAAAATTTGCAACACTTCCAGTACCGTTGTGTTATAGGCCTTCGGATACACGAAAGCAGAATATTGAAGTTGATATTCCAGGACAGAGTGAAAAACAAATTCTCGTATTAAATGATATTGTGCTGGTTGATATCGGCGTCGTGGAAAATGCATTGCGTGCTAATAAATCCCCATGGACGCTAGGATACGCAGCAACAATACACTCTTCACAGGGATTGACTATATCGAATACAATTGTTTGGATGGTGGATAATCACATCGAATGGTCGAATTTAGTTTATCTCGCAGTATCCAGAGTACGAAGAATAAATCAGCTTCGAAGAATTGTCCTGACAGAGTCAGGCGATGATAATGACACAACAATAAGTGATATTGATGTTAGCATCATTAATAAAAAACTCTCCGGTTACAAACAACAGGACAAAAAAAAAACAACGAGAATTTGATATTGATGCTAAATTAATAATCACTTTGAAGAAACAACAGAATAATCACTGCGCGAGTTGCAATTGTATCATGCGTTGGCAGTATTCGGATAAGGATCCTCGCCAATTCACCGTTGACAGAAAAAATAACAATCTCGGTCATGTCAGAAATAATGTGATGTTGACTTGTCTTGAGTGCAATAGACGCAACGGCGCTAGTTAAGACCATGCGGTGGTAATTGAGTATCCTCGGGAATTACCTGTAGTTGTTGTCGAGTAAATCCTCGCTGAGGAGCAGTTGAATCCAGTTTATAGATTGCTGGTCTACCAGTTGATCGTGTTATACTAGATATCGTGTGTGCAGTAACACTCCAAATAGGATCAGTAGCCCTTTTTCTACCCCCTTCAAGCTCTCCTGGTTCGTATAAGTACCTCGCAATGACACTACTACCAAGAATTTGTTGGGAAACGCTAGCGTTTCTCGGGAAATCTTTTTGTGAAATTCCTTGGATTTCCATTTTAGGTATATACTTCTTTTTAATAGCGTTGACAGGTTTCATGTTGATTGTTCTAGTAATCTCGTTATTGAGCGCGGTAATCACAGCTGGTAATCTCTTAACCCATTCACGGGATCTTTTATCCTGAATAAACTCCTTTGCGTATTGATATCCAAATAACCGTTCAGCAATCGTCCGATTAAATCGTTCGACAATGGCCTGATCGCGATGTAGCGCAGTATGCCCTCGTCGTATGGTGACATTATGATTTTTCATTGTAGATAGAACTGCACCCTGAAATTCCTTGCCAGGATCAACCTGCAATAGATTCGGCCAGAGCAGAGGACCTCGTCGATAAATCCTTTCAAATGCAGAAGCAACTTCAGTGGCTGATTTTGTTTTTAACGGTTCTGCTTCTTTGTATCGACTTGCAATATCAACTACGGTTAACGCGTATTTGTAACCACGATCATGTGGCAAAAATAATATATCAGCCTGATGAACTTCATTAGGAGCAGTCACATCAAAATGCGAGAATTGAATTTGTTTAGGTGGTGGTAGATAAATTTGCCATAGTGCCTGTTTGGATAACCAATCCGCCGCAGTGGTTTTTTACACTTTTGCAGCACTAGCGAGTTTATGGACTGCTGATTTATCTCTCCAGTATCCTCTTGGGGAAAAATAAATTGATTCCATATTATTAATTACCAGCACCCATCATCAATTTGCCTTTCATAGCTGATTTTACCAACCACGAAGCCAACTTTTCTTTAAAAGATTTATCAGGAATAGCATTTAACGCATGAATTAATTTCACATCCGCGAGATGCCTGTTTTGCAGATTGCTGCTTTTATATGCAACATCATGAGCATGACACGCCTTATCAATAGCGTTTATCGGATACTCGCCGGATCGGGGTTGATTTTGATCATCAAGTCTGATATCTAATCGTGTTCCGGGACCACAGTAGCTATATCCTGGAAGGTGCTTTTCTCCGGTGTACTTTGCCCATGGGGTTCCAGGGAGCTTTGTCAATTTGGCTGCGATATCACCTCCTCGTTTTTTTTTAAAACATCTCGGGATTGTAAAATCTTTAATTTTGTAGAAATAAATCTAAACTTTTTTATACCACATGTTGCACATCTACCAGTTAGTGCTGATCTGTTTTTTTTAGTTGTAACCGTCGTCACATCATTTGTGCTAGTACGCGTTTTACACTTCACACAATATAGATCCATAATTTATGTATAGAGATATGAATATAATTTATTTTTCAGCGACTAAAATAAGAGAACCAGTTAAGCATCATGCAGCGCTACCAAACTCTATCAGTGCAATTATAATCGGGCCATCTGGATCCGGTAAAACGCAATTGTTGCTCAATTTAATAATGAGATGGATGAAGTGGGATAAGTTGTATTTAATTGCTCCTAGCGTAGATGATCAACGATGCTATGAAGTGTTAAAGGATTTTAACGAGAATGCATCAGAAATTAAGGGTGAGAACGCCATTGATTTTATAACTGATATTGACGAGGCGCCATCCGTGGATGACCTTGATGGGAGTATTAACAATTTAGTCGTATACGACGATGTGATGTTAGACAATCAAAAAAACCCAGCTAGAATATTTTCACGGGGGCGTCACAAAAACACTGATGTGATATATGTCACTCAACGCTACACTCAGATTCCAAAAGTGATCAGAGATAACTAATATTCTTGCTGTGTTTAACGGCGTTGATACACATACGCTACGAAATATTTGGCAGACATGGTGTTCCGATATGGACTTCAATCAATTTAAAAATTTCTTTAGTCATGCTCAGTCAACCCAGCATGGATTTGTAACAATAAATTTACATGATCCTCGGACACGATATCGTATCGGACTCGATCAAATTTTCGGTTGAAATCATTTATTATTTTTGTTAACCCAGAACTGAAATCACTAAGCAGCAGAGAGGGTGGATGACCACATCGTTGCGACCAAAATTGATTAAAAAATCGTAAAGTCTCCGTTTGCTAAATGGAGACTTATTTTTTTGGGTTAAAATAAGGTTTCGTAGGAAGCATTATTTTTGCTTGAAATCGTGGTCTGTTCACCCTCTCTGCTGCTAAAGCTTTGGGCGGCAAAATTACCAAAAATCTCATAATCTTCGGGTTTTATTAATTGAGGTCGTTTGATTTGTTTTATAGCTCCTTTGGTGAGTTTGTCTATAAAGGGGACACCTCTTGGGGTGACATCAACAGGTTGTGGATCAGGTCTGGAAACTCTTTGAGTTTCAGGTGCAGAATCATCAATATCAGCTAATCGTTCATACTCGTGTTGAGTTTTTATATCACTGGATAGCTGTTGTATCCCTGTGCGTGTTTGTTTGGTCTCTGCTGCTATCTTTTCAAGCACACCAAGAACAGGCACTTCTCGTCGCTTGCCTTCCTCAGGAATATCCCCAAATATTGCTCGTTCAGTTACTGTTTTCACATCGCTGGTCGCACTTAATATCGGAGTAAACAATTGTTCACTTGACACAGAAAAGTCAGTCTGCGCTTGTTGTCGTTGTTGAAGTTTTTCGCGAAGTCTGTCTCGAACCGGTATAAACTTTTTAATTGCTGGTAGCCGCTCTCGGGCTAATCTAGTTATACGCGATTCACCTACCATATATTGTTTGTGAACTGAGTTTTTAAATGTGAACTATCACAATTAAAAGGTGAGTTATTAAATAATGTAAATAAGCTAACGTATCCATCTCCGACAAGGTTAAACTGTACGACGCTATCCGCGAGTGTTTCAGAAATAACATCGCTGGGGGTTTCAAAATTGTAATATCTGAGAACGGCGATGAACGATTTTTGTTAACGACGCGGCAACAACAACAACTACGTGAAAATGGAGGCATCGCGGTGATTACTTGCTACCACAGCCAGATCATCCAGTATGCACATAACTGCATGAGCATAACCCAAACTGCTATGTATTCTTTCAGGAGAAAATCCTATGTAGTTACAAAAAACGCTAAGAAAAAAAAATTTTATTAGAAATTTACTGAAAATCTATTTTATAGTAACGCCCACGTGGATAAGATACTGGTTTTTCCTCGTTTAATATTTTTCTAAGATCACGAACCTTAGAACTAATTTCAGCTCGTTTTTGATACTCTTGGCCGAGCTTTTGACGTATTGCTTCAACGGTGCTAAATAGCCTTATGAATACATTAATGTCGTTACCGTACAAACAAGTATCATTGATGGATTTTTGAATTCCTTTCACGAGCCTGTACATCTTAGGTAAAACATAACGACCCTTACTAGACTGATACTCAATATCTTTATATTCCGAGGTAATCTTGTCACAGTCGAGACCTTCAGATAATACTATCCCTCGATTTTTCAAATTTGAAATTTGAGCGATTATAGCATTTACATCTTCGATATCCATATTTTTATAGTATACTGTATCTTTAATTATTAAAAAAAATTGGGGGGGGGGGGCATTTTTGACCAGTTTTTTTAAAGGACAGCACAATGCCGTATTTATCTCCGCTCAAGTGTTGCGTCAGATTTTAGGCATACATATACTTAATTAACTTAATTAATGGACGGTACAATGCCGTATATATCTCCGCTCGAGTGTTGCGGCAGATTTTAGGCATACATACATGAAAACTCCATTTGGAAACCTCTTTCGCGTCAAATAACGTAAAAGAGGCCCAGAGGTTACATATATGAAAACACGTTCAAAGCCCAAGTGGTCCGAAACATAAATCTCCGGCGGGAGGCCTAAGGTGACAAACATCATCTTAGACCACCCAGAAGATATGCTTGGGGGGTGTCACTTAATTAACTTAATTAAGGACAGTACAATGCCGTATAATCTTCACTCGAGTGTTGTGACAGATTTTAGGCATACATATATACTTAATTAAGGATGAATTATAATTCAATGAAACAATGATGGTAATGATGTGGGACGGCACAATGCCATATATATCTCCGCTCGAGTGTTGCGGCAGATTGTAGGCATACATATATACGTAATTAAGGATGAATTATAATTCAATGAAACGATGGTGGTAATGATGTGGGACGGCACAATGCCATATATATCACCACTCGAGTGTTGCGGCAGATTGTAGGCGTAACATATACTTAATTAACTTAATTAAGGATGGATTATAATTCAATGAAACGATGATGGTAATGATGTGGGACGGCACAGGACAGCACAAACATGAAACGACGGGACGGATTTTTCTACGGCCAATCCAACCAATCAAAAGCAACCCAATTAAATTATCCCGGTTGCATGATTGACAAAAGTCAACCACACGCCCGGGTTAATGGCGTGGGTTAGTTTTGATTGGTCGGAATTGGCTTTCGAAAGCCCCAAGCTTTATATCTTTCAAATGCTATATAAAGCGACTAATATGGCGGCGTTGATTCACAAGTGTGTTATTTTATTTCCTTGAATTACTTATTAATGCCGTTTCACAACATTTAAATGAGACAAAATAGTTTAATAAAACACAACACAAAAGAATATAGTTGTTAGATAACTGCGTGTATTTACTCTGTTCTAATCCTCTAGGCAAATGCGTTATCGATTAGGCCACAAATAGCTGTATACAGAGGAATTTTAACCACGCCCACCTAATTCAATGAATGAGAAACACTAGTATTTCCGGCTGAGCTAACATAGGTATTGCGCTGGATTATAAAGAACGTCTGTACTAAAAGTGTATTATAGATGGTCTAAATAAATACAACTGTTTAAATAATGCAGTTTTAGCCAAAGCGACAATAAAAGGTTATATAAATTGTTAAAAATACAACTACCGAAGCTATGTATTTACTCCATTACAGTCACGTGGGCTCGCACATGTCTATAACTCTCTCTACAGGTAATAGCAGACGACACATAATACAAGGGAACTTAGTAGGTAGAGTGTGAGTTGCGGCGGATTTATCCATAAAGGATTTATCTCCCTTGAATCGTTTTAGGTGTATAGGAATTTTATTTTATGACCATTTTTTTTAGACAGAGTAGTTTTAATTATATTTTCTGCAACAAATCGTATTGAAGCCCTACAAATGTTAAAGTATCTACTGGCTTCATTTATTGATTGAAAGTTTCTCTCTTCGTTATTTTCTAAATCAAACGATTTGACCCCCCTAGGGCGTTTAGAGTGTCTACCAGCGTTGCTTTTTAAAAGGTTATCGCGCTGCGAGACGGATTGAAGATTCTCAAGACAATTATCAGTCTTCACGCCATTTATGTGATCAATAACAAGGCCGTCTTCGATTAATCCGTAAAATGCTTCATAGATGACTCTGTGACAGAGATATGTTTTATTTCTAGCACCAAACATCAAATATCCCATATTAGTCAGAAATCCAGCCGATTTTTTTAGTCTGCGGTGCCTGACAACACCATCACTGGAGGCTTCGTAATTAACAAGCACCGGATGTAGTCTGAAATTTTGGCTCATTTATATATTAATACTATTTGTCTAATTTATATCTGCTTTGATAATAAATCTCTTGATATAATCTTGAGGGTTTTTTATGATTTTGTCGCTGATTGCATTTTTTATTCGTTTGTCATAATGGCGTTTTAGTTCTCTGTATCGTTTACCGCCACAAATGAAGCATAATTGTGATTTTCCCCTGACGCCCACCCCACATCGGAGGCATGGGAGAGGGCCAAGGGAACCGTTGCGAACGCTTTGTAAATGATACCCACATAATTCGCCTCTGCATGATTTGTTACACGGGGTTGTTGATCCAATCATAAGCCATTTGCAGTGATTCATTATATATAAATTTTCTGTTTAAATACTTGTTTTAAGTATATGAATGAGGAATTCGAGAGATTATCAGCGATTAAGCCTTTCAAAAATGTTAAATTCAATCTCGATAGAGTCTCTATTACACCAAAACGTCTAATCGGTGATAGAACTATACTGAAAGAATTCCAAAGATTATCGAAACTTAAGCCTCGGAAAAATACTAAATTCATTGATTATAACATGAAAGAATTCCAAAGATTATCAAAAATTAAGCCTTAGAAAATACTAAATTCAATCTTGATAAGGAGTTCCAAAGATTATCGAAAATTAAGCCCTGGAAAAATGCTTATTTTAATCTCGATAGAGTCTCTAATACACCAAAACGTCTAATCGGTGATAGAACTATACTGGGTAAAATCAGGGAGTGTTTTAATGAATTCTACCGAGATGGTGCAGTACACTGTTGGTCGACATTTCAAATTATCAATGATGATGTCTATGTACCAATCATCGAAGCTACTATGAATAATGAAAGAGCAGCTGAGATAATTTCATACCTTGGTCGGAAATCCAAGGGTGTAAAATCCAAGGGTGTAAAATCCAAAGGATTTTCATTGCAAAGCAATTCCAAACAGAAGTATTTTTTCAAAATAAAATTCATTATCGAAGTCGAAGGCAAATGGATTATCAGGGATAAATTTGAACCAATCCTCAAGGATAAAAAATCTGTCATTGTGAGTAGAGATTCCAAACCAGGAATTCTAACTGGAATCGACAAACCATACTACGAGAGATCTTATCCTGTAACAGCAATCGTTTATGGAATATATCCGTTAAATGATAAACCCGATATTGCAAAACTAGCTCCTATGAAATATTCTAGTTCACTAAATTGTGTAGCAACACGGGTAATGGAATACTTCACAAATGCATCCCGAGGAAATAAACTAACTGATCTGCGACGTAGGAAAATAACCGAATGGGAACTGACAGTGAAACAGCACGGTGCAAAGACTTCTGACATAGCTAAATTAGAAACATTATTAAGATTCCCAATAACCGTTATGACGATAACCGGAGAAGTATTACACGAACCGAAATATAACAAAAATGGAGCGCCAATACAAATTATTGATTATAACGAACACGCGTGGACACCTGCAGTAACAATATTTCCACGAGATAGAACCGTGAGATATATTCCCCCGGAATTCCTCAAGGATGTTTCGTATGAAGACAAATTATTTGATGCTATTCATGCGTTGTGTAAAGATGATCCTGTGTCAGTGTGGTTACTTAGTAGTGCTGGTTACGAATCAGGATTTGATCAATTTGTAAGACCAAATGGTGAATTATATCGCGTTGAAGAGTTAGATACTAGAATGAGAAAAATTGCTAATGATATTTCACCGGAGAGTTTCCATGAAAAACTATTAACGGATAGTTTTTACTATTCCATCAGTGGTAGCTCACTTTGCAAGAGAAAAAAACTCATGGCGTCCAACACGAAGTGATTTTCTCGAGGACGTTAAATTGAGTTGCGTCGAATTTAGTCATGGAGGACTGTGGAATAGAAAATACTCACGTGATGGTATGAATTCAATTGATATATCCGCGTGTTATCCTGGAAGTTTTCTCGGGTATGGGGAATGTAGTAACTATTTTAAACGATTTGGACACCCCACGCATGAAATGATTCGTGTTGCGATTAATGGTCCATTGCCTGATTTTGATTTAACCGGATTCGCTCGTGTGATATCATTCAAATTAGCTGCAGTGTTACATCCGTGTAGTTATCTTTGGATTGGTAGACATATATCTGAAAAGGCGTGGATGCCAATAGTGTTACTACGATATATGATTGATTGTGAGATGTTACAATCGTTAATTGTCAGTGAAGCGATTATATCCTATCGAGCTCAGAAAGAAGTTTGGCTACCACAACCCGATTTAGATAGAATAATAAGCGAACAGCGAAAACAATTTCCTGATTTCAATGAAGAAGAAATCATGAATTGCTCTAAGGAGTTATTTGAAATTAAAAAAGCGAAGTTATATCCATCACACTAGGTAACAACCGTTCCCAATTTTCTCACCATTGGATAGAAAAACATCCTTACGGGATACAAGTTTTCCCTGTTTCGTTAAATCCGTTACAATAAAATCTTTTCCTTGTTCTTTTTTAATTTCAAATAACTCCTTAGACCAATTCATGATTTCTTCTTCATTGAAATCAGGAAATTGTTTTCGCTGTTCGTTTATAGAAGTTGATATTCCAGGACAGCGTGAAAAACAAATTCTCGTATTAAATGACATTGTGCTGGTTGATATCAGCGTCGTTGAAGATGTATTGCGTGCTAATAAATCCCCATGGACGCTAGGATACGCAGCGACGATACATTCTTCACAGGGATTGACTATCACAGACACAATTGTTTGGATGGTAGATAATCGCATCGAATGGTCGAATTTAGTTTATCTCGCAGTACCCAGAGTACGAAAAATAAATCAGCCTCGAAGAATTGTCCTGACAGATTCAGGTGATGATGACACCACAATGGATGATGCTAGCATCGTTGATGTTAAAACTATTGATAAAAAACTATCCGGTTACAAACAACAAGACAAAAAAAACCAACGACAATTTGATATTGATGCTGAATTAATAATTACGCTGAAAGAACAACAGAATAATCACTGCGCAAGTTGCAATTGTATAATGCGTTGGCGTTATTCGGATAAAGATCCTCGCCAATTTACCGTAGACAGAAAGAATAGCAGCATTGGTCATATTAGAAACAATGTGATGTTGACTTGCCTTGAGTGTAATAGACGCAACGGCGCTAGTTAAGACCCCGCGGTGGTATCGTCAGGAATCACTTGTAAGTGTTCGCGTGTAAAACCCCGCTGAGGGGCAGTTGAATCCAATTTATAGATTGGAGGTCTACCAGTTGATCGTGTTTTAGTAGATATCCTGTGTGCAGTAACACTCCAAATAGGATCAGTAGCCCTTTTTGTGCCACCTTCAAGCTCTCATGGTTCGTGTAAATACCTAACAGTGATATTACTACCAAGAATTGGTTCTTTGAAGTCTTTTTGTGAAATTCCTTGGATTTCCATTTTTGGTATAGACGCTTTCTTAATCGCGTTGACAGGTTTCATGTTAATTGTTCGAATAATCTCGTTATTGAGCGCGGTAATCACAGCTGATAATATCTTAACCCATTCACGGGATCTTTTATCCTGAATAAACTCCTTCGCGTATTGATATCCAAATAACCGCTCAGCAAGAGTCCGATTAAATCGTTCTACAATTGCCTGATCCCGATGTAGCGCAGTATGCCCTCGTCTGATGGTGACATTGTGATGTTTCATCGCTGATAAAACAGCGCCTTGAAATTCCTTGCCAGGATCAACCTGCAATAGATTTGGCCAGCGTAGTGGGCCTCGTCGATAAATCCTTTCAAACGCAGAAGCTACTTCAGTTGATGATTTTGTTTTTAGCGGTTTTGCTTGTTTGTATCGACTAGCAACGTCAACTACGGTTAGAGCGTATTTGTAACCGTTGTGATGTGGTAAAAACAATAAATTAGCTTGATGAACTTCATTGGGTCCGGTAACATCAAAATGCGAGAAATTGATTTGTTTTGGACGCGGTAGATAAATTTGCCATGTAGCCTGTTTGGATAACCAATTAGCCGCAGTAGCCTTTTTCACTTTTGCAGCGCTAGCGAGTTTATTGATTGCAGCGTTACCCCGCCAGTATCCTTTTGGAGAATAATAAATAGATTCCATGTTGTTATTAATTACCGGCACCGAACACCAATTTGCCTTTCATAGCTGATTTTACCAACCACGAAGCCAATTTTGCTTTGAAAGATTTATCAGGAATAGCATTTAACGCATGAATTAATTTCACATCTGCGAGATGCCTGTGTTGGAAATTGCTGCTTTTATATGCGACATTATGAGCATGACACGCCTTATCAATGGCGTTTATCGGTTCTTCACCACGTCGAGGTTGATTTTGATCATCAAGTCTGATATCTAATCGTGTTCCGGGGCCACAGTAGCTATATCCTGGAAGATGCTTTTCTCCGGGTACTTTGCCCATGGGGTTCCAGGGAGCTTTGCCAATTTGGCTGCGATATCACTTCCTCGTTTTTTTTTAAAGGGTCCTTGGGTTTACCAAGGGAAACAAATCTAAATTTCTTTGTACTACATTGTACGCATTTACCAGAAAGCGCTGATCGGTTATTTTTAGTTGTATTCGTCGTCAAGTCATCTGTGCCAGTACGCGTTTTACACTTCACACAATATAAATCCATAATTTATGTATAAGGATATGGATATAATTGATTTTTCAGCGACTAAAGCAAGAGAACCGGTTAAGCATCATGCAGCGCTACCAAACTCTATCCGGATGATTATAATCCGGCCATCTGGATCCGGCAAGACGCAATTGTTGCTCAATTTAATAATGAGATGGATGAAGTGGGATAAGTTGTATTTAGTTGCTCCTGGCGTAGATGATCAACGATGCTATGAAGTGCTAAAAGATTTTAACGAGAATGCATCAGAAATTAAGGGTGAGAACGTCGTTGATTTTATAACCGATATTGACGAGGCACCATCCGTGGATGACCTTGATGGAAGCATTAACAATTTAGTCGTATACGACGATGTGATGTTGGATAAACAAACAAACCCAGCTAGGATATTTTCCCGAGGCAGGCATAAAAACACCGACGTAATATATGTCACTCAACGCTACACTCAGATTCCAAAAGTGATCAGAGACAACTGTAATATTCTTGCTGTATTCAACGGCGTTGATACACATACATGTCGAAATATTTGGCAGACATGGTGTTCCGATATGGACTTCAATCAATTTAAAAGCTTCTTTAGCGTAGCTCAGTCAAACCCGCATCAATTTGTAACAATAAATTTACATGAACCTGTAACACGTTATCGTATCGGACTTGATCAAATATTCGGTTAAAATCATTTTTTATTTTTGTTAACCTGCAGCAGCAGAGAGGGTGAACGACAATCAAAATGGCGTATATAAGAAAATCTTATTTTATCGAATAGACGCCATTTGTTTTACTATTTGGTAGAAGCATCAGATTTCCGAATCGACACTCGGAAAGTTGTAGGGTTCGCCCTCTCTGCTGCTCATGATTATGTTAATGTTATTTTATATGCAGTTCAGAGGCAACTATATGTCTCTCTTGACTGTTTAAAGGGACTTTTTAATATTTTATTAAATTGTGAACTTTGACCTGGAAAGAAAGTAATCTATACTCCAAAATCTGAAGAAGCTTTGGGCCTTGTATTGTTTATATATGTGTAAGGTGCCCTGTAATAAAGGTATGGTGCTTATATGATATGAACAATTCAACGTAATTGTCTTCATAAACCTGTATCAATGTAAAATTTGGTGTCACATTGTTATACCAGGTGCAGTTGAGAAGGAAAAAAGGCAACCATGTATTCGTGAGAGGAATTAATTTTATAATGTATCTGCAATCAAAATTTATCAACCGATTGCAATGAAGACAGTAATGAAGTGGATATTCAACCATTTGTGTAACACATAATAGTATATATTTCTCTAACAGGTAATGATAACATACAAACTGTGCACACTTTTCAAGTAATTTGTATACCAATTGATCTAATTACTACACACGCTTCTACTGGTAATTTCATAATGCCTAATTACCATACAGGATGCTTTCAGTTTTTATTATGTATATATTAAATCTATTCTATGATGCATTTGATAAGTAGATTATAACATATAGTTCATAACATTACCAGACCCATTTTAAATTTACATTCGTTCACAATTTTACATATCAAAATTATTAAAGTATACATCAACAGTCATTTCAAATATTGTTCAATCAAGATTCAGTTAGTTTTTTTAATTACTCTTTAAGCTGACAAAAACGTTAGCAAGTGAAATTGATAGTGAATAGTGAATTTCATGTGAATACATAACTAGGTCTGTTTTATCTTATCATAAAGCTTTATGAAAATCCTATTAATAATATCCGAGTTTGTTGTGACATGCAGATGAAGTTACATTAGAAAAGAATCTAGAAATGTTCAGCCAAATCCATGTAAAGAAAAATCATCCAGGAATCACAAGGCTTGTAAGAGACTGTTAGCAGCAAGCAAATGCCCCTTAGGGCAATATCAAAGTTAGCCTTCCCATCATGAGTAGATTATTCAAATGTGTAATTAATTATGCTCTCCCAAGAGATGTTGGCTGTAAAATTTGAATTAGAGATGGTGCTAATAAGGATGACCCTTGTAAGATGCCAAATTGTTAGCAATGAAAGGAAAACAGGATAATCAAAATGAAACTTGAATTAACAGTAAAATGTTACACTCCACCATGTTCCAGTTTCAGAGTGTGTTACATCTACTACTTCTGTCTATTTCTTGTGTTCCAAGTACACTGTACCTTTAGAGTCTCTTTAAAAACAGTTATTTAAGAACCATTCTTGGTTAGATAAAAAGGTAATAAATGGTGGTGTATTGTACTGTCATAATCTACATCATGACATTCATTCTTTATTTAAACAATAGGTAGGTGGGTAGAATAAATCAAGATAATACATTTAATGTCTCAGATACAAGCACATGCTGAATGCAACTGATTTACCAAGTAAACTTTTGGGCATTTAAGTACAATTGATGATGTTGTGAGAGTCTGAATTCTGTATTTAGTAAATTGTGAGAAGTAAAATACTAAAGTTACTCAATATGTGATTCCTTGTTATTGGTTCATTATGTCCTCAATATCTTTGACCCAGTAACATCTAGTCTTGTGACGGTGTAATGATGCATCGCAGTTAGAATCCAAGCAAGCCAGCAATTCAAACATTAAAATTAGGTCAGCATGATTTAATTTTCATGCTCTATTTGCATTATTTGCTTCCGCTGTGGGATTATTACACCCTTACTATTCTGAACTCTATTTCACACTCACTCATAAAATTTGGCATGTGAGTTGTTTATAAGCTAGTTATGGCATATGGACATACTACAATGAAAATAGTTAAGTTTTGTCCAAAGTAAATCAGTGTGACCCAAGTTTAATACTTCAGAGATATGAATATTCAGCTATATGTTCATTACATCCTCAATTCCATTGACCCTATTGCACCAGCACACACAATTTAGAATGAGCTTTAGTAATACAGAGGATAACTCCACCATGCCAAAAATATGTCACTGTTGACTAGTTTGCATGCTTTGGAAATGTTTGTCTTTTCAGTTATCTGGTAAATACTATATGCCCTATTTTATCTATACTCGTGAACATTAGCATATACTATAATACAGTGGATAGGTCGTTGTAACTTTCACACATTAGAGTATTTTGAACCATATTTGCTACATGCTTTATATAATTATAGGCTGTAAGTAGCATTATGAAATTTCAAGTATGTAAATATCACAGAGAGAGTAATTCAGTCATTTCAAAACAGGTCTCTACAACTTTTTATCCAGTCTGAATGATATTTCTATGTTCAGACATCTGCTGACATGTTTGTCTTTTCAACCATTTGTTGTAAAATGATTTGTTCCTACATCCATATTACAAATAAGTTTAGCCTAAAAAGTGTGCACCATAATGATACCATGCTATCTTAATGCATCTAAATCTATAGTATAGAGCCGCATTAACGTTTCTTTTTTGGCTGTAATGGGTGTAGCAAAGTGTGTATCACATGACATTTTGCCATTATGATACTGATGTCACCCAGCACTCTATCCTATGTAATCTATATTGGTACATTTAATGTAAATATTTCCACCAGCATTTAGGTTCACAATGCATCCATGTAAAGACAATATTTAGCAAACTGATTGATATAAGGTTTCATCGTTGTTTTTTACTTTTTAACTTTTCCTGTGTAATTTTGTATAATTATTTCATGTTTACCCCAATATTATACTATTTATCTATCTGTGTTAAATTGTTTTGTTACTTAACATTTTGGTTTTTATATGTTCACTTTTGTTAATATGATTTTTCATTCACATATTCTCATACATTTATTTGAGAATATCACAACCGTAGCTACATAATTTAATTATATTTACTGATAAGCAAACATATTAATGAATAATTATTAACTTCGTACTCTACTTTCATTAATTGTTCAATAAATTAAGTTTAATTCACTATGGCAATATGTACAAAAATTTGTAAATATCATGGAAGACATAAAAGCAACAAAGGATTTTGACTTTCAAATATTTCATATAAATCCTTTCTCTCATTTTCAACCAAACTATTATTAAATTACTAATTATAACGGTGATTATTTACTACCTCATTAGGCATAAACTATATCTAATAAAATTGTTACTTTTTTCACAATATGTTTAGTTTGCAAAATCTTTCAGATGACCTGACATTTTGCTATAAAAACTTATATTATAGCAAAGGCTGTTATTTAACGTTCTAACTATTTGTAAAATAACATATATGGTATTAATCTTTAATTCTAGCTTGTTTTTTTTTTGTTTGATTAGGATTTTTAACGTAGCTTTAACATTTTTGCAGTCATATCGCTACGATGTCTGCATTGAGGTAGTTTATAGTGATGTCGTGCACTGGGGCATCATGCCACAGACATGTAGCAGGATGTCCCACCCAGTCACATTATCCTGACACCAGGCCAACCAGTCCTCACACTAACCTCTTAATGTTGAGCGACAAGCGAGGCAGCTGTTAGTACCATTTTTGTAAGTCTTTGGTACGACTTGGCCGGGGATCAAACCCATGATCTCCATCTTCCGCCGTGGATTCTCTAACCACTAGGCTACCGAAGCAGTCTTTTTAGCTTGAGGAAGGAAGATTACGCTTATGAACTCTGGCAAAATATACTAGATTTCCCCAACAATAATAGTTTTAGCAATAATATTTTTAGTACCTCTTGAGCTCTAAATAATACTATCAATAATACTACTACTAATAATAATAATAATAATGTTAATAATAATAATAATAATGAGGACTTTGTATAGCGCCAAATCTCTAGATGCTCTAAGCGCTTTACGACATTAGAAAACACCTAGAACATAAAATACATAAATATTGATATGATTACAAATAGAAGAAAGATCATGTACATACAAAACCATTAAAAAACCAGTGTGCATTTATAAATCAAAATCATTTAAAGTCTTGCTGCTTGATTAGAGCGCAGATACAATCAACTTAAATGATGTACATGGGAGCACTCACCCATTATTATGTACTTTAGCAGCAGAGAGGGTGAATCGGACAACTTGAAATAGAGGCGTCCTTTTGCCAAATGGAGCTTTAACGATTTTCAAATTAGGGGTTTCTCAAAACCAAAAGAAATGCAGAGAGGGTGAATCGGACAACATGGAATAGAAGCGTCTTTTTGGTAATCCAAAGCTTCCTCATAAATGCTTAATAGAAGCGTCCACGGGCAAACAGAGTCTACGTCATAGTCGTTGTCACCACCCCCGTTACTGCTAACGGGTTAACCGAATTAGCTATAGATACGATCTAATCCGACGCGATATCGTATCTGAGGATCGTGTATACTTATCATCACAAATCCATGTGGGGTATCTCGGGCACCACTAAAGAAATTTTGAAATCGATTATAATCCATATTAGAGCACCAAGTTTGCCAGATATTTCGTAACGTATGAGTATCAACTCCATTAAACATGCATAACAAATTACAATTATCTCTGATCACCTTCGGGATCTGTGTGTAGCGTTGAGTGACATATATCACGTCAGAGATTTTGTGACGCCCTCGGGAGAATATCCTAGCTGGATTCTATTGTTGGTCCAACATTACATCATCGTACACAACGAGGTTGTTTACACATACATCCAAGTCTTCCACGGATGGCGCTTCGTCGATATCTGTGATAAACTCAATAACGCTTCCGCCGTAAGCTTCTGAAATTGTTTCATTATAATCTTTTAACACTTGATAACAGTGCTGATCATCTACACTAGGGGCAACTAAATACAATTTGTCCCAGGTCATATATTTCATTATCATCGTGAGGAGCAACTGAGTTTAACAACTCCCAGACGGTCCGATGATAATCATCCTGATAGAGTTTGGTAACAACGGGTGATATTTTGTTTTGTTGTTGCTTCTTTAACGCTGAGAAATCGATCACTTCCATTTGTTGATAGAACATAAATATATTATGGATCTATATTGTGTTAAATGTAAGAAGCGTACGCCAACTATTGACCCAACGACTGTTACCACAAAAAATAACAGAGAAGCGGTCACCGGCAAGTGTGAAATATGCGGTATAAAAAATATCGATTTCAAAAAAAAAAGAGGTGGTGATATCGCCGCCAAGTTAGCTAAACTCCCAGGGTTACCATGGAGGAAGTATCCAGGTGAAAAACACCTTCCGGGATATAGTTATTGTGGACCGGGAACCCGATTAGATATCAGACTTGATAGTCATTATAATCCTAACCCGGGAGAAAATCCGATAAATGCTATCGATGAAGCATGTCGGACTCATGATATAGCTTACCGGAGCGGTGATTTACAACAACGTCATCTCGCTGACGTGAAATTGATTCATGCGTTGAATGCCATTACTGATAAATCCGTCAAAGAAAAATTGGCTTCATGGTTGATAAAATCCGCTATGAAAGGAAAATTGATGTTAGGTGCGGGTAATTAATACCATATGGAATCTATTTATTATTCTCCGAGAGGATACAGGAGAGGAAAGGCAGCAATCAGTAGACTCGCTAGCGCTGCATAAGTAAAACATACCACTACAGCTGATTGGCTATCTAAACAGGCGATATGGCAAATTTATTTACCACCGCCTAAACAAATTAACTATTCGCATTTTGATGTGACCGTTCCTAATGAAGATCATCAAGCTGATATACTATTTCTGCCAAATGATGGTGGTTATAAATACGCGTTGGCCGTAGTTGATATTGCGAGCCGATACAAAACAAGCAAAGCCGCTAAGTACAAATTCATCAACTGAAGTGGCTTCTGCATTTGAAAGGATTTATCGAAAGGGTCCTCTGCGCTGGCCAAATCTATTACAAGTTGATCCTGGCTAGGAATTTCAGGGTGTAGTGTTATCAACAATGAAGCATCATAATGTCACCATCAGACGAGGGCATACTGCACTACATCGCGATCAGGCAATTGTTGAACGATTTAATCGGACACTTGCTGAGCGGTTATTTGGATATCAATACGCGAAAGAATTCACCAGGATAAACGATCTCGTGAATGGGTTAAGAGATTACCAGGTGTAGTTACCGCGCTGAATAATGAGATTACTAAAACAATCAACATGAAACCTAACAAGGCTATTAAAAAGAAGTATATACCAAAAATGGAAATTCTTCGAATTTCACAAAAAGATTTCAAAGAACAAATTCTTGGTAATGTTACTGTTAGGTATTTATATGAACCAGGAGAGCTCGAAGGTGGTAAAAAAAGAGCTACTGATCCTATTTGGAGTGTTACTGTACATAAAATATCTAACATAACACGATCTACGGGTAGACCAGCCATCTATAGACTGGATTCAACTGCTCCTCAGCGAGGATTTACTCGACAACAACTACAAGTGATCCCCGAGGATACTCAATTACCACCGCGTGGCATTAACTAGCACCCCTTCGTCTGTTGCACTCAAGACAAGTCAGCATCACGTTATCTCTGATATGACCAATACTGCTATTCTTTCTGTCTACGGTAAATTGGCGAGGATATTTATCCGACCAACTCCAACGCATTATACAATTGCAACTCGCGCAGTGATTATTTTGTTGTTGTTTCAATGTAATTATTAATTCGGCATCAATGTCGAATTCTCCATTATTTTTTTTATCCTGTTATTTCTAACCAGATAGTTTTTTTTCTGATTATATCCTTGACGTTGTCAGTGATGATTGTAGTGTCATTATCATCTCCTGACTCTATCAGGACAACTCTTCGAAGTTGATTTATTTTCCTCACTCTGGACACTGCAAGATAATTAAATTTGACCACTCAATGCGATTATCTACTATCCAAACAATTGTGTCTGTGATAGTTAATCCCTGTGAAGAGTGTATTGTCGCTGCGTAACCTAACGTCCATGGGGATTTATCAGCACGCAATGCATCTTCGACGACGCTGATATCATCCAGCACAATATCATTTAACACTAAATTCTGCTTTTCACGTTGTCCAGGAATATCAACTTCGATATTTTGTCTTCGTGTATCCGAAGGTCTATAACAGAGCGGTACTGGAAGTGTTGCAAATTTACATTTATGCGATTCAAATAATTTCATCTGAAGTGTGTCTCTGGCTATTTTTCTACTTGCGATTACCAAATCGTTTGGTTTCCATACCTCCCAAAAATCATTCATGGGAGTTTCTGAAATTATTTCACGCGCTGTCTCACATTGGATTCTATCCGGTTGTAATCTGATTAGTTTCTTGAACTCTCGTAATTGTTCATCAAATGCTATATGATCAGTATTTGTTTCTTCATAGTAGTCTACGTGTGATTTTAACCAATCATGTGGGGATAAACCGACAAATGGTGGTGGTTGACCATGATCGCCGCACATCATAATTTGTGTTGTTTTCGTTGATAACCATTCAAGAAATTTTTGTAATTCATCTAATGACACTGTGCATATCTTATACCAAATTATGACTTCAGGAATATATTTCTCACCCATTCGATCGGGAGTCCATTCATCACCTTTACACCTAAAGAAGCTGTGATAAGTACAGGCATTAACCTCTCGTTGTTTAATCTCTCTAGCAAGTCTGTGGGTTGGTGTTAACACAATCATATTTGATTTACTACGAAATAATTCAATCACACGAGTTGTCTTTCCTGACCCACCACAACCGTTTAAGTAAATAGTGGATCGGATATCGGCGGTGAATTAAAAAATTCTGTTAATTGGTCACACTTCAAGTATTTATCGTCCATAGTAATATCAGCAGATTTGCAAAACTCGTGTAACGTCTCCATTTTAAATCTCCAACATCCCCACGCTTCCTCCGGATCTGTGAATTAAGCCACCGCTGATCTGTATTTATTGTGTATGTACATCGAATCAGTAGCTACTCTAACCGCGGTATTAGAAAATATATTTATCATCGAAAATAGATTAATAGCAGAATAACTAAGCATAGATGATCTTAAATGTGTATATTGAGAATTGTATTCATCACAGTAGGTAACAATTGTACCCAACTTAGTCCCATTGGATAGAAAAGCATCTATACGAGTTACAAGTTTTCCATGTTTCGTTAAATCTGCTATGATAAAATCCTATTCATCGCTGTTTATGATCAACCGCGAAGAGTATTTTGCATTGTCATACCTTCCACCCTGGGTAAATTTACCGATTATTCTTCGTCCAAAATCTTTTGCTTGTCCTCAGGGATATATCTTACGGTTCTATCTCGTGGAAATACATTTACTGCAGGTGTCCATGCGTGTTCGTTATGATCAATAATTTCAATTGGAGCTCCTTTTGATTTATATTTTGATTCGTGTAATATTTCTCCGGTTATCGTCGGTACCGATATCGGAAATCTTAATGACGTTTCTAATTTGATTATATCTTGAATTGTCGCCCCGTGCTCCTTCACTGTCAATCCCCATTCGGTTATTTTTTTTACGTCGTTGTTAAGTTAATTTATTCCCCCGGGATGCATTCGTGAAGTGTTGCATTACTCGTTCTGCAACACTATTCAACGACGACGTTTTCATAGGTGCTAGTTTTTCAATACTTGGTTTATCATTTAACGGATATATTCCATAAACAACTGCTGTTACAGGATAAGATCTCTCGTAGTATGGTTTGTCAATTCCAGTTAGAATTCCTGGTCTGGAATCTCGGCTCACAATGACAGTTTTTTAACTTTGAGAATTGGTTCAAATTTATCTCAGAACATACATTTCCCATCATCTACGATAATGAATTTCATTCTAAAAAAATACCTTTTTTTCCCAAGATGTGAGATTATTGCAGCTGATCTTTCGTCGTTCATGGTAGCATAGATTGTGAGTACATTGACATCATCATCATTAATTCGAAATATCGACCGCGTATGAGATGCTCCATCGCGCTTAAATTCATTAAAACAATCACGAATTTTACTCAACATGGTTCTATCGTCTATTAGACTTTTTGGTATATCAGAGATTCTATCGAGATTAAATCTAGCATTTTTCCAAGGCGCAATTTTCGATAATCTCTCGAACTCCTTCATGCTATAATTAAAACAAGTATTTAAATAGAGAGTATTTTATATAATGAATCATTGCAAAAGGCTCATGATTGGATCAGTAGCTCCGTGTAACAAATCATGCAGAAATGAGTTCTGTGGGTATCATATGCAAAGTTTTCGTCGAGGAAGTAATGGACCGCTACCTTGAATACAATGTGGGGTAGGGGTTAGAGGAATATCACAGTTATGTCTCGGTTGTGGTGGTAAACGATACAGAGGGTTGAAGCATTATTATGATAAACGAGTTAAAAACTCCATCAAAGATTCCACTAAAAACTCCATCAAAAACTCCATCAATGAATCTGACAGCGTCAACGATAATATCATAAGAACTCCACAGGATTACCTTCAGAGATTTTCCAATAATATATCTCAACCAAATAATGAATTAGACAAACAAAGTATTATGTATATAAATGAACCAAGAATTTCAACCGCATCGAGTGATCAGTTATTACGAAGCGTCTCGTGACGGTATTGTCAGACATCGCAGACTGAAGAATATAGTTGGTGTTGACAATGGTATGGGGTATTTGGCGTTTACGTTTGGGGAAAAGAAGAGATATCTTAATCATCGTTTCGTGTATGAAGTATATAATGGATTGATCAAAGATGGTCTTGTTATTGATCACATTGACTAAGAACAATTCTTTATCAAATCTGCAAGCTATTACACAGCGTGAAAACACAAAACGAGGAAGAATTGGGAAATACTCGAAAAATGCTAGACCTGTAAAATCATTTAATACGGCAACAAACGAGGAGATAGTATTTCAGTAAATAGCCGAAACCGGTAGATATTTCGATATTTATCCGTCTTCTATTCAATGCGTTGCAGAGAATATAACTAAGACGACGTTTTCGAAGCGTTTTAAAAACAGAATTAAGTTTACTTATGTCTAATTATATGTATTTTGATAGCATCAAGGGGAATAACTCGTTTAGCTATATTACGACCTAACACAGTTACGGATCTTAAACACTGTCACCTAATTTCGATGGTAGTTTTTGATTGGTTGGTTTCGCTATCATGAATCTCAACAGGATATAATCAATTATTCTCTTTTTGTAGAAAACGAATTAAACATGAAGTGTTTACAAAAAGTTGTATTAGTTTTTTTTTGTATTTTATTCAAGTATTCTGTGTTGTTTCAGAGTTGTCAATGATCACTATTAAACACAACAAAGAATAAAATCACCACACCTCTATGTGCTGTTTTCATGTATAAACAGCTTATATACCATATCATCTCTTATACTATTGGGGGTTTTTAGCGGTCGAAAATCATACATGATCATTTCAACCTATACACTTTCCTGGTGTATGGGTACTCTTTTATATTCATACAACCTAGGATTTTGTCTAGGTTGTAATGATCACGTATGAATGTGTAGACCCGCCCCCGTCATTGTATATATCCATTCATTATCATTCATTCATTCATTCATACCACGCCATTGACGTCATTTATTGTATTTATAATCCATTCAAATTCAATCTAATGTATATATGTAAATATGTATATATGTATATATGCAATTGTGATGTCATTCCCTAAGCATACCTACTTAGATTTCTAACCCGTTGTTTGACGAGTTAGTTATCTTCATAGGAGATTATGTTTAGTGGTACCTGTATTGTTATAACCTCTATGCGTCTCCGATATAAAGATACCTGAGGCGTATATGGGGGTCATCATATATAATCGCATATAATCACATAATATCCCTATGCGTGAGTAAAATGAACAACAAATTACCACGAACGGGTCCAAAACGCATAAATACGTCTGGACGTATTAAATTGACCAACATATTACCACGGACAGAGTTCATTTTTGACGTTTTCAATTAAAAGTATATAATTATATATATAAAATATATTTTTCAAAAATGAATCATGAAAATATTAATAAAAGTTTATCTGTAATAACACAATTGAAAAATATTGGAATTAACCTATCATAAAGGTTAGATTGTGATCAGATTATTTCCGAGTACGAATATATACAAGATAATTATGCAACGAAATCAGTACATATTACGTAAGTCATATGCATTTATTAAGCGGATTCAACAGGCGATTTATGATTCTTTCAAAGAAAATGACGTACACAGGTTTGTCCCTTTTTTACTATTGTGGAAAAAAATTAGAAAGGGTTTAGGTCTTCAATATGAGATCAAGCGCGAAATTAATTCGAAAATTCGAAGTATTAAAACGCTTATTTACGAATCAGAAAATACCCCAATTGTTACCTCAGTGGAGTTATAAATACTTCAGGTACAAGGTAATACCTGGAACACATACAGGTAGAGCGCGCGCTTACTCAACTAGAACAAAAAATTTGTAAAGACAAGTATATGACTAGGAAGTAAAATTGTATGACATGTATAATACCTGTTGGAACATACAGGTAGATTAACTACACGGAAGTATAATAGTTTATGCGGTGGGGTGGAGTTAATTTTTAGTGATTTTTTTTTTCATTGGAACTCCTTTGAAATTGCAAAGCAATTTACGATTTCTCAAAAACTATTTTTTTTAGCTCATCAACAGATATACATGAATGAGCATACTGCATTACTTGATGACGGTTTAATCTCACCGCGCATAACGTTTTTTGTTGAAGTTGTAATAGTTGATAATCCGTCAATAAAAACTTCTCATTACCTAGATTACCTAATACTACGTCTAAGTAGAACCAACTTTTCGATTTTCCGCCGAGGATTTCTCTGATAGCGGTTTCAGTGAGATCTTTGTCATGGATGGATACTAAAACATGTTGATACATTTTATTAAAATTCTTATAGATTTTCTAATTGTTATGTAATTTTTAATTGTGAAATCATTTACAATGAAAAAGTTCCTTAAGAACTTGGAAATCTCAAAGAGATTTCACATCTAACGTTATCTGTAATTGTTCCATTCGAAGATCAATCAAGTTGAAATCCTGATCGGTTATTCTAAAATTCATCCTTGTTTTAACTCGATTAGCGGTTTCCAAATAGGTTAAATGAGATGGGTCCTTGACTATGTGACTCCCCGGGGAAACATTCGGGGAAAACGTATATAAGACATATCCTTGATCAGCATTATCTGATCTTGAAATATGAACTGCGAAACTCCCTAGGATTACATCACAGATAACGTGTATCGCAATAACAGATGATATATCAACGTTGCCGGAAAACTGTGTTTGTTGTTGCGGTACACCGAATTCGTCGATTCGTCTTTTGAATTTTTCCCTCATTGGAGATCCTTTTCTTTCATATATGAGAGAGAGTAGTTTATCATTGATGAAGTTCATGTCGGAGATAATTTGAGTTAGTTGTTGTTTTTGTTGCTTGATTGTATCATTCTGAGTTGTTAAATCGAGTAGCAGAGATCGTTGTAGAAGATCTCGAAGTTGGTTTAGTTTTGTTTGGAATGTTAGTTTCATCGCGTTAAAATCCCAATGAGACTTTTCACTGTGATTATAAAACACCCTCAACACCAAGAGCAAATCTCCATATTATTCTACCGTACTCGTTATATTCGTATTTTTCAATTGCTTCAGTTTCATTTTCCTCAATAGAATACTTTTCATAAATATCACTACGTCATAGAAAACTGATGTCGAAGTTGTAATTGAACTTAGGATCTACAGCGGGTAAATCATCAGATTTTACAGGTTCTGGTAACGCGTGATGAAACGCAGGAAGATTATCTAACCACACGTTGCGGACCCGTGGGAAGAATTCGTCGATGTTGTCACTGAGTTTTTGACGTAACCATGGCACGTTATATCCTGGAAGCTTAAACGTGGGAATGTCTTCAACGGGGATTTTATAATGTGTTGCAAGTTCTGTTCTCGTTACAAGACGACCAGCTATATTTATTTTATTAGCGAGAGCCAATTGAATCATTTGATAATTGAAACGTTCCATATCAGTGACAATTTTATTACATAATTCCATGTACTTGATGACGTCGTCGCGACGCGGTGGAATTTCACTTATTGCAATCGATTAAAATTGCTATTAATATTTTGGAAAAAAAAATGAGCATCTTCTAAATAAACTCCTCTATAAGAATCCGTTTCTAAATATTAGCGAAAAGTATCATCGGTTGGAAAAATATATGTTAATTTAGGTATAACACCAACATCACCAACATCAAACCCATGATAATCTTCCTTCAACGATACATAGTCGGATTTTAGTGGCTCACGTGGTAGATCTTTTATGTCGACGGTGCCTGGGATATACTCAGCATACCCCAAAAAGGTTCTAATTGAGCTGTTGTATACCAGCGAGATTAACTTTGTCTTTGTTGTAGTAGTATTTGATGCTATTTGTTGAAGCAGTTCTTGTGACGATGACATTATTATTATTATTATTATTGTTTTCCAATTTTGAAATCGTTGAATCATACAACAGAACCATCTTTGAAAATTCACTATCAGTTATTGTTTCGTCGTCAATCGATGATGAAATCAACGATGTCAATTCTGAATATGCATTTGACGCGGTGTTAAATTTAACCGTGTACTCATGTAATTTACGTTGAGAGCATGATGATATTTGTTTTGTTATCCCGGTGAATACTCCTGAGATTGCTGCGGCCGCAGATATACAAATTGGAACAGCAACCGGAGCTATCATTGTCACCGATGATAATATTATTTCAGCGCCGGCAATTATAGCAGACACCGAGTAAACGGCTATGTCAATAGTGGAAATTCTTCGTTGATATATTTTCTTTTTTACAGTATATTGTTCAATCAACGTTTGTAATTTATGTTGAAATTCTCTGACGGTATCGTATCGATATTGAGATGTGGTCATCATATTTACTTAAATTCACTTTAATTAAGTTGTTTACTTAAATCCGCTACGAATTCAACATACCATGACATTGAAACCTTATATAGATTATTATCAGCGGATATTATCGTGAATTGTTCAATCGTATCCTTGTGGATGATTGTTGATATCGTATTATTGACTCCAGATGAACGATGATATATTAAACAACGTTGGAGTCACTAACGTTAATCGTTAAATACCTTTGACGGCTGCAGTGATATTTAATATATTATTTAGTGGAGTCCACGTATATGATCCGTGTTGAATCATGTACACTACGTTGATAGTTCTATCATGAGGAATTTTTGTTTTTTCAACTATTGATATCATTCTTGTTGCATCCGCTACGATGGCATTGGTGGTCGTTTTGAGATCATCGATGAATTGTTTTATATCTGGGAGTTTTATATCGATTTTATCCAGCGGAACTCCGAGAAATTTATCGACGATGTTTCTACGAAACACTGAAAACTGTTTTACGTGGTTTTTCGTATTTGGATTGAAGTGTTGTTAGTTCCAACATAGAATTTTTTATCGTTGCGAGATTTGGTGCGGTCACACGCGGATCACCAAAAAATTCTGTCACGGGTTTATCAATGTTATTCACGAGGGAATTTTGTAAACTAGTAGAAGTATTAAATGTTTTTATATGATTATCATATTGTTCACGTAGGTTTTTTAGATTAACGACGTTGTCATTGACGGATTTTTGTAACCCCGTTTGATCTTGTAAATTTGTTATCGATGAAAAAGCTTTTCTGATCATTTGTTTTACTTGTCCGATAGTAACTCCTTCAGAAACACGTGATACTGATCTTCCAAAAATATTTGCCATGTTATATATTACACGTTTCTCTTTAAGTGATTTATCATCGTATACTCGGGGATAGCTTTGTGAGGTAATTTAGAACTCGTCGAGATAGCTGTCAATGCGTTAAGAACCTCTCGTCCACAAATAGGAGGATCTGTTAATGTCTGCGTGGGTAAAGTTTAATACCAAATTGGGATTTTAGACGAAACTTTAGTTTGAGTTGTAAACAACTTGGATACATATTTGACAAATTCGTTCGGGGGTGGTAATCCATATGAGTCAAAATAAATAATACATCGAGGATGTATCGCGTAACACACCCAATGAGTTCCGGGTCCGGTGTTATCATCGGGATTAATTATACCAGTTTCTGGTATTTGTGGTTGTGCTGGTAATTGATCATTCATGAATACACCTCTGAAATGTTTTATTGGGAGTGTTTTTACTGCATCGAGTAAATAAAACTTTGACATAGGATTTAACTGGGGTAATGTCTTGTGAATCGACTTCCTGGTAGTTTGAACCCGCGTCCCTTTTTTTTAATTCTAACTGATCCACCGGCTGCTTTCTTTACTGCATGCCCTGCCGCGGTACCAATAGCTCCTTGCAATCAACGCTGGAATTGCACCTAACAGCGGGAATATACCTCCGGTTTTAATCATGTCGCTGACAGCAGCTTGTGAAAAAGTCAATTTAACTCCTGTGTTACCCTTTAATGTTTTATTGAAATGATTAATCTGAGTTTTCGTCAGCGATAATTTATTAGATCCACCTGTCATCTGTTCTTTTTTAAGCGGTATCGTTGTACCACACGCAGTAGAATTTTTCGATTGAAGTTTATTTACCTGACCAGGTGTCAAGGTAACATTAACATGATTGTACGACATTTTATTTAGATAGTGATCATCTAATTATCGTTGAAATCCGAAGGATTTTCAATTACATATTTTCTATCGGTTCATCAATAACTCGCATTTTTCCACCACCACCTTCAAGTATCATAGATTTTTCAGTGAGAATAACAGCAATTGCTCTAAATCTTCCAGCAGGAGGAGTCTCAACACGAGCCTGAAATTTTACATCAACAGTCGAGTGTTTAGATAGATCAAGATGTTGCAATGAAAAGTAATAAAAAATTGGGTATAGTGTTTTAAAATCCAATTTTGATAATTGTAGTCCAGTATCAACGTTTTTATCACGACCCATAAAAGACCAAAATCTATGATAAACTCGCCCTATTTGATTGCTATTATAATCGATAGTAAGTTCTTCTGCGGGTTCTTGTTGATTACTTATTCGCAATGATACTTCATTGACACCACATTGATAAAATATTATATGAGACCGCAATTGTAGACTATCATTTTTAACCCCAGCTATTTTTTGAGTTATATTAATATTTTGTAACGCAATAAAAACATGTCTCGGTGCGGAATCATTTTTTGTTAACGCAAGTTGCCAAGTCAAAATTCCAAGCAACGGTACTGGTTGTTGTAGCTGTTGTGACATCACACCAACTCAGCAATGATTTTCCTCCTTGATCCATAAAGGATAGCAACCGCGTCTCAACAGCCAACAATGGTGTCATAATTGGCATCCATAGCGCTAATTTTGTCAATTCTACATTACCATCTCTAACAGGATCAGCACCATGGTGAAGAGCATACTCGTCAGTTGATCTTAGCGTGAGTACTACAGTATGACTAGCACCAAAGATAACTCTTCGTACATCACGACAAAATCCACATACATGTGATAGTAGAATCACACATGAAAACCTACCAAGTGAGTCTATGTTCTTTTTTCTTGCTGCAAATCCTGAATAATGCTCGGGATGATTACCAAAAACAACAACTTCAACATCAGCATCATCATTAGCAGCTAAAACCTTTTTTAATCGTCTTAACGTAAACAGATTATGATCCGCGTGATCGGTAGTATCCTTCGCAAACATCATTCAATGGCCCGCAGATTTAATAAAATCATCAGAATATCTAGCTAAACCTGTTATTGTGGTTGCAACATCAACATCGTTATCCATGGATTCGATTCTAGTAGAATTAATTATACACTGCGCGCTGTTAAATAACGCATTTATGCCATTGTTGACAAAACCGATATTGATAGTTCCAAGAATATCACCGACGACAAACGGAGTATTATCATGTTTTGTTAGTCGCCCCTCTACTTCGATGTACGCTTCACACGGCAAGAAGTATTTAGATATATCATCAAATCTAAGCTCAATTCGTGATCTTACAGTTGGATTCTGTGCTTGATACGAAAAATACTGATAATCGCGTATAGAATCATTTTTTCCTACAGGAACATCTACATCAAAAGCATCATCGATTTCGTGTTTAAACATTTTATTCTATAGTCGTTGATCTAAATCATTAATCGTTTCAGACCGGAACCAGCAATTAATCTCAATCGCGCTTTTGCTATTTTATTAATTGCGCTACCTATTTTAGGTGGCATTTGATCAGTAGATTGTAATTTTACTGGTTTTTTTTCCTCTTACCAACGACATAAGTTTTTCTTTTGCAGCACCTAACGTATTAAATGCTTTATTACCAACCTCTGTTCCAATATTTTCACTGATAACCCCAATAGCCTTTGACGCTATTTCTTTACCGATTGGTAGCAGTTGTGGAGCAACTCGAGTAAATAATCCAGTGACAATATCACCGTGTCCATTTCCATATGTCATCTTGTAAACCGGTAATCGTGAATTTACGACATAAACAGGTCTTGCTCTGTTCATACTACGATGTATTATCATTTTATTTAAATGCTATCTATCTAATCGGTGATCAATTGCTGTAATAATCATCGGTAAGTTCATCGATGAAACTACGATATAGTCCGATATCCATTACACCACCTTCAAATAATTGTTGACAGATTTCAGTCGTTTCGTTAATTATCTTTGGGGAATTATTTTCAGCTCGTTTTCCTCCAATGAGAACTTCTAACCGTGATATATCATCGAGGATACTTCTTGAACAGGGTATATTACAAACCGTGATATCACATACCGGTAAATTCTTCTTCTTCAGGTTCTTCTCGTTGAGGATCTTCCACAAGAGGATCTTTTTGTCTTCGTCCTCCTCGCCCTCGTCCTCGTCGACATGGTTGTATTCGTTTTCAATCTTCTGCTCGGTCTTGCTTTAATCGTTCTCGTTCCTCTTTCTCTCGTTGTTTTTGTTCGATTTTTATTCGTTGTTGTTTTGATACTAATACATCTCTTTTTTCCTGATTTTCGAGATCTTCTCGTTCAACAGCAGTCAAATATGCTTGATATATGGGATCATCATTATCAATTTCTGGTTGTTGATTTTTAATTTTGTAAACTGCTTTAGCAAAATCACCTACGTTTTTGATATAACCTTTTTGTCCAGGTTATAAATAATTTTCTTTAGTGTAATATCCTAGCACAGCAAACTTTACTAAATCAGTTATATCATCTTTATCAATCTTCGCTAAAGTTTCCTCAGTAAATTTATCTCGTAGCTCTTGAACTCTATTATCTGTTTTTTTAGGAGGTTTAGCCTCTAGTTGTGCAACCGCAGGTTGTGATTCCTTTATCGCGGTTACAACCTCTCCAGTTGCCGCAGTCATAGGCTTAAATAACTGTTCAGTATCGGCGGTAAAATCTAATTTGCTTGTTGTCGAGCTTGCAAATTATCTCTGAAAGAATCTCTCACTGGGAGAAATTTCTTAATCGCAGCCAACCGTTCTCTAGTTCATCTAGTTATTTGTGCTTCTCCGACATTTGCCATTTATATAAATAAAAATCGAAGATTTTCAATTGCTAATTCATCATTGTATCTATGGCTAATTCGGTGAACCCGTTAGCAGCAACGGGGGTGGTGACAACGACTATGGCGTCGATTCTGTTTGCCCGTGGACGCTTCTATTATGCATGTATGAGGAAGCTTTGGATTACCAAAAAGACGCCTCTATTCCAAGTTATCCGATCCACCCTCTCTGCATTTCTTTTGGTTTTGAGAAACCCCTAATTTGACAAATAGAGCTATAAAATCGTTAAGGCTCCATTTGGCAAAAGGACGCCTCTATTTCAAGTTGTCGGATTCACCCTCTCTGCTGCTACTTTTGAGAAAGTAATGTATGCAAGGTGAAGTTGTTTGCATATAAAACATGCACACTGGAGAGAATGTTGGCATATCTCTATGCTACTTTGATGTAATATGGCTGGATTTTCTTTGCATTTTGTACTTTTGGAAATTGTAAATAAAAATCTAAGCACACTGGTAACTAAAAAGACTGCTTCCTTGTCCAGAAATCAGCCAGAATTTGTCTAAAGTACACTATCTTTAGCAGATATTAAAATAGGGAAAATGAATTTGCCAGACTACACAAAATCAGCTTCTGAAAGTGCAATGAATGAATTGCCAATATATGAAATATAAAAGTTTTTATTAAAAAAAATTACCTCTAATGTTCAGGAAGTAAAAATGACCAAGTGGAGATAGCACTTCTTTCTAAAGGTGCACATTTTAAGTAAGACCAAGCTAAATACATGCATAATCCATATTACATCCATCAATCATACGACCAAATAAAGGGAATTTAAGGTTCTTTGAACAATGCCTAAGATATAGAAGGTCTTTTTTAAATACCCACTATAACCAGTGTGAAAACTTGGGGAAATTCTTTTTCTTTAAATTTGTTAACTCTATGCAAAATATCAGACCGTTGATCGACAACCATGGGAGGATGTGAAGAGTTATCTGTTAGTAAGCCACAAGCAACAAAATTTTCTCTAATATCAACTAAACGACAGGAAGCATACTAACAGATCATATCATTTTGATTAGGTAAGATATTTTATGTAAGAAGGAATTCTACAGAGCAAGTTCTTAAATCTGAAGAGGTTATGTTACCCATTTATATGGGAAAACAAATATCACTACAATTGCAAAAATACTCTTATTCAATTACAAGACATTTGTTTTACTATTTCTTTAGTAGTTTTTCATTTCTATATCTATCAACATTATTGAATGACCTTCAACTTCTTTTGCTTTTTGTTTAGTTCAGAAATCACCTTTGCTCTTTCCATTTTTTTTCTTTCTCTCTCTCTCTCCCTCTCTCTCTTACTGACAATATGAAATTTCACAACCATTCACAATACATGAATAAATGAAATATTAATAAAAAATAAACACAGATACAAAGGAATCTCTTGGACTATACACAAATCCAAGGAACCTTTACAAAAGTTATATTAACGCAAGTATAAATTGCGATAAATAAATACAAACATCAAACTATGATATCGCACGTATGGATTGCGACAACTAGCACGAACAAATACATGTATTTAATCAAGTTGCTAACTTTTATTGAGATTCATGTAATCCATTGAAATACTACTATGATTTGAAGTAACTATGTAAATATAACAATGTATTCAATTGTACTACAATTGCAACACACACATGTGTTTCCACCCTGTATAACCGTACGATTCACCAACTGTTGAATCGCCGCCCAGTTTCCCCGTTTGCCCTTCACGGATCCACCACAGTTCTACGTACAGACAGCATACAGCATATACTAGAATCATTGGTGCCAAATACCTAGATGCCACCCCGGATGTTTACACCTCTAGACAGCTCCGACACTCAGACTTCTAGATTTCCGGATATTTACACATCACGACAGATGTAGACGGACAGACAATCCGACAGACAGACAGTCAGATACCTTAATTTGATCTCACAATCAAATGGCTCAATTAATCACATTCAGCTACAATTCAGAGACATTCAGAGACATTCAGCTACAATCAGATACGTTCAGAGACGTTCAGCTACAATCAGATACGTTCAGAGACGTTCAGCTACAATCAGCAACAATTTCAGCTACAATAAAGAGACCAAACTAATAATAGTTTTTTTCTAAAACAGCCTACAACTTAGATTACACTATTACATTTTAAGTCTAATAGTGACTAGTAATTCCAAATATTTTCCACGTTTAAATCTGCATTGTAATAAAGGCGTCATTACAGGAAATGGTAAAATGAATACAAATTCACAATAAAACGAAATATAAATTTAACACTCACCCCTTTTGCTGGAGATAAAATGACGAGCTATCTTTCCTGTGATAAAATACTTTTGGTCCCGTAATATTTATCAGAAATATTCTGCCTTATATACCCTTAAATAGGTGAGCAGAATTCACGGCAACTGTACCGTGCACCCCGTGATTCTAATGTTCCTGACTTCAAGTGATACGAAGTCAGGCACATGCAAATCGTTACACGCCGCTTACCTTTAAAAAGCACTTATTCACCCCAGGTAACGCATGTACGACGAAACAAAAAAATGGTGAGATTAGTTTGTAATTCAATAAAAAAAAATTCAATTCTCTCCTAATTCTGTGACACAGTATATAATTTTATTACAAAATGAAACATTTCTGATTAAGTATTGATATGTTTATTGTACATATTTAGTTTACGTATTAGACTTTCATCAAGAAATACTCTATTCAGTTGTTGATTAGACTAAACGAGTTAGTGACCTTCAAATTAAGACAGATACTTGCTAAACTTCAAGATAGGAGATCTGGCTGCTTTGAATTTTCAATTGGAGCTACCAATATGATTGGGAAGTGACTGACTTCAATTCCAAATTGTAATGTATTTCTGTAACACCATTGTTTTCATGAGCTTGTTTTTTCTTTCAAGATTATTTAGTGCTAAGGAATACAAAACTTGAATAATACTGATCATATACTCTTTATCGACTCCTTCACTGTCATCAGGACAAGACTATTCATTTCAGGTACCAACAACATCTTAAAGAAATGTGGACATACAAGTCAGTAGACTTTTTTTATGAAAATAGTTGTGTCTTTAAAGTAACATTACTCCACAAGGCATAATAATGTACTAAAGGTTAATTTTTTAGTAAATTCATTTGTTCAGTCTCAGTGGGAAAGAAGAAAATGTTTTGTCATTTATGATTTTGTTTGTAGATAATCTCTCCAACAATTATTGGGCTGGTGGAGTACCATTTTGGTGCAGTCTACATGGGACTACTGGAGGCTCAAGATAAGATTTACAGCAAAAAAAGCCATTAGGGAAACTTAAGACTGGAAATTTGAAATTTAAGTTTGCTGATTTTTTAGAAACAACATTAACTATGAAAGATATCCAGAAAATCTATGAAATTTATTAGACCACCAAGTTTGAACTAGAGATAGTGAAGAACTAAATATATTATATGGAAGAAGACCATGAACAAATAAAGGAAGCAATTGCAATATACATTCAAAGTTAAGCACAGGTATAAATTACTGAACCACTCTCAAAAGATTCATTGGTTGATCTCTTCAGTAAAACCTGCCTACTTACTGTATGCTACCTCATTGTAGCTAATGAATTTTAATCTGGGAAAACTAGATTTGACTGGTAGTAATAGTTCTCCTAACGTATTATGATTAGGTCATTATTATCAAGGAAACATTATGGTGTACTACAACTTACTGGATTTTAATGGGCAAAACAGCATCTCTGTAGCCACTAGGTCTCATCAATTATTTTTTAATTATAATATAAGACATGTCTTTTAGAGTAAGTAGAAATTTATAAATTTAACCACTTGCCATTATATCACTAAAGATGAACCTCAGGCAATCTTTGAAATAGAATTTTTTATGACGTTAATATCTTAAATTTATCTTGTTAAAACTATGTCAAGATTTAAATATGTTACAAAATATCATCATATAGAAGTAAAGTTTTACATAATTATTAAAATGTACATTTGAACGTGAAACAAAAAACCCATCATGTTTGTGTTTACTGTTATATTTAAAGCTTTAGTCACTTCTCTTATGTGATGTCAAAATAGAATTAAAAATGAAATGGATTATCAGATTACATACTTGATAATATGCTTTTTATTACTCTATCAGACCTAAGTACCATCTAACATGTGCCTCCTATCCCTTTTATGAAATACTCAAATAAAGACATAATATCAACTGCAAGCTTTTTTTCATTCATTTACATTTCTTTTGCATAGATTTCTTGGTTGTACAGGTTAGACATTTTAGCTGTACTTTATTTATATGCTGCAAATAAATGTTTATGGTTTTCTGAAGGTCAAAGCTTATTAACACATTAACCCCTGGAGAAATTTTGCTGTTTTCGCAATAAATGCTGTTTTTGTTAAGAGGTTGCTCTCCCCGCTGATTTTCACAGACCATTCTTAGGGAGGACCTCCTGCCCTATTATGTTTGTGTTTGCTGTAGATTGAATAAATTGTAATTTTTGATATTTTATTATTGATTTTGTATTAAAACAAATTGTAATTGTATTGTAACAAATTTTTGGGACTATTTCTGAATACATTCTAATACATCGACTTGCAAGCAATATTCCATTAGACAAGTGGCTTGTTGTTCTAACGAAAATGTTTTTCATTGGTTAGTTTGCTGGTGCATGAGCAGAACGTGAAAAGTTGGACTCCTTTTTTTGGTGCTTAACACCCTCAAGTTTCGTATGGAGATTTCAAAATATCCACCTTATCCTACTTTCTGCACAGGTCCACCTGTCTGTGTGCGCTTCAGACTGGTCTACCGTAGATCTGAGGCCAGAGTCTAAAATCTGGAAACAAATTCGGATTCCGACCATGGGAGTAGTTTAGGTGGAAAAAAAGATAAACAAACCTATGTTTTTCCCTCTGTGTTTTGTAGTGCAACTAAAATGTTCAGATTACTTGGTATAATTGTAGAGCATAATTTGTTCACCTTTTTATAATACCACCCACTTTAGTGTATCATGCATGACCTTGATGCTAAAGACCTTGGAAGAAGGCTACTACCTCATGACATGTAAACTCATCGCTAGGGAATAATGTTGGCAAAACTTGACAAAGCACTACCTGAAATAATACAATTTCAGAACGTTCTAAAGTTACATTGATAATAAGGATGTCTAAAGGCCATGTGGTTGATAAATTAATTGAATGTTAATGGTGCACAAGAACTTTTAGACTATTTAGCGCTATACAATTTGTTATATGTAAATACGTAAAATTGTTAATATCAACAAGTTATACAAAAACACCAAATAGTTGAAAGTAAAACGGTAAGATGGTAACAGTAAACTACATGTATAGTGCTTCCTGATCAACGGGGGATGTAAATGGTGTATGTTAATGAAGACAGATGAGAAGATGTTGAAAACGAGGTATTTACATTACATAAACATGCTCTAGGTATTATCATTCAAAATATGGATATTTAATAGCAAAGTGGTATTATCATTTTGATTCTCTATTCATTTCATATGGATTATAGCTCAGAAAATGTCTATGCACTAGAAAGTATTCTGATTACACATTTATTAACAGTAGGGTTGGCACACATTAGAATGGAATGTTGGTGGATAGAGGTAAAATAGATAATCAACCTAATGAATTTATATAACACTACTAACAATATATGAATCACTGGGATGGTTTGGTATTATCCCATTCATTAAATTTGAATGTTACACAGTAAGTTCTATGCCCAAGTATATACATATTAAAATTGAATACAACAATAGGAGTCAAGCACTTTGTTCAAGCGCATATCTAGCCAATACTGCATGTACTTCTTATGAGTAATTTAGCCATGCATGTAGCCAAATTTGGATTTCTAATAGTTAGTACTGTAGGTTATACAAAAGAAAACATTGCATGCAATGGCCAACAATATTATAAGCTTACATTTATACAACAGTATGGAATGAACACTGAGGAGAATCGCCAAATATAGCTAATTATAGAGCTTTCAAATTCTAACAGCCATACATGCAGCTGGTTTGAAAAACTGTTGCTGACACTAGCCAACTTTTGCTAAAAGAATATTAGCTGTGCACCAGCCTCACTGAGCATGGCAACAGGAATTCTAAGCCAAATTTTAGTTAAGGATACATTTAACCAAAATTTGTTTTCTGCCTAAAGGTCATACGATACATTATGGAAAGGGACAATATTGCAGTTAACCAAATTTGGCTAATCATAGTTACCTAGAGTTTGATCTTTTGCAGCCATACATGTGGGTTATACTAAAAGACATTAGCCACATTTTGACTAATTTCTCCAAATTTGGTTCCTACCTAAGGGTGTGAAGAACAACTTTGTACGAATTAGACAAAGTTTGGCTAATTTAAAACCTGCCTAGCCCCTCCAACATACAGTCAAGCTATTGAATATTGATCAAAAGCACTTCCAAGAGTAACACTATATGCCTTTTCTACGTTGGGTTAAGAGATTGTAGCCCACAGCAGAGGCCTGATTTGAGTAAAATGGAAAAACTCAAGTGAAATCGGAAGAAGTAGTATGTATCGATGAATATTTAAAGCAAATATGTACAGGTATTTAACATAAATCAGAGTACATATGTTGTGCAAAACAAAATACTCAAAGAGAAAACACAAAAGCTCAATATTAGAATAAAAGTTTACTGCCTTCACGAAATTTAAAACGCAACCCACGTTTACTGAATCTTAACGCTTTTTCTTGTCATGTGCATCGTGTCAGCGATCACATGTGGGCTGAATATTGAAACCATCTATAGGAAAGTAGTTTGCATTACACGTATAATTGCACTTTAGCATTATATTAGCATTAACGATTATTGGTTCATATTCATCCCACTAGTTTTCACGACATGGAGCAACTCTGCTCACAGCAATGTTATATAATGCATGATACGTACTAACTAAGAACATTTAGATTTCAGGTGTTAAATTAGTGAACATACATTATAAAATAAGATGGATGTAGCGATATAGCTAATGTGATATGGCTCATACTGTTTTATCATTGCTCTTGATACCAATGTGAATGGGTAACCAGCTAAATATGATGTTGAGAATTACACAGGTCAATATGTTTAATGAGGACATTGGCACTAATGCGTTTGCCGAGTACATGTTGTGGACTGACTGACGTAATAATAGTAGATCGAAGAAGATTGAAAGCTATAAAAAAATGTTGGTTTCCATATTATTCAGAGCAAAGTGTATTGGTATGATTAGGATTATATATATATATATATATATATATATATATATATATATGTATATAATGCATATTATAACAATAAACTTTGTTGTGAATAATATATAAACCAACATTATATATATATATACATATATATATATATATATATATATATATATATATATATATATATATATATATATATATATATATATATATATATATATATATATATATATATATAATACAAATTATATGGCATATAACAGTCCTTTCAAATGCACTGGATCCAGCAAGGGATCACGTTTGTCAGGGATTGGTTCTGTATGTTCTGTATTTGCGTTTGATAATGAGTCATTAAGAGTCGAAAGCGCTTTGGCTAGAGTGATTCTAGTTTTGCACTGTTGCGTGTCAGTATATATATATATATATATATAGACTATCTGGCAAACGAAGGTTTTTTGTAATGCGGATAACACAAATAAAAATTGAGGCATTTTCTCCCCATTCGTGCAGCCGTCAGTACAGTTATAAGCCCTTTCGAAATAAATATAATGTATTACATAAATACTTAAAACCAAGTGAGACACTTATGTAGACTGAAAGGTAGATTTAAGACAGTGAAATATACAAAATCAAATTTATTTCAGGTTGTTTTGTGTGAATTTGTCTCATTTACAAACACGATTATTACCTACTATGGGCATCAAGATTTTAACAATTAAAGGTTAACGCAGATATACATTCTGCACTCAAAATGTTAAATTTATTTAACGACAATATAAGCCGAACAAAGTATGAACATTAATAATAACCTACGGTATGGTATGGATTCCACAAATTCATTAACGCTATAAACCTATTCCGTATTAATGCTCTAGCTGTGCATGTGTTAGCACTGCTAAACATTCGTTGGAATCATGTCTAAAAGGTTTCATTTTCAAGCTACATGCAATTAAATTTATATTTCATATATTTCCTTGAATGTTTCATGATAATCCAACCATATTAATTTATAAACGTCCTTAACAGTTTCACGATACTACAGCATTTTACTCTATGATTTCAACCCAAAAAAAATTAATTATAACTAAATCCCTTTTTACGTTCGAAGGACGGAATTGTAAACGTAGAATAACACCACTTTTCGTCATTTCAGTATATAGTCATTCAATGTGCAGCAAATAAACAATGGACCATACGTTGACACTATTTTATGTTGATAAATGTCTCAACAGTCCATACTTTACTGTTTGATTGATAATAGATCTAATCATCAGTTTGGTTAGTCTCGCTATTTATGACATAAAAATGAATACTTTTCGTTGATTCCAAAATTTATGCCTCAAATTTAATGTTGTGTGTTGAATAATGTTGCCAATTTAATTAATGTCGAAGGTGCATATTTAAAAATTCCCGCAAATAACTAGATGTAAATAACCGAAGTTTGATTGACCAGTCAAATAGTTCTGAAATAAATAAAACGTGTATCAAACATAAAACCTGATACAATCTTTGTTTTACGAGACATCTAGTTATATTAATCAATTTAGTATAGTTGTGAACCCTCACGTGCTACAAAGTACTTGAATTGCAGCTTGAAAAGAAACTGGAATGTACTCACAAAGCACATATATATATATATATATATATATATATATATATATATATATATATATATATATATATATATATATACCATGTACATCTATGTATGATAATGTTAATCCATTACAAACGAGAGTTAGGTATGATTTTGTATGATGTATACAGGAACTTGATTAAACTGGGATTTGGGTTACTCATATATTGGTTACTCATATAAACGTAAGGCTTAATTTCAACTTATTTTCACACACCATGACACTCGGTTACAAGATATGACGCTAACCGTTAATACTATATATTGTAGTTAGCTATACGTACATGTTGTCTCAGTTTATAACTTTATTGTCATATTTATCCTAGAAAACGATGTTGAATCCCAATTTAATATCTATTATACCAACAAATAACTTCCGTCTCTTCAAAACTATAAAAATATGTTTATCATCACGTAGCACAACGGAATTTCTTAAATAAGCAAAAAGAAGATTAAATGAAAATAAATTCATGAAAATGATGTCAATAGCAGCAGAAGGGTTGAATTTCCCACATTTGAATGGGACCGCATGTTGAATAAAGGCTTCCTACAAGGCCGAGAAAAGAATATTAATACATTCATGAAATTAAAATTTCTAACTAATGAGAGATTCTCCATTTGGTTAGTTAATTGTATTACTATATTTGTTTGGCGTTGACGTTTTCTACATTTAATGATATTTGTATTTACCCGTTGGAATCTTATTGGTGGTGTGTTCAGCTACTCTGCTGAGATTATTAACCGAAAATGTCATCAAGAGCGATTCGATTGTTGCTACAAATTAAATCATATCATATATCAATAATGGTACGATAATCATTGACTACTCGTTTGGCTCGAGAGCGACTAGACGCGATTAAGACATTTATACCCGTCTGTGATTCTGTTAGACAAGAATTACAAGCGCGGCAAGAATCTCAAGTTGATTTTACAAAAGGTACAGAACAATTATTTGAACCTGTCACAAAAGCTACTGAGACAGTTGCAACTGTCATTAAAAAGAGGATATTATTCCAGTGTCTAAACAAACGGCAGAGCAAACTACAAAAAATATTAGAGATAACTAAACAAACAAAAACGATTTTACGAATCTTCCAAATGAAATAGATGCTGAACCAACTCATTGTGAAGAAATAATTGAGGATATTGGTAAAGTTCATGCTGAAATTGATACAATAAAAAGTCAAAATATTAAAAGAACCAATACAAGATGAAAATGAGGCTAACATTGAATTGAATAATTTAGTTACCAATGTGGGTATTACATTTATAAAGTAATCAAAGATAGTAATACAGTATCAAAACTCGTTGTGAAAATATTAATACTAATTATTTTTAAACCCAATACATAAGTCGTGAAACATGAAATAGATGGGCATTTCGTATATATCACGATGTAAATCGTGTTTCATGTAATGATCAAAGATATACAACTTATATTAAAGAATAAATTAATATATTGCAGAAAAAGAAATATTACAACCAACACAATATTGAAGGACAATAATTGAGGAGGAAGAGGCGACAGTTAGTGGATTTTATTCACTAACTATGTTGCGGAGTGGTCTTGTTGATTGAACTAACAATATTCTTTATGATATATCACGATTAAAAAATTCTTATGGGGGTAAACGGTTGGAACAATTCTCCGGAAATTATTAATGAAGCTGCTGATATTTGTCGAAGATTTTTTCAAGGCTCCTGGTATAATCAGTAATACTGGTAGTAAGGAATTCTCATCAATCATGTATAAATTAGTGCGTTTAATGACAAATTCACAGCAATCAGAGACATTCAGAGGACTGAAGTTATGTCCGAAGATGTCCGTAACATAATAAATTATGGCGTAAATCACAAACAAACAGCGCTGATAAATCAAGGGAACGGTGAAGAAACGGAAATAAAAACATAACATCAAGTTTGATATCGCATTTTATATGGATGCACCAGTTAAGCGAGATGGATCTGTAAGTGATTATCAACATAGTTATTATAGTGAACATTCATCTGATAAACAAGAGAGAATTGATTTACAAGTTCATGAAACATGTCGATACTTTTACCGTATGTAGCGTTTAATGAAATGCTAATTACAACGCTGATGATAAAATCGGCTTTGTTAACAAAAGTGTAATGGAGTCATTTAACAAAGCTACATACTCGATTGATGAAAAAGAGATTGAATCATGTCTTGAAAATGTTGACGTTGCCACGACGATTCTTGGTCTTGCGAGGTATTCTGATGACTACCCGATATCATATGGGTGACCTTTAATGTCTGCCAAGGACAAATCTGATCATCCAGACCATAATAAAACAACCATGGTTAGCGTGAGATCGGGTGTTGGAGACGGACAATTGGACGCAGTAGTATCAATGAACGGTAATTTTCAGCACGTAAATCAATGTTTTTATGTATGATTCCATCATCCCATATATTTGGATTTTGTAGAGATGTTGGCAAGGTAATATTAGGTGCTAGGCCCGAAGTATCGATTGTTAGAAAAAGTAATGACAATAATGCGTTATGGCGAGCTAATGTTAAAGTTGTGCTGACAAAAATATATTTATGAATGCCAACATTAACTGAATCGGTTTCATATTTCAACCTTATTAGGTAATATTCTTACGCGCGTACAAACATTCGGTGACACAATGACAGGTGAACACAGCATGAATTTAAAATAAATAACATCACTTAGTAATCCAACATCTGAAACTGACGCAGTAACACAAGTATACACAGGTATCACCGACAAAAACTATCAACGCTAAGGACCCAATATGATCCTCATGTTTATGCGTGTACAAATCTCAGTAGGAATTTTATTGATGAATAATTTCTTTGGCGAACAATTAAATCTCTCTCTGATGAAACTTTCTGAAATTAACACGACCATTTACACGATTAATCAAATACAAGATAATACTGTTATTGAGTTTCCTGCTGTCGTTACAAGGCTTGATAAGATTAAAATAACAGATAAAGAATATACCAATAATATGCACTCGATTCAACAGAAAATGTTGTCCCGGACACCTCATGTAAATACTGTTCAACTTACCATATCTGTCAGAGGCATCTATAGATTCACTCTGATTTCTGATTTACAATTTAATATATCATCTAGCATGTCCACTGGTGTTGATGTTGCATTTACAAAAACGGTGTTGGATCAACTGAATTATTTACAATAACTCCCAACAGTGGTACTTTCGCATCATTATCTCTCACATTTTGTAGAATTTGCAATTGATTTAAGTACATAATATATGGAGGTCCAAAAATATCGATACAACCAAGCACTTGAATGACAGACCGAACTGAAGACCATCGTTGACTTGTACACGATAAAAACTAAACAATACCATCGACGTATAATCGTCGTTGATATGATCGTGTATTCGATGTATGCGGTTCTTACTGGAACTGGTATTGTACTATCTGCGATAACACTTATCTCACCGGTTGCTGTAACAATTTGTATTTAAATGGCAACAACAATAGCTGGCGTTGCTAATATATTTTCAAAAAAAGTATGTTTGTGCACGCATACAAAATTACACGATTATATTGTAAAATTACACACTGTGACGGAAGCTTTTTCAAAATTATCTCTCAATGATGGAACAATATCAGATATTGAATTTACCGATATTAATAAATTATACAATGATGCAATGACTAACGCTGATTTAAAAGATATAAAAATAAATGCAGCTGACTTCATCTCTTCTTTAAGATTGAAGAAATCATCACCATATGTGGAGTTTGGAACTTCAAACACCTCTAAGTCTCCTGTGGACTGTGGACTCATGGATCTAGAGAGTTGTTTTACAATACTCAGTGCATCTTTGTGCAAAGTAACTCGCTTCTGAGAGATATTTTCCGTTGTTGTTTTGAAAGGCACGTCCTCTTGGGTGCTTATGTCTTGCGAGGTATTTCAAACTACATTTGGGAATACCTTTTGCGGTTATTCTTTATAAGATTGCTCTGTATTTCTGTGCGATTATGTCCAATACCTTATTTGTTTGCTTTAGTCAAATTTATTCTAATATTGTTGTTTATTGTACATACACGAGGCGTATTATTAATAAGACGTTAGTCCACCCATGAACAATACTGGGAGACACTGATATTGAGTCATCAAAAGAAATGTAATAGTCCCTAACTGCTCTGATGATTCTATTGCTAAAATTTATTTGGCATTTTTGCAAATGTATCTCTACCTTTTTGATTCCTTTGGTAACTCATACAGATGTATCTCGAATGCCCTTAGCATATAACTCTCTAATTATTATGTACGATCAGTTGACACTTTGACAATAGTGCCTGTCTATATTTAACACACAAAACCACTACTTATCTTTGTATTTGACTATCCATGCCTTGTGACTTATGAAAAAATTTTTAAATTGTATTATTATAATTAGTCTAAGTCATGCTCATACAACATTAATGCAGAAAAAAAATTTTCTATGCTTATATCATTTTCTTTATCTGTTTGTTTGGTCTTAATGTGTTCCAGCTTATGACATAACGAACATGTCCGTTTGTGTAATTCCACAAGTACATTTCCTCAAATTCACTTTCTAGAAATGTAGAAAAAATTATGCCTAACTTCGAAATGGAGCAAATAATGAGATTAAGCTGCTTATATTAATATGAATTTTTAACACAATTCCAGTTAATGTATATGTATTTAGTAACTTGACATAGACGTGAATACAATATATTTAATGTTAACATTTAATTAGTGAACTAGCATTGTTAGTATGTATAACTATGCGCGAGTATGCTTCAGAGGATCCGGCAACGTTAGAAAATGAAGAGCTACATGTTTGTTATACTACTCAATATCTTTGATATTAGTCATCTGACCGTAGAATGGAAATCACGACAGCACTCACTGGATATGTGACTTGACTGAATTTCTATAAGCTACGGATATGCTTGTTTCGGTGTAAGAGGTTTTAATGTGTTATACACTTGAACGCAAACACATGTTTGTAGTATTCCAAAACCAATGTCAGATGGGGATGCCTTCACACGCCACGCTCTTCAAAATCTAACTGGAAAGAAGTCATGCCCGATGCATATTAATACCACGATGGCAGTTTCAGTATTGGACAAGACCAATCTTCAGCCTGCGATGCCGATGGTATCGATGGCCTAATAAGATGTAAACACGAAGTGGAACGCTCAGTGAAGCGTTTAAAAAAGATCATTAATATGGTATGGGATGGATACCAGCTCTGAAAAGACCAAGCAACTGACACAAAAATATGTGGTCAATGCAAATACGAGTAGATTGACATACCCTGTGCACTGTAATACGCTTTATGTATGTATGTAATACCAGCTCTAATGAAGGTTCAATATCTGATGCTCTTTACTGGTCAACAGTACTGGCAAGCATGAATTGTAAATGGAAGGACAGTAGCATCGAGCTTATGTCGACGAACAAAATGTATGCACTAACACGGGACGCCAGCAACATACCTAAAGAAAATATTCAATGCCTTATAGAGCAGATGATTTTGAAAATCTGGTGCTTTGACCACATCTCTAATGTGAAGCTATGAATTAAATACAATTGGACCACATGAAGAGATGCACGCAATCGTAATAAAACTCAGACTAAGATGACCTGGACACGTCTCAAGCATGTATAGCCTATCCAAGACAATTATACAGGGCACAGTGTGAGGAATGGAAAAGCATGACACACATACAGAAGAGATGGGAAAATATAATTTAAGGCAAAACCACAAAAGCTTTGGTGAACAGGGCAAAATGGTTAGATATTTCTGCTCAGTAAACAGTACAGCAATGTTACGGGAACAAAAAGGTACCAAAAAGATATCGATATTTTTGGTGCATCGATGACGTAGTATTTGCAACAATAATTTTGCACTGCATCACATAAACAAATCTCGAAACTATCTATATAGTTCAGCATTATTGATAATTCAATATGTATGTATATTCCTAAATATATTCTTTTGTATTAATTTCACCCATCTGCATTGCTCTGTATCTAACAATATTTTGTATTTATTCCCAGACATAAACATTATAGTTTAGTCTGTGAATTAGTGGCTATAGAGATGGCGGCTTTCCTGGTTGTTAATACTTTACATAGGCTTCGACAAATGAAACGTAGTATCAAATAGTTATAAAATGTAACGATGTCGTTGTCAACTATTTATATGCAAGAGAAAAAATAATATCTTGCTGAATAATATGTTCGCTCTTAATATAAAGGCATGTGTAGACACAATCGCAAATGATTTATCAAGCCTCACGAATTAAAGAAAATAAGGCAAAATATGTTCATCAGCAATAATTCAGGATGTATTAAACATTATAGGAAGAATTGATGTAAAATGCATTATGTTGTTTTATTATGTCCGTGCATACATCAAACTGGCTTGAAACAGTGATATATTGTTAAGTTACTATTGTATTTTCATAAATGTACAAACCAAAGGTCAACATTAAATACTTGTACCATGTGTACAGCTCGGACCATCACAAGAAATTAATACTAAAATGAAACGTTGTATCTATATGCAATACTATCTAAAGTCTTATTACATAACACACATTGTCTTGTTAGTTTTTATTGTTGAAATAAAGTTCAGAGATTATTTAGTAAATGAAACTTAGCTATTTTGTCTGGTGTTGTATTGCGATAGTTCTCAAAATAATGTAAAATTAAGGTTCAAGTCATTTACTCGTTACCTGCTTGCAATGCCATAGCTGTAGATTTGAAATCAAAACAAATATTAAAACTATTATTGTCAATTATTACTAAATTGATTTCTTGATCACATTTATGTAAAGAAGCGATCACTATCAAGTTGTGTAAACTTCAATAGGCATGTAATTGCCCTACAATACAAAGCTTAAATACAAAGATACATTTTAGAAAAGTTGTTGTTCACCATGAGGTAATACAAATGATTTTGATTACCTTCCAGTGGTATTCGAATAAGGATACAGCGTTGAAAGATTTAATGTGCCTGTACGATTGAATGCATTAATATACGAATGCCCTTAAGTGTGATGATGCAATAACAGTTTTCCGTTTAAGAACAATAATATAATCCAAAATGACCTTCTCTGAATTCACTTCCAAAATTAATGTTTCTATCCAAGAGTTGTATGTAAGTGCACTTTGATTCTCTATTAAATATATGCATTTGAAAAAAATGACATCCCTATGACTGATATACGCCTCAGATGACATTTATGTAATGAACAATGTCTTTAAAAATCAAGATTATATCTAAACGAAGAGAGATGCTATATGACAAAGTTCATATCTAGAATATTCTAAGTCATAATTATTCTTGGTATGATGCTAAAATTATAATAATGGACACGGCAAACATAAAGTGTTTTAATCAGACCAAGATAATGACTTTAATATTTAACCCACATTAATAGTGCACTATTAACTATATACAATTTGTTTACCCAAATATAACCAACGTCAGCGTTTCAAGTAAAAAACAACACGAACAACTTGCATCTGGAATAATGTGACGTCCACAATATCTTTATCCGTATCACATAATAAAAAAAATGCATTTGATACATACTTAGGATTAGCACGTTTACAAATTTACATATTGATATTGTTGTAACTTTCATAATCTTATCTATAATTACATACCATTAATAAGTCTAAATTGTGATATACTTAGCATTAACTTTGAAATAATAACGGAAAAAGGAAACCTTCATCATAGTATAGTTCTTTCTACGTGACACATGTGATTATACATATAAATACCCGTATACATCTATACATAACATAAACACACATATATACATTTACATCATTATAGAGAGAGAACATACCAACGTTTAGTGTCCGTTTACTAAACTAATGCTTTCTACTAAAATGAAAGAATAAACAACTACCGCAAAGTATTGCCACTAACCTTCTCGAGAGTCTCACCCAAGTTAGTTAATTTTGTTTCTCTGCTGATGTAATTTAAATCAGTCGCGCAACCAAATGAATTGTGAAGACTAATTCGATAACGCGATATGGGGTAGTATAAATGTATTGTTATAAATCCGAATGGGAAGTTTGTGCACGTGAGAAGTTATTCAGTTTTATTGTATCCATATATCTGCTAAACCAAGTCTTATGAATATATCGTACGGTATGTATATCAACTTCATTAAATACATCTAAAATGTTGCCGTTATCACTGATCACTTTTGGTATTTGTGTACCCCGCTGATCAGCATAAATCACCTAACTATTTATATGCTACCCTCTAGGAAATAATCTAACTTGTGTGACTGTTTATCCCACAAATGAATTACCAACTATTACAACAACAACAAATATAATAGATCGTCACTAACATGAAAGTGTGAACCATTTTCTACAAAGACATTTATATTTATTCGAAACAGTATACAAAACGAGAAGGTGATATGGGAGCAAAACTAGGAACATTACCGGGGACTCCGTGGGCGAAATACCCAGTAGAACAACATATATCATGATATACCTATTATGGCCCTGAAACCAGACTTGATATCCAACAATCAGGATCATCCAAAGCCAGGTGACTATCCGATATATCCATGTTCTGTGGATACATTCTTACGGTTCGTTCTTGTGGAAATATTGTTACTGCGTTATTCCACGCGTGCGCATTATGATCGATATTATTTATTAGATCTCCTCTCGAGTTGTACTTCAGATCGTATGAATTTATCGTGTTATAGTTTCTAATATTGTTTAATATTTTAGTATTTTGTTCTAACTTAGATAAATCGTTAAATGTATTTATGTTTTCTTTCTCTCTTCAAATTCGGCCCACTGGTTTGTCTTATTACGTCTTAGATCAGTTAACCGATATCTAGGTATTGCGTTTGTAAAATGTTCGAATACTCGCTCAACTACTCATATAATTTTTGATACTTTCATCGGAGCAGGATCATTAATGTCAGGTTTATTATTCATTGGATATATTCCATAAATAACTGCTGATACAGGGAATAATAAATAATTGTGTCCACACACTCATGGTTCATTGTAGAGCCAATGAATTCATCGAGACCTTCGGCAATGGCTTTGTCATCGCGTATAATTCTAAATGTGGACCATAGTAAGATGCCCATCATCAATACATTTATTTTTAGCACTCCAACTATTAATCAGGTTATTATTCTCAAACATAGCACTCCTCAAATGGCAGGAGTTATTCTGTGAGAGTCAAATCTTGATTCCGGAAAGTGATCTTTCCAAGGCGTGATTGTGGATAATCTCTCAAACTCCATTTTATTATATTTTAAGCAAACATTTAAATAAACATATTATATATTTATATATAAATATATATATATATATATATATATATATATATATATATATATATATATATATATATATATATATATATATATATAATGAATAAATAAAAAAGAATCAGTATAAAGTGGTTGATGATAGTGTCTTCAATCCCTTGTAAAATTACCTGTATAAATGAATATTGTGGACAACGATCACAAAGTCTAAGACGAGGGAATCGTAGTCTCAAACCGTGTTTACGACGTGGTGTTCGAATTAGAGGGAACCTACAGGTGTGCATAAAATATGGCAGTAAAAGATACAGAGCGCATACTCGATACTATGATTTTAAACAAAATGACAGTGAACAAATTGTATGACACATGAAGATTATTAGTCTAGATTTGGAAACTGTAATTTAAAAAAAATTGTATTATTTATAAATAGAACAAAAGTAATTTGTGGGACATCCTATCATCGAGAACTATAAATCATTTCGTGATGGTGTAGTCAGAAACGGTTGACTAAACATTTCAGTTAGCGCTGTAGATATTACAGGTCATCTCAGATTCATTGTTGGCAAAAACATTATCTTTGTCATAGGTTCATATACGAGAATTATTAAAGAGTAATCAAGGATTTTATTGTGATCGATCACAAACTTGATAATTCTCGTGACATATTCCAAGCTATTAAAAGGCGCGAAAATTGCCAAAATAGGGAGGTTGTAAAATATATAAAAATAGTTGCGAAGAGTCCGATTAGGTCTGTGAATACAGAGATAGACTTATGACATCTTCCCTTTTACTTATCATCTTCTCTCTCTATCATCTATGTCTTATCTTTCATTTCTTCCTGTCTTCCTCTTTTTCTTTTACTTTCTCTCTTTTTATCTCTCTCCTCTGTCTTCTGCTCTTCTCCTATATTGGTCTCACTCTATTGCTTCCTATCTACCTCTTCTCACCTGTCATGGTACATGTAATTGTATGTTATGAGTTATAAACTTTGCAATTTCATAAAGCAAAAACAGCTATAAACGTTCCTGAAATAGTATTATCAAGCATATGTCTCCACATTGGTTACTAAAAACTGAGCAATTACATGAACCACAACAACAATATAAATACGTATTTACAGAACAGTAATACAGATTCAAATCTGGTGTGGAAAAACCATGCCATGATTATGAGTGCAACACCATTTTTGTCTACTTACATTTATGTGAATAGTACTATTGAATAAGATTCCAAAGGAGTTAACCAGTATGACTGGTCAAGATACCCAGCATAATGTTTCCTTGGACACTTTCACTCCTTCAAAAATTATTTACAAAATCTTGCAAATGACAATTTGTGTGTGTGTATGTGTGTTTGTTTTGGATTGTTCATGACTGCAGTGTCTGCAGTGTAGCAGTTTATAGTGATGTCCAGTCTTAACATTAACCTCTGATATTGAGCAACATGTACATGTAAGGCAGATGCTAGTATCATTTTTATAAGTCTTTGGTATGACACAGTTACAGCTGGTGTTTGAACAACAACCTCACACATCGCTGGTGGACGCTCTAACGACTTAAGTCATCAGATTGGTCTGCATTACATTGTAGTGTTGGTTTGCTAAGAAGAAACATGAAGAATCTTTATAACTTGTGTATTATACCATTCAAGTGACTTGAAATGATAAAAGATTGTATCCCCTATTAATGTAAAAGTTCTTTTTTTAAAACAAACACTTGTGTAATTTTGTAAAGTGAACCATAACCTGCATTATATTTTAAATGTGGGCCTTAAGCAGACTAGAAGGAGTCCATTAAGGTAAAGAAACAAATTGCTGTTGGGAGACATAATCTGCTAGTTGATCATGTCACTCTACACAAACCCCAATTTATTTTATGACCTGTTACATGTGTGATATTTCCTTAAGTTTAATACCAAAGAGACGATTCATAGTAAGGAACTAATTGCTAGTACAGAGTGGTGAAAAAATCAGTTAACTGATTCTGTCTCCCCCCCCCCCCAATTATTAAGGGATCCATTATGTTTTGGTATTTCACTTGTGTGTCTTAAGTGTATTACCAAAGGGTACATTAATGAAAAATAAATGAATTGGTTGAAGGGGGAAAATAATGAGATTGTTAACTCCATCCCTTTTCCAATTGTTAGCAGACTCATTACATATATACATGTGGCAGTCAGTTTATTTCTAAAGAGTCCATTATTGAAAAGAAACTAATTATTTGAGGGGAGGGGGCGAATAAATAGAGGGGGAACCTAATGGGTTGCAAGGGAGAGGCAATAAATAATTAAGGGGTCGGGATGGAAGAACTTGATGTTACACCATCTTTGAAAACTGCCAGTTTTAGAAAGGAAAGTGGAATAAGCTAACAAGTTTTATAGATTGATGCTGTATTATAATAAGGAAAAAAGTTTGAGAAATGATTTGTACATAGTTATAATTCCTGCACATTGCGAGATCAGCACTTTGATTTTGTTCATTTCAGTATTATATAATTTGTTTTACAATACTCAGTATCTTGTATCAAGCAATACATCATCCGACAAATCATCACTGATAATTCAATCAGCATGGTTTCAACAGTTCCAGTTCATCACTATTAGTTTCAAAGGCCAGAGTAATAGGCTGTGTAATACAACTCCAAGATAAAAAGTCAGAACTTCTGTATGGTCTTGTACAGAATTTCATTGGACTAATGCAGGTTTGGCAAACATTTTCTACAAAGGGCCACATTGAAAACTTTATTGTTATCGGGGGGCCGCATATATATTTTGTCTACTTCAATTACAATTTACAACGTATGAAAATATGAATTAATGATAAAAACCATGTATTTGTCATTTTATTTCACATTGACACTGTATTACACATGCACATTATATTTTAAAATACGAACTTGAAACAGTTTCTTATTTGGTAATAAGATTTAACTATTCATAATTATTTCAACAAAAGTGTATTGTTACCTATCATACTAATTATGAAGAAGAAGGAACTTAATTTACATACAATCTGACCACAGAGTACAATTATAATTAATGAGAAGTATGTAACTGTTCACAATTTAGGACAATGTTCTTGAACTGTGGAACCAGTTTACTGGTTGTGATTCGCATGAATGCATTAAAATTGCAGTCAGTCACCATCGACCTGTTCTTAGACTTGTTGATTTTCAGACAAGACAAAGCGTGCTCACAGATGTATGTGGACCCAAATAGTGACAAAAGTTTGGCAGCAAAGTTTTTTAAGTGTGGAAATGCTGCTGCTGACAAAGATCTATAAAATTTCACCAGAAGAACTGACTTGAACTTCTCCTTCAGGTCATAATCTGCTTGTAGGTCAAGCAGCTCCAACTGTATATCCTCTGGGGCTGAATCAGCTTCTGCACTAAATATCGAACTGAGGATATTGAAGAGTGGTTCCAAGTACTTGATATCTTGGACACTCCTTTCAAAGTCCACAACCAAGGCATCCAACTGAGCCTTGTACCTGTCAGCCATTTCACCAGACTTGGTTTTCTGTTTCGGCAAAGGGAAATGGCAAAACCTGCTTTCACCTGCTTGCCTGGAGAACAGGGAGAGTTTTGCCTGAAATGATTTAACATGCATATACATTTCATGTGCAAACAAGCTATTGCCCTGAAGTTTGACATTCAGTTCATTCAACTTTTCAATAATGTCAATGGCAAACATGAAGTCTGACTTCCACTCTTCATTAACAACGGTAGTAACAAAGTCACAATCAATACCCTTCATCTCCAGGAACATAACTATTTATTCTTTGAGATCCTACACTCGCCTCCATATCTTGCCCAGGATCAGCCAGCGGACACTGCTGTGGTAGATAATATCAGAATGTTCAGTTTCCAAATCTTCAAGCATTGCCTTGAACTGCATGTGGTTAAGGGACCTGGCTCTGATGAGGTTTATCACACTGAATACTGGGTCAATAACATGCTTGATATTCAACGCAACTTTACGCAGACTTTCCTGATGGATGACACAGTGAAGAGGTAAGAGTGTGTGGTCAGGATGTTCTTTAATTTTGTTATTTATCAACTTCACCAGACCTACGTTTTTCCCAGTCAAAGCACGCACTCCATTGGTTGTTACACTTGCTATCTTATTCCACACCAGCCCAGTTTTTTCACCACAGCTCAGAACATCACTGAATAAATCCTGGCCTGTGGTTGTGTTTTTGAGTGACTCAACACTAAGTAATTCCTCGATAAGCTCGAAACGGGTGTTTATTCCCCGTATAAATACCAACAATTCTGTTGTGTCCTGTTCATCGGTACTTTCGTCCAACGCAAAAGAGTACCACAAAAAGTCTTTGCTTGCATCTCGAAGTTGGTGCATCAAATAGTCACTTATCTTTTCAGCACGCCTGACTACAGTTCTCCTTGATAAAGAAATGCTGTCATATTTTGTTTTCTGTTCTGGACACATAATCTTTGCTGCATCTGACAAGCAGTCATTGATGAACTCGCCGTCAGAAAAAAAGCTTGTTACGTTTTACAATATTATGAGACAGCACCAAACTGGCTTCTGTTGCATCATCTTGTATTAAAGACTGTTTGGTGAAAACAGTTTGCTGCTTCTTTAAATGGTTAACCAACTCCTGGCATTTCCTTTTTCTCTCTTCGTTCGTTAAATTTTGTCCAAAATCCAAATGTTTTGTTTGGTGGTGTCTTTTTCAAATGTACTCCTTAAAGACGCTCACACACTCGCGGCACAGCAAGCAGACTGCTTTGCTCCCAACGTTCGTGAAGCAGTACTTAGCAGTATATTCATCATTAAAAACACGACATTCGTCCTCAATCTTTTTTTTTGGCAGTACTCATGGTTAAATCAACGTCTATTCGCTTGTAAATTACAATTTTAACAAAACCTTTCAAAATGTGAACAAAAGCCACTTCCGGTTGAGCGGAAACGATGTTTCGAATAGGGATGTTGACGATGAATGGCTAATAACTTCTGGAGCCATAAAAACCAATTTAATATCCCTAGATTCGAATCAAATACTCGGAATAAAATTTCAAAAATATAGTAAAAATTATAATCGAAAAAAATTAACATCGACGTAGGATCGCAACATGTGCGTGCATACGGGCCGCATAATATACTCTGGCGGGTCGCATGCGGCCGGCGGGCCGTAGTTTGCCCACCCCTGAACTACGGCATGGCTTTGAGAGGTTAAATTTGTATGCCCACCTAAAAAACGCCAGATTAGTAGCTCACACTTGCGCCAGGAAGAAATACAGTTTAAGAATGTAATCAGTTTGTGATTTGCATGAAGAAGATGAAACAGAAAATGATTATGAGACAATAGAGGCTGGTGTATCAGGAGAGAGTAAGTACATTTAATGCTGTTTAAATGAATGATAAATAGAGCACAATTTCATAATTGAAACACTTCATGATTAGAATTCTTTACATAGAAAATGGAAATTACTAAACTAACTTCTATATTTCTACCTGAAACAAATTTGAAGTAAGGACTTTTTTGAATATATGTCATAAACCAGCAAACTAAAGAATGCATACCTCTTTCATTTTGAAATTTCAAATACAAGTTCAATATTCTGTAAATGAGAATTATTATTCTATGATAGATACACAATGAAAAAATGCAATAAAATCAAAACAAAACGTGATATGTTTTGACACTGTAGTGGGCCATATTAAGTTCCATAACTACATTTCAAATTGATACAAGATAAACAATATGTTAGTAAAGTTTGCAGGTTTTTTCCCATGGACCTGCCAGGGTAATGTATTAAGTATGCTTTTTCTTCATGTTGTTTATTTTAAGAATAATAATAATAATAATAATAATAATAATAATAATAATAATAATAATAATAACAATAATAATAATAATAATAATAATAATAATAATAATAATAATAATTGTGCTGTAAAGAGAAAGGAACATTCCTAATGCTTTATGAAAAGACATAAAAACTTCATTTTGTAGGGTCTGATAGCTGTTTAAACTATGCTCTCCTGCACCACATGGTCTTTGACTCAGTGGAAAAGGAAAGATTTGCATAAATCATGATGACATAGATACTGATACCTATGTAAAGTGAAAGGTAAGTATATTTCTTATAATAGTATATTTTACCAGACAATCTTATATATATATATATATATATATATATATATATATATATATATATATATATATATCATCTTTATTTCCTTCCATAGAAGATTACATGATATAATAATAAAACATCAGAATACAATCATTAAATAAGTATTAAACAATAGATAAGTATTTTCAAAAAATAACAACAAGTCAACTAATACCAATATTCATTTACACATTCTTGCACTATATCAGTCACAGTGTTATTCAACTGCATAAGTTGCGAGTTTATGTACCTGATTTGCAGAAGATAGATGCACACTGCACACCAAAGTATGCTGCATACAAGACGAATAGCTTGTAGCTTTCTTTGTCGATTACCCCTGATGGTAACCTTTTGCCTAGAAGTTATTGTAATTGCAGCTCATGTTCGGCATGAAATAACATAATGTGCAGGCTCAATGGAAACTTATCCGAATGGAAATCCCAGAATGAATTTCTAAAATTCGACATGTAAGAACAACTAACACAACAATGAAGTATCAAGTCTGTATAGACACTTCCACATTTAATACACATATCGAGCTGTTTTTGAGGAACAGCAGCCAATAGTTTAGCGACATACGTTAATACCTTAGCGTGTTGTCTGGTTTTAGACATCTGCCACACTGAGACAGGTCGTAAGTATTCATGTATCGAAGAGAATCTATCAAAATCTGCTTGATTAGACATACGAACTCTCCAGAGACTATCTTCAAGACCAACAATTTTTGACCTAACAATTTACTTCCAAATTTGTTTATCTGGAATTTCATAATGATGCAAATAAACAGTTAGATACCCTAGCAAGTCAAACTTCTTTAAGGTATAATATAAATTTGAAATTAACCCGCTCAAAATAAAGTAAAATAACGCAACGTTAAACTCACGTTTAGTAAGTACATTGTTAAGCATCAAGCAAAATCTATGTAAAAACATCAATTTTCTTCTATCAATTTCAGACTGCGCTGATGTCCATCCTAGCATTCCCAGGGCGATGTATGATCTTGTATGTGTTGGAAAACCTTGTAAATGTTTGGCAAAATACCTCAGTGTTTTATCTAATAAAGCAAGGTCACTTTTTGAAATGTTACACCATAATTCACTTCCATAAAACATTGAAGGAAACATTATCTTTCTAATTACATTTGCAGCGACCAGAGGATTTAAACCATTCGGTCTAATGCCAATACCAAACAGACCGTAAAAAGATTTTTTTTCCTTTATTGCATGCAACGAGTAATGCGTCATGCGACGTCAGCTCTGAGTTAATCCGGTGACCCACGTATGTAGCCGAATCAGTAACCGGCAAACATGACGGGCCAAGATACCATTTCATATTGAAATAATTCTTGTATTGCGGACCAAAAATGATAATGTATGATTTTGTGACACTAAGCTCGAATCGCCACTTATTACTGTAGTCATATGCTATATCTAAATGCTTTTGTAGACTGTTGGGATATATAGCCAAAAGTGAAATATGATCAGCTATAGTTGGATTTCCCACAGCTAAGGATCCAATCGTTGCTCCAAATCCACTATTTTCTAACTGTAACAGCAAGTCATTTATAAATATTGTGGACATCAAGGTTGACAAAACACCACCTTGTTTTGGTACAAGACTCCTTGGCCAATTGAGAACCAGTCTGAAAATTGACCATTGACAAGAACTGTACTCTGTAAATTTGTGAACATGTTAAAAACATCAAAAGGAATTTACCCGTAATTCCCAGCATGAATAATTTAAAAAGCAGTCCTTTGTGCCACACTGTATCAAATGCCTTTTTTATATCAAGAAACGCAGCGAAAACCCGTGATCCTATGTTTACATTATATTGTACTGATTGCAACAGCATAAACCTCGCTGTTGTGCAACCTAATCCTTTTTGGTAACCATGTTGTTGTGAACTGGGTATACTAGAATTTGTATCATTGAGCCAAGTTATTAAACGTTCATGAATAATTTTCTCAAAGATTTTGTAAATAACAGGAAGTAAAGTAACAGGCCTGTAACTTTTGAGCGCGTTATTTGATTTCCTGTTTCCTTTGTACAGTGGTATTACTATACCTTTCTTGCAATCTACAGGTATGTAACATTGATCAATCATACTAGTAAATAAAATTGCCATACATTCAATGAGGTAGTCGCTGACATACATTAAATATTCATTGCAAATTTGATCATGTCCCGACGCTTTTGATTTTTTTAGACTTTTAATGATCTCTCTTACTTCGTTTTCACAGATACTGGTCTGTAAAGCCCCTATATGGCTTACTCCGTCCTGTAGACCACATTTTAATTCTCTCTCTATAAGTTCAAAAAAGTTTCCATCAAAACTTTGACTAGGATTCGGCGTGTGAATGTACACATACTATCTGACAAAGCCATTTGCGATGGAATCATCATCACGGACACAAACTCCATCATTTGATAGTTCCTGACAAAAATTCATATTGTTTCCTCTCTTAACGTTGATCATTTTCCAAAAGTGTCTTAGATCACATTCCTGTGCTTTTTCAATCATCCCCAATATATTTTTCCACAGCTAGTTTTTGAAGGTTTCTAAAGACTCTTTTCTTATCTTTATATTCTCTGTACGAATTATATTGATTACAACTCGGTCTTCCTTCATTTATCCAAGAATACCTAGCTTGTCTTTGAAATTTATGTGCTTCTTTGAGCTCATTTGACCAGTATGGTTTGGCATGATAATTAAATTTAGACGTTGGAAGCTCATTGTCGCTTGACAGCTGAATTGCGTTAACAATGTGCCCGTACAATCTATCAACATTGACGGAAATAGTAAATAGTCAGGCAAGGATCCAGCTCATATTGATACTTATTCAAGATATCAGCGTCCAAGCTATGTTATTTCTCTTCATAGACTGTCTGAAGTCTTTCCCACCTGTCACCGTACGAATTGAAGTAAGAATAGGGAGGTGGTCGGATATCACGTGCTCTTCGTGATCTGAAACAATATGCGCACTCCGTAATCTATTTGTGCATTGATCCAACAGTACAAAATGATCAATCATCGTTCTTGCTGGGGTGAATGTATAACGGGAACCAGTGCATATTTTTAAATGTCTAGCACTCACTAGCTAATTATATTACAAGAACTCCTGAAATACCCTATCTTTGTAATCTCTGAAATTGTCTGGTTCAGCTACTGCATTGAAATCACCAGTAAAATACACATCCCCCAGCTGTGAGTACTGATCATAAAGATTTTTGAATCAACTCAGTTTGCGCTTTGTAACAATCTATGCCATACAATAGGGTCGGCATATATACACAAAAAATATATACATTTTGCATATGGGGAAATTTGAATTATATGCCCACAACTCTGTCACTATTAACTTCATCTATAAAGTTAGCATATCTCATGAGAGATGATTTGCATAAGATTGCAACTCCTCTTTTACCACATTTTATTAACGTGCCGTGCTCTTAGAGGAAATATCCGCCGCCTTAGCAATGCATTTATAATCAGAACGAATATAATCGCACAATGGCAGTAAGTGCTGTAACAGTTTATGTTCAGTTATGAAAGCTACGTCAACATCATATTTATCCAGCATTGCACTAAATCTAAGAGCAGAGGACATAATTCCTCTAACATTCCAGCTGAGTATATTAAGATTCATAATAACTTGCAATATAGGCATATTAATACTTATGCATTGTGAAAGCATGACTAAAATGACAATGATGAAAAAACACATTAACTTACGATAGTACATAATAGCAAATTTATGAACAATTGACTATGTAAACCCAGTCATGGAATATCGCATCCTGCACCTTCACTTGCCTCCTGATTATTAAACCTGTCTCGCCAGGATTGATTCCCATACCACCTTCTTACATAAACACCTTTTGGCCATGTTACATCTTTTTCAACAGTGTTGCATTCTGAATTATATACAGTCAGCTTGGCCGATAGACAATTACGTCTACAGTGGATAAACTTTATTGATAACGGATCAATGTCGTATTCTTTCAAGAATTTACGGAGGCTTTCAGCAGTAAATTTGAGGCCAATGCCACCCATATAAAAGCGCCTTGTTCTACGTCTAACCACACCTGCAAATGCAACATTATCATCATCTTAACAACATGTGTTTTTTTTCCAGATTCTAGCTATGAAGATGGCAAAATATTGTGTAAAGTTAATGACTGTTGTGGAACAAAATAGGTGTTTTTATGGATATATTGCCATTAAGAACGTAGTTTAACTGGAATTGATTAATTTTTACCATGGCAAACAATATTCAATATGACTATGTATCCTCACATGCAATAATAAGAAAATTATATTATGTGATTTATTGACTGGTTACATATGAATCAGTTGTAATCTCTGATGAAAACATTTTCAAACCATAATGCAATAATGATAACTGCTGGAATAGCATTTATATCTTATGCTAATGAACTATTCCAAATTGAGATACAATATATGAAACAGATACACAATATAAAAATGAAATTAGCACAACACTAATTTTCAACCAGTGTTGACACATAGGTATACATGTCATTCTGTCATAAAGCCATTATTGCAAGTAAATTAGGAAAACACTTTATTAAAATTGTATAGGTGGGCATTTATGAAAACATAGTTAATTTGATTTGGTTTTCACTTCAGATTTCAAGAATTCATGAGTACATGTATTTGTCAATAGAGGAGATTAAAACTTTGCTTTTTTCTGTGGAGGGTATGACAGTGGAGGAAGGTAAGATTTTATTTTTTGTGTTTTAAAATACATTTGTTATGTATAGATAAATTGAATGACATACTTTATTTTGTATTTCTTGAAACTTAATGTTACGATTTTAGTAATTATCATTTCCTGATTTTATACATAAAAATATTGATCACTTGATTCAGTAAATAACTTTTTTGCTTGAAAGAGTCAACATTATATGGGCAGTAGACATCTACTATTGGTGGACATGGTAGTAAAGGTAAGCCAAGATAAGGGAGCATGACACCAAACTATAGTCAAAAGGAATCAATAAATTTAATTGACCTCTTATGTTATTGTTATGTATTAAACTTGATTTATAAAGCAAATGATTGATTAATGTAAATATAAGAAATGTAAATTCATTATCTTGTAGTTTTTTTAAGATGAGTTGAAGGTTTTCTTTTATGTGAGAGTAATTAAAATATGAGAGTAATATCTGATATGCTAAAGAATGTAATTTACTATTTTTAATTTATATATTTTATTCTTATTTCCATAGATGTATAAATTATTGTATAGGAAACTAAAGTGAAAAGGAAGACTGAGGCAGAACAAAATACAAGCCAAATAACTAAAGTTTAGAAACGGAACCAAAAGATCACATGAGTAATTTAGATAGCCAATAGTTCAAATTTAAATATCAGCATATGTATATACATCCTTTTCAAACTAATATGAATCAATATATTTTTCAAGTTTATTAACATCATTCCTTAGAAACAACACCATCAACAGCAGTTACCATAATCACCATTATTTTATATCAATTACACTAAATTTCAAATGGTTATTTGAAGTCTTATAAAATAATCAATGTTACAAAGTTCATAATTATGCAGTATGCAACATAATTGTTACCGAGTGGATGGTGGATTAAATGAACAACACAAACAAAATGTGTGAAAGATAATGTAAATTTATGAAATAAATTATTAATGAAAAATAATGATGTATCAATACAATAACTCATGCGTTCAACCCACAATTACACTCAGCAGCAGAGAGGGCGAACCTCACAACTTTCCGGCAAAAAAAATCGATTGAAACCCTCAAAACGAAGAATAGAGCCTTCCTTCGAAATCTCATTTTAACCAAAATTGATTAAAAAATCTCATATTTTAACTAAAAAAATATCTCCATATGGCAAATGGAGATTTTACGATTTTGCAATCGATTTTGATTGCAACGTCGTTGTCATTCACCCTCTCTGCTGCTGAACTTTCAGTTCTGGTTAATAATTTTTTTACGATGAAAATTCTTTTGGGACTTCACAAACAGACTAATTTGTAACACCTCCTCTTGTAAATCAATCAGATTATTGGACTGGTCTGTGAGTTTGAAATAAATTCTGGTTAGCGAATCATTATGGCATCGCATATAGACTGGATTAACTGGATTCGCAATAATTAACCATCCTGGAGGAACTGTTGGTGCAAATGAATATAGAATATATCCCTGCTGAGCTTGATTTGATTGCTCGAGATTTATTTGATAACTACCTTCGATAACGTCACACACTAAATTTAACGCTATCACTGAGGATATATTCACGTTGAACGGAGCGATATGTCTGCCGCCACCGGCTGGGTCATTATTATGTTTGAGGATTTTTATTTCCGATGATGCTGTTTTTTTCCATGCATCATGAATTATTTTAAAACCGATATCGATGGCATCACTGAGAAGTTTTTTTAGTTCTGGTACGTTATATCTTGGTAGTTTGAATGTCGGAATATCTTTGACGGGGATTTTATAGTCTATTGCAAATGTTGTTCTCGATATGGGATTATCGTCATCTAATACCTCTTGAATAATTTTCAAATTAAATTTTTCTATATCGTCGATAATTTTATTGCATGTTTCTACGACGCTGATAAATTCATCTCGGGTGAGAGAGCCGGATTTAATGGATATTAACAACAGTGAAAAATCATTATTCATTGCTGTGAAATTTTCAACGATTTTAGGTTTGTCAATAAAATGATATTCCTCTATTTCCTCCCTCCCTTCCTTCTCTCTCCCAGTTAGTTGGTATCCGATACCAAAAAACTCTTTAGTGAATTGGTGATCTTTATAACTTTTTAATGGCTTATCAGGTTTTATTCTGTCGGTGACATAATCATTTTTTTGTGGTTCGGGTATATCAACGGTTTTTCTCCCGGGTGGAAATTCAGGCCATCCTAGTACGGTTCTAATAGAACTCTGATAGATATCTACGAGGTATCCTTCTGTGCTTATTTCAATTGCGGATGATAGTGTCGGCTCATGAACCGTTATAGCGATTTTTGATTCTTTTCCAGTAATGGATTTTATTCTACGAGCGAATTCATCATTGATTTGTTCAATATGATATGATCCGGTTGGTATTGAAACGACGTTCCAGTCTGGAGTCCCGTCTGGTTTATTCTTATTCGCGAATACCAGTGAATTATTGGGTTGCTGCTCACCAAATGATTTTGATCTGATAATAGGCCAACTGTGATACACTCGTAGTTTTGTTAGCGCTATCTCCTTCACGGGGACTGGGCTAGGAAAATTTACACTAAACTCGGGTTTCGTAGATGTTATTGATATCATACTTGTTTGTACTGGGTTCGTGTTCTCCACTATTTGTTGAAGTAATTCCATCGGTGTTGTCATCGATGCTATACTCATATTGTCGCTCTAATTTTGACATCGCGGAATCAAAAATACTGACCATCTCTGAGAACTCAGAATCTGATATCGTTGATGTTATTGAGATTATTCTGGTTTTTGGGTTCGTGTTTTCTAATTCCATCGGTGTTGTCATTATTATTATACTGTTGTTGTCGCTCTAATTTTGATATCGCGGAATCAAAAATACTGAGCATCGCTGAGAACTCACTATCTGATATATTTTGTATTATCGAGTGACGACGATATCATCGAGGATAATTGAGAGTACGCGGTTGATACAATATGAAATTGAATTAAGTAATCTTGCAGTTTACTCTGGCTGCATCATGATATCTTTTTTATTATCCCGGTTGATATACCCGCGATTGTAGACACCGCAGAAATGCAAATTGGAACTACGACCGGGGCAATCATTGTAACAGATGCTAGTATTATTCCGGCACCAGCGAGAACGCTTGACACCGAGTACATAGTAATATCAATCGCGGTGATTCTTCGTCGGTATTTTTTTAATTGTATTTGATACTCCTCGGCGAGGGTTTTGAGTCTAGTTTGAAATTCTCTGACCTGATAATAGCGACATTCCGTTGATGAAATCATTTTCATTTTAAATCCGCTAGCGTTTTCAATTGTGAAATCTAAAGGATTTTCCTTTCAATTGAGTTATTTACTTCGCATACGAATTCTAAGCACCAGGATATTTTTGATCTAATCGTACTATCAACCGCGACAATCTCAAATTCTTCTTCACCCCGGATAATTACAGTTGCGGTGCCACCAAAGTAGGTTTTACCGCTTAAGATGATATCAAATTGCTTGTTAGAGATTAACGTCATCCTGTAGATACCATGAGGCCACTTCTCGATATTGACTTTCAATTTAGCATTAGATTCTTTTACCCAATCTAAGGTCCCATGCTTTACCCTTTCAGAGGTTTCTTTTAGTTTTAGAATATCGTCGTAAACGTCGAGATAGGTTTTATTGATTTCGGTATATTTCATCATCGTTTCATTGCGGCGTTTAAAAAATGAAATCAAAAGGAGGTCTGTTTCCATATCTTTTTGTATGCCATAATGCCCGCTGAGTTGAGAATATGTTGTCGTGATATTGTAATTTTCAGAGCCCTCAAAGAAATTTTTAGCCATTTCGCTGATGCGTTTTTGTTCGTCAATAGCTTTTTTAACTTCAGCGAGAGTCGGGCCTGTCAACGATGTGGTTTCAGAAACAGGTGTTCTCCCTAAAAATTTATCAACGATGGTATTAAGTGTTGTTTGTCTCACCATAAACATATTAATATCTTTGAGAGTCATTATAGATGTAACCGGGACACCAAAGAAATTATTAGCGACGTAGGCATTATGAGTACAAGTGGGGTTCCAAAAAACTTAACAACGACGTCGTTAGTGGGTTTTTGCACTCTTTCAAGATTTTCTATTAGTTTAGAAATATCATTGTAAATATCAAGATAATTTGCCTTGATTTCATTTTCATTTATCATCCTCTCCGCGTCCTTGTTAAAAAAGAATAGCGATAGAAAGTTTTTAATTTCAGCGAGAGTCATGCCAACCACAAGCGGGGTTCCAAAGAATTTATGTACGACATTTTTGCGAAAATTATTATAACCTCGTATATGATCATCCAGCTCACGGCCGCGGGTGGCAATCATGCTGTCTTGGGCGGCAATTGCGTCGGTGATCGTAGACACAAGTGCGCCTGGCTTAAGTCGTCCGCCGCTGGAATACAGCGCAATAGAGTTTTCAGTGGCGTCGTGTTGTCGTATCAAAATATCATCCAACGACACATTACTGCTTTTTAATTTACCCTGGCGATCTTGAAATACAACTATTTCATTGGGATCAACATTTGTTAAATTTAACGTCTCAGCGATTTCATCTTCGATTAGTTTTTTTATATCCTTGTTAGAATCACCGGTTGCAACGCCATCGGGTTTAGGTTTCAGAGGTTTTCCCCAAATATCAATCATATTATTGTAAAACTCTCTCTCTCTAAAAAGCGATTGCTGGTGTATTCATTTACGACAACATGAGGTGGTTTTCCCCTTGGGTTACCCAAGGAGTTAGAAATAGCGTCAAGGATATTTAATACTTCGCTGCCGCATATTGATGGATCATTCATTTCTTGTGTTGGTAGCGTAGAATACCAAGTCTTCATTGGAAAAGTTTTTATAGAACGCATGAATTCCTTCGGCGGTGCTAATCCATATGAATCAAAATAGACAATCCCACGTGGATCAATAGCGTATGCAACCCAGTGAGTACCAGTTCCGGTGCTGTTATCGAGATTAATGATGCCTGTTTAAACACTGTTGGGTTGTGCTGGTAATTGATCTTTCATGAAGACACCACTGAAGTTTTTTATGGCGAGTTTTTTAGCAGCATTGAGTAAATCAAAATTGGACATAGGCACTAGTAAACTGTTCCTAGTCTTAGACCTTTTCCGCTGTACCACGAATACGGGGTTCCTGGTAGTCTTAGACCCTTTCCACTTTTTTTATAACCCTGCCCAGCTGCTCTCTTTAATGACATTCCTGCCGCGGTACCAACAGCCCCTAACCCTGCCGCTTTAGCTACCGCTGGGGCTGCTGCGGCAATCAACCCTGGAATCAACCCTAACAGCGGGAATATACCACCAGTCTTTTCCATGTTTTTTATAGCAGCCGCAGAAATAGTAATCTGAACACCCTTTTTTGCTACAAGTGCATCATTGAAATGTTTTACTTGACGAGTTGTAAGCGATAATTTATTCGCCCCGCCAGTCATTTGATTGGGTTTTAGCGTGATAGTGGTTCCACATTGCTTAGCTGATTTGAATTTTATTTTTTTTAATTGACCAGGTGTCAACGACACATTGATATTACTATACGACATTATACAATAACAGATTAATTCTAAATCGAGGATTTCAATTACATGTTTTCCACTGGCGCATCTACCACTCTCATTCTTCCTCCAACACCTTCAAGTAGCATTGATTTGTCGCTGAGAATGACAGCAACTGCTCTATAATTAGCAATACCACCAGGACGGGTTACATTAGCTCTAAAGTGTATATCAACGACAGACTGTCTTGTTAAATCAAGATGTTCCAGCGAAAAGTAATAGATTGGATATAGATTCTTAAAATCCAATTGTGATATTTGCAAACCAGTATCAACATCTTGATCGCGTGCCATGAACGACAACAATCTATGATACACGCGTGCAATATGATTTTCTGTGTAATCAAGTTGTACATCTTCGGATGGTTCCTGCTGCCCGTTTATTCTCAGTGAGACGTCTTTAACACCTAATGGATCAAATATCATATGACTGTAACGTTGATTGCCAACTCGTGTGTTATCCTGTAGCGCTACAAATAAATGACGTGGAGCTGAAACACCTTGTTTTGATGCTAGATTCCACGTGAATAACCCGTTGAGACTTGATTGTACTCACGGTTAACCAACTTAGTAATGATTTTCCTCCTTGGTCCATAAATGATAGTAATCGTCCTTCAGCGGTGATTGATGGAGTCAACATTGGCATCCACAATGATATTTTTGTTAAATTCACTTTACCGGCATCAGCATTGGGATTTGCATTGTCTGCTGGAATCCTCCAAATTGCGTCATTATCATCACCCTTTCGTACAAGCGCTACTGTATGCTTCGCCCCGTAGATAACTTTTCGGACGTTTCTACAGAATCCAAATATGTGATGCAGTGGAATAGCGCATGAAAATGATTTACCAGCCCCTTGCAACATTGAAATACGTGTTGCAGCTCCTAGATTGAAATTAACGTCGTTGCTTATAATCATATCTTCGGCATCAATATTAGCAGTGCCAGCATTATTCTTTGGTCGTCTTACAACAAATTGATTTCCTCCAGCGGTATTTTTAACATCTTTTGCAAACATCATAGAAGGTCCTGCTGATCTTGTATAATCATCAGAATATCTCGCTAACCCGATTATTGTTGTAGCCACATCAACATCGCGATCTATCGACTCGATTTCTTTTCCATCAATGAGGTATCTTGCACTCTCAAATAACGCCATGATACCATTATTGACAAAACCGACTTGAATACCAGCTGGATACGGTGCTCCAGCAGCTGTTACAAGTTCACCTTCTACTTCGATAAACGCTTCAGCGGGTAGAAAGTATTTACTGGTATCATGAACTTGAAGTTCAATTCGCGATCGACTATTTGAGTCTATTGCATGATAGGCGTAATATTGATAATCGCGTACAGAATCATCCTTGCCAACTGGGGCGTCTTTATCAAACGCCGGATCATGTGACTTTTTGAACATTTTATTCTATTTATCAGAGTCTAAATCGTAAGCGATTTTCATCGACGTAGTTTTTTAAAGCCGTTTCCTGCTATCATATTTGCGTCGGGAGTTATCAATGATGGCAAAGCCATCGACGCTAGTTTTTCGTCTACTGCGTTATTTATAATTTTACTAACCCGTGCAGGCATTTCCGCGGTAGACGGTAACGGTTTCTTTTTTCGTGATTTCACCAATGATGTTAATTTATTCTTCGCGGCTGAAAACGCTTTCCCGGCAAGATCTCCAACGAAATCTCCGATTTTGCTGGTACCCTTATCACGAATAACATTAATTGCTTTCATTGATAATTGTTTAGCTAACGGCATCACTTTTGGAGCCATTCTTGCAAATAACCCCGCAATGGTATTACCTAAACCATCACCATAGTATGCTCTATAAACTGGAAACCTTGAATTAACTACATAGACGGGGATTGGTTTATCATGATTGTAGTGTATGATCATTATTTGAAATCAGAAACAATTTTTCAATTGTAAAACAATTTGTCAATTTGAATTCAGTCCCGGTGATTAATCACTATGATAATCATCCACTAACTCGCCAATGAAATCTCGATATGTGCTGATATCCATGATACCACCTTGAAATAATCGTCTACAGATATCAGCTGCTTCATTAATTATTTCCGGCGAGTTATTTCCAGCTCGGAATCCTCCTACAAGAACTTCTAATCGTGATATATCACCGAGAACACTACCAGGACAGAAACCCGAAGAGTTTCCAACGCTAGCGTGAAAATCCATAGCTAAACCACTGCCTGAAAATCCTTTGGTTTTATCAGTGATACCGGTTGCACCTTTTTCATGATCAGCTTCTCTCGTTATTTTCATCTGTTGGGGGGATTGTGTTATATCAATAAATTTTGATTGTTCTTGTAGTCTAAGAAATCCGGTATCCGATTGCTCCCCTATAGATGATTCAGCTTTTTTTATTGCTGCCATATACTCCTGAAATGTTTTATCATCTCTTTTTGCTTGAGATGAACCTGATAGTATACGATATAACCCCCTATACCAATCTTTTTTTGGGGGAAGATTATAATCACCTTGAATATATTTTCTTCTCTGATGAAAACTCCTAGTGACAAATTCGGCTAATTTTTCCATAGAATCATATGTTTTATTTCTCAATTCATCTAATTTACCGGGAAGAAGTTTTTCATTGAATGCAACTCGTCCACTAGTAGTATCCTCCCCTTCTTCTTGAAATTCGGGTGGGGGGATATCTTCTTGAAGTTCTCGTTGTTGTTCTGAAGCGGTTGGTATATCCTGAGGAAGTGTTTTCAAGGATTTTTTTGTTTGTTTAGTTCTTTTTGCTATTTTTTCTAACACAGGAAGAAAAGACTCTTCTTGTTTTTTTTCCTTCTTCAGAGATTGTTGACACTATCTGTTTCGATGCTGTGGTTACTGGTTTAAACAATTCTTCAGATCCCACAGAAAAATCCGTTTGTAAACTCTGTCGTTGTTGCAGTTTATTTCTTACAGAGTCGCGAATTGGTATAAATTTCTTGATTGCATCTAGTCGTTCACGAGCCAATCGGGTCGTTAATGCTTCATTGACCATTATTTGAAATCGTAAACAATTTTTCAATTGTAAAACAATTTTCCGAACCTGACCTAACAGACGAAAACACTTTTTGTTACATGTCAGATGATTTTTAACACCACCGTAGAAGCGTTTTAATGGCTCTATCAGTGATGAAGGAAGTGTCCAAATTGTATATAAAAATAATAATTATGACACTTCCTTGATTCTATTTTTGATCAATCTGACATATGATATCGACTAAACCATCCATTAACGGCCTATCGATTTTGTTGTTTTTAATCAAAAAATGCTAAAAAAATGAAAATCTCTCTGAGGTCGGTCACAATAAAAAATGACAAAATCTCTTTGAAGATCGGTCACGGTCAAAATTGTTCATTTTCTTGAATTAACGCTCGTAGGTTTCTAACTTTAGAATTAACCTCTTTTTTCAATTCGTATTCGTTACCTAATTCTTTTCGTATTCGTTCAACGATAGTAAATAACGGAACGAACACACTTACGTCACTGGAAAATGAAAGAGAGTCTCGAATAGAATTCTGAATTCTCTTGATTAGCGCGTATTTCTTGGGCAGCATATATTTGTTAGTGTTAACTCCGTATTCTATATCCTGAAAATCTGACATGATTTGATCAGGATTTAAACCATCTGATAGTTTGATATCGTCACTTTTCAATTTTGAAATTTCATCAATAATGCTATTCATTTTTTTAGAATTCATTATTTTATAACAATTATATATTTCTAAATGAAATATATGACACATCAGACATAACTAAATTTAAGTTTCTGTCCGCGATTTTTTGAAAACGCAGATCGATAAACCCCCTCTGCAACTTTTCGTACTGAGGCTCTACAAATATTGAAATACCCACTGGCTTCATTCATAGATTGAAATATTTTTTCTTCGTTAGTTGTTGTATTCAAAGATTTTACGGGTCTAGCTTTTTTTGAGCAAGTACCAGTCTTTCCTCGTTTGGTATTCTCACTTTGTGTAACAGCTTGCAAATTTGATAAAGAATTGTTCATTGGATTAGAATCAATGAGATCAATGACAGAATCATCCTCGATCAATCCATAAAAGCATTCAAATACGAAACGATGATTGAGATATTTTTTCTTTCCAGCACCAAACATCAAATACCCTTGATTAGTCACAACACCAACTGGTTTCTTCAGTCTACGGTTTCTTACCATACCATCACTGGATGCTTCATAGTTTGTGATCACAGGGTGTGGTCTGAATTCTTGATTCATTCGTATACTAATACTATTTGTCGAATTCAATGTTTGGTCTAATGATTACATCTTTGGAAAATCTTTCAATGTAGTCTTGGGGGGTTCTTATGACTTTATCCTTGATACTGACTTTGTCAACGTCAAGGACTTTTTCAGGGTCATACTTTCTGATTGATTGTTCATTTTTTATTCTTTTGTCATAATAACGCTTCAATTCCCTATATCGTTTACCACCACAACTCAGACATAACTGCGATTCTCCCCTGACCCCAACCCCACATCGTATGCAGGGTAATGGACCAAGGCTTCCACGACGAAAGCTTTGCATATGATACCCACAGAATTCCTTTCTACATGATTTGTTACACGGAGTCGTTGATCCAATCATGAGCCATTTGCAGTGATTCATTATATATAAATCTTTCATTTAAATGCTTTTTTTAATTATAGTATGAAGAAGTTTGAGAGATTATCGAAAATTAAGCCTTGGAAAAATGCTCAATTCAATCCTGATAAAGAGTTTAAGAGATTATTAAAAATTAGTCCTAGATTTAATCTCGATAAACCAAAAAAACGTCTAGTGGACGGCAACATGAAAGAGTTTAAGAGATTATTAAAAATTAGTCCTAGATTTAATCTCGATAAACGAAAAAAACTTTTAGTGGACGGCAACATGAAAGAGTTTAAGAGATTATTAAAAATTAGTCCTAGATTTAATCTCGATAAACCAAAAAAACGTCTAGTAAACGGTAAACCAAAAAAACGTCTAGTGGACGGCAACATGAAAGAGTTTAAGAGATTATTAAAAATTAGTCCTAGATTTAATCTCGATAAACCAAGAAAACGTCTAGTAAACGGTAAACCAAAAGAACGTCTAGTGAAGAAGTTTGAGAGATTATCGAAAATTAATCCCTGGAAAAATATTAATTTTAATCTCGATAGAGTCTCTGATACATCAAAACGTCTAATCGGTGATAGAACTATACTGGATAAAATCGAAGAGTGTTTTAATGAATTCTACCGAGACGGTGCAGCACACTATTGGTCGACATTTCGAATTATTGATGTCGGTGTTAATGTACCCATCATCCATGCTACTATGAATGATGAAAAAGCAGCCGATGTGATTTCACACCTTGGTGGGCCAAGCAATTCTCAACAGAAGTATTTTTTCAGAATAAAATTCATTATCGAAGTCGAAGGCAAATTGATTATCAGGGATAAATTTGAACCAATCCTTAGGAATAAAAAAACAATCACACTTAGTAGAGATTCCAAACCAGGAATTCTAACTGGAATCGACAAACCATACTACGAGAGATCTTATCCTGTAACAGCAGTTGTTTATGGAATATACCCGCTAAATGATAAACCTGATATTACAAAACTAGCTTCTATGAAACTATCTTCGACGTTGAATTGTGTAGCAACACGGGTAATGGAACACTTCACAAATTCACCCCGAGGAAATAAACTAACTGATCTGCGACGTAGGAAAATAACCGAATGGGAACTGACAGTGAAACAGAACGGTGCAAAGATTTCTGATATAGCTAAATTAGAAACATCATTAAGATTCCCAATAACCGTTATGACGATAACCGGAGAAGTATTACACGAACCGAAATATAAATTACAAGGAGCGCCAATACAAATTATTGATCATAACGAACACGCGTGGACACCTGCAGTAACAATATTTTCACGAGATAGAACCATGAGATATATCCCCCCGGAATTTTCCGGTGAGTTCGTCGGGGATGTTTTCTATGAAGAGAAATTATTCGATGCTATTCACGCGTTGTGTAAGGATGATCCTGTGTCAGTGTGGTTAATTAGAAGTGATGAAGATCCCGAAATAGGATTCGATCAATTTGAAAGACCAAATGGTGAATTATATCGCGCTGAAGAGTTAGATAACAGAATGAGAAAAATTGCAAATGATTTTTCACCGGAGAGTTTCCATGAAAAACTACTCACGGATAGTTTTAATATTCCATCAGTGGTAGCTCACTTTGCAAGAGAAAAAAACTCATGGCGTCCAACACGAAGTGATTTTCTCGAGGACGTTAAATTGAGTTGCGTCGAATTTGATCATGGAGGACTGTGGAATACAAAATACTCACGTGATGGTATGATTTCAATTGATATATCCGCGTGTTATCCTGGAAGTTTTCTCGGGTATGGGGAATGCTCTGAGTACTTTAAACGATTTAGACAGCCCACGCATGAAATGACTCGTGTTGCGATTAATGGTCCATTGCCTGATTTTGATTTAACTGGATTCGCTCGTGTGATATCATTCGAATTCGCTGCAGGGTTACATCCGTGTAGTTATCTTTGGCTTGGTAGACACCTATCTGAAAAGGCCTGGATGCCAATAGTGTTACTACGATATATGATCGATTGTGGTATGCTAATATCGTTAATTGTCAGTGAGGCGATTATATCCTATCGAGCTCAGAAAGAAGTTTGGCTACCACAACCCGATCTAGATAGAATAATTAGCGAACAGCAAAAACTGTTTCCTGATGGAAATTCGAAGAATTTTAGTGAAGAAGAAATCATGAATTTGTGTAAGAAGGTATTTGAAATTAAAAAAGAACAAGCAAAAGATTTTGGACGAAGAATAATCGGTAAATTTACCCACGGTGGAAGATACGACAATGCAAAATACTCTTCGCGGTTGATCATATACGTCGCTGAATACGATTTTATTGTAGCGGATTTAACGAAACAGGGAAAACTTGTATCCCGTAAGGATGCTTTTCTATCCAATGGTGAAAAATTAGGTACGGTTGTTACCTACTGTGATGGATATAATTCCCAGTACACACATTTGAGAAGTTCTATGCTAGCCTATGCTTGCATTAATCTATTTTCGATGATAAATAGATTTCCTAATACCGCAGTTAGAGTAGCCACTGATTCGATGTATACACACAGTAAATATAAATCAGCTGTAGCGGCATTCACATCTCCGGAGGAAGCGTGTGGACGTTGGCGATTTAAAAAGGAAACACTACATGAGTATTGCGAATCCGCAGACGTTGCCATGGATGATAAATATCTTTGTTGTAACCGTATTGAAATTCAATCAGAATTTTCTAATGCACCACCGGTATCTGATCCCGTATGTAGATACAAGACAATTTATTTAAACGGTTGTGGTGGGTCAGGAAAGACAACTCGTGCAATCGAATTATTTCGTCGGTCAAACATGATTGTGTTAACACCGACTCACAGACTCGCCAGAGAGATGAAACAACGAGGGGTAAATGCCTGTACTTATCATAGTTTCTTTCGATTGAAGGGTGACAAATGGACTCCTGAGCGTATGGGTGATAAATTCATTCCTGAAATCATAATTTGGGATGAAATATGCACAGTATCATTAGATGTATTACAAACATTTCTCGAGTGGTTGTTAAACAAAAACACAAAAGTCGTTATGTGCGGGGATCACGGCCAAGCACCACCATTTGTCGGTGCATCCTCACATGAGTTGCTAAAGGGTTTTGTAGACTATTACGAAGAAATTAACACTGATTATAGATCACTTGATGAACGATTACGAGAATTCAAAGCGCTAATTAGATTACAACCGGATAGAATTCAGTGTGAAATAGCGCGTGAAGTGATTTCAGAGACTCCAATGAATGATTTTTGGGAAACGTTGAGACCAAACGATTTGATAATTGCGAGTAGAAAAATTGTCAGAGACGCACTTCAGATGAAGTTATTTGAATTGCATAAAGAAAAATTTGCAACACTTCCAGTACCGTTGTGTTATAGGCCTTCGGATACACGAAAACAGAATATCGAAGTTGATATTCCAGGACAGAGTGAAAAACAAATTCTCGTATTAAATGATATTGTGCTGGTTGATATCAGCGTCGTTGAAAATGCATTGTGTGTTAATAAGTCCCCGTGGACGCTAGGATACGCAGCGACGATACATTCTTCACAGGGATTGACTATATCGGATACAATTGTTTGGATGGTAGATAATCGCATCGAATGGTCAAATTTGGTCTATCTTGCAGTATCCAGAGTACGAAAAATAAATCAACTTCGAAGAATTGTCCTGACAGAGTCAGGCGATGATAATGACACAACAATGGATGATATTGATGTTAAAATTATTGATAAAACTTACAAACAACAAGACAAAAAAAAAAACAACGAGAATTTGACATTGATGCTGGATTAATAATCACTTTGAAGAAACAACAGAATAATCACTGCGCAAGTTGCAATTGTATAATGCGTTGGCGTTATTCGGATAAAGAGCCTCGCCAATTTACCGTAGACAGAAAAAATAACAGTCTCGGTCATGTCAGAAACAATGTGATGTTGACTTGTCTTGAGTGCAATAGACGCAACGGCGCTAGTTAAGACCCTGTGGTGGTAATTGAGTATCGTCAGGAATCACTTGGAGTTGTTCGCGTGTAAAACCCCGCTGAGGGGCAGTTGAATCCAGTTTATAGACTAGAGGTCTACCAGTTGATCGTGTTATAGTAGATATCTTGTGTGCAGTAACACTCCAAATAGGATCAGTAGCTCTTTTTGTGCCACCTTCCAGCTCTCCTGGTTCGTATAAATACCTAACAGTGACATTACTACCAAGAATTAGTTCTTTGAAATCTTTTTGTGAAATCCCATGGATTTCCATTTTAGGTACAGACCCTTTCTTAATCGCGTTGATAGGTTTCATGTTAATTGTTCGAGTAATCTCGTTATTCAGTGCGGTAATCACAGCTGGTAATCTCTTAACCCATTCACGGGATCTTTTATCCTGAATAAACTCCTTCGCATATTGATATCCAAATAACCGCTCAGCAAGAGTCCGATTAAATCGTTCAACAATTGCCTGATCGCGATGTAGCGCAGTATGCCCTCGTCTGATGGTGACATTATGATGTTTCATCGCTGATAAAACAGCGCCTTGAAATTTCTTGCCAGGATCAACCTGCAATAGATTTGGCCAGCGTAGTGGGCCTCGTCGATAAATCCTTTCAAATGCAGAAGCTACTTCAGTTGATGATTTTGTTTTCAGCGGCTCTACTTGTTTGTATCGACTCGCAACATCAACTACGGTTAGCGCGTATTTGTAACCGTTGTCATGTGGTAAAAACAATAAAGCAGCCTGATGAACTTCATTAGGGACAGTCACATCAAAATGCGAGTAATTAATTTGTTTAGGCGCTGGTAGATAAATCTGCCATATAGCTTGTTTGGATAACCAATTAGCCGCAGTGGCCTTTTTCACTTTTGCGGCGCTAGCGAGTTTATTGATTGCAGCGTTACCCCGCCAGTATCCCGTCGGAGAATAATAAATAGATTCCATGTTGTTATTAATTACCGGCACCTAACATCAATTTGCTTTTCATAACCGGTTTAATTAACCATGAAGCTAATTTTTCTTTGAAAGATTTATCAGGAATAGCATTTAATGCATGAATTAATTTCACATCTGCTAGATGCCTGTGTTGCAAATCACTGCTCTTATCTGAAACATCATGAGCATGACACGCCTTATCAATAGCGTTTATCGGTTCTTCACCGGGTTTGGGTTGATTTTGATCATCAAGTCTGATATCTGATCGTGTTCCTGGGCCACAGTAGCTATATCCTGGAAGGTGCTTTTCTCCGGAGTACTTTGCCCATGGGGTTCCAGGGAGCTTTGCCAATTTGGCTGCCTCCTCGTTTTTTTTTAAAGGTTCCTTGGTTTTACCAAGTGAAATAAATCTAAATTTCTTTGTACCACATTGTACGCATTTACCAGAAAGCGCTGATCGGTTATTTTTAGTTGTAATCGTCATCACGTCATCTGTGCCAGTACGCGTTTTACACTTCACACAATATAGATCCATAATTTATGTATAGAGATATGGATATAATTGATTTTTCAGCGACTAAAGCAAGAGAACCGGTTAAGCATCATGCAGCGCTACCAAACTCTATCCGGATGATTATAATCGGGCCATCTGGATCCGGCAAGACTCAATTGTTGCTCAATTTAATAATGAGATGGATGAAGTGGGATAAGTTGTATTTAATTGCCCCTAGCGTAGATGATCAACGATGCTATGAAGTACTAAAAGATTTTAACGAAAATGCATCAGAGATTAAAGATGAAAACGTCGTTGATTTTATTACCGATATTGACGAGGCACCATCAGTAGAAGATCTCGATGGAAGCATTAACAATTTAGTCGTATACGACGATGTGATGTTAGATAAACAAACAAACCCAGCTAGAATAGTTTCCCGAGGCAGGCACAAAAACACTGACGTGATATATGTCACTCAACGCTATACACAGATTCCAAAAGTGATCAGAGACAACTGTAATATTCTAGCTGTATTAAACGGCGTTGATACTCATACGTTACGAAATATTTGGCAAACTTGTTGCTGCGGTGATATGGATCATAATCAATTTAGAAATTTCTTTAGTAACGCTCAGTCAACCCCGCACGGATTTGTAACAATAAATTTACATGATCCTCGGACACGATATCGTATCGGACTTGATCAAATATTCGGTTGAAATCTTAGTGATTTTCATCGTAAAAAAATTATTAACCAGAACTGAAAGTTCAGCAGCAGAGAGGGTGAATGACAACGACGTTGCAATCAAAATCGATTGAAAAATCGTAAAATCTCCATATGGCTAATGGAGATATTTTTTAGTTAAAATATGAGATTTTTTAATCAATTTTGGTTAAAGTGAGATTTCGAGGGAAGGCTCTATTCTTCGTTTTGAGGGTTTCAATCGATTTTTTTTGCCGGAAAGTTGTGAGGTTAGCCCTCTCTGCTGCTCACTCACAACCATTCACAATACATGAATAAATTAAATATTAATACCAAAAAAACCACAGATACAAAGGAATCTCTTGGACTATACACAGATCCAAGGAACCTTTACAAAAGTTATATTAACGCAAGTATAAATTGCGATAAATAAAAACAAACATCAAACTATGCTATCGCACGTATGGATTGCGACAACTAGCACGAACATATACATGTATTTAATCAAGTTGCTAACTTTTATTGAGATTCATGTAATCCCTTGAAATACTACTGTGATTTGAAGTAACTATGTAAATATAACAATGCATTCAATTGTACTAAAATTGCAACACACACATGTGTTTCTACCCTGTATAACCGAACGATTCACCAACTGTTGAATCGCCGCCCAGTTTCCCCGAATACCTAGGGTTAACCAATACTTGCCCTTCACGGATCCACCACAGTTATACGTACAGACAGCATACAGCATCTACTAGAACCTTCGGTCACAAATACCTAGATGCCACCCCGGATGTTTACACCTCTAGACAGCTCCGACACTCAGACTTCTAGATTTCCGGATATTTACACATCACGACAGATGTATACGGACAGACAATCCGACAGACAGACAGTCAGATACCTCAATTTGATCCACAATCAAATGGCTCAATTAATAACATTCAGCTACAATTCAAAGACATTCAGAGACGTTCAGCTACAATCAGATACGTTCAGCTACAATCAGCAACAATTTCAGCTACTATAAAGACACCAAACTAATAATAGTTTTTTCTAAAACAATCCACAACTTAGATTACACTAGTACATTTAAAGTCTAATAGTGACTAGTAATTCCAAATATTCCACGTTTAAATCTGCATTGTAATAAAGGCATCATTACCGGAAATGATTAACTGAATAAAAATTCACAATAAAACGAAATATAAATTTAAGACTCATCGCTTTGGCTGGAGATAGAATGACGAGCTATCTTTCCTGTGATAAGATACTTTTGGTCCCGTAATATTTATCAGAAATATTCTGCCTTATATACCCTCAAATAGGTGAGCAGAATTCACGGCAAAATTACCGTGCACCCCGTGATTCTAATGTTCCTGACATCAAGTGATACGAAGTCAGGCACATGCAAATCGTTACACGCCGCTTACCTTGAAAAAGCATTTATTCACCCCAGGTAACGCATGTACGACGAAACAAAAAAAATGGTAAGATTAGTTTGTAATTCAAGAAAAAAAATTCAATTTTCTCCTAATTCTGTGACACAGTATATAATTTTATTACAAAATGAAAACATTTCTGATTAAGTATTGATATGTTTATTGTACATATTTAGTTTACGTATTAGAGTTTCATCAAGAAATACTCTATTCAGTTGTTGATTAGACTAAACGAGTTAGTGACCTTCAAATTAAGACAGATACTTGCTAAACTTCAAGATAGGAGATCTGGTTGCTTTGAATTTTCAATTGAAGCTACCAATATGATTAGGAAGTGACTGACTTCAATTCCAAATTGTAATGTATTTCTGTAACACCATTGTTTTCATGAGCTTGTTTTTTCTTTTAAGATTATTTAGTGCTAAGGAATACAAAACTTGAATAATACTGATCATATACTCTTTATTGACTCCTTCACTGTCACCAGGACAAGACTATTCATTTCAGGTACCAACAACATCTTAAAGATATGTGGACATACAAGTCAGTAGACTTTTATGAAAATAGTTGTCTTTAAAGTAACAGTACTCCACAAGGCATAATAATGTACTAAAGGTTAATTTTCTAGTAAATTCATTTGTTCAGTCCCTGTGGGAAAGAATAAAATCTTTTGTCATTTATGCTTTTGTTTGTACATAATTTCTCCAACAATTATTGGGCTGGTGGAGTACCATTTTGGTGCAGTCTACATGGGACTACTGGAGAATCAAGATAAGATTTACTGCAAAAAAGCCATTAGGGAAACTTAAGACTGGAAATTTGAAATTTAAGTTTGCTGATTTTTAAAAACAACATTTACTATGAAAGATATCAAGAAAATCTATGAAATGTATTAGATCACCAAGTTTGAACTAGAGATAGTGAACAACTAAATATATTATATGGAAGAAGACTATGAGCAAATAAAGGAAGCAATTGCAATATACGTTCAAAGATAAGCACGGGTATGAATTACTGAACCACTCTGAAAAGATTCATTGGTTGATCTCTTCAGTAAAACCTGCCTACTTACTGTAAGCTACCGCATTGTAGCTAATGAATTTTAATCTGGGAAAACTAGATTTGACTGGTATTTTAATGAACCATTCTGCTCACCTAAAATGCTCACCTAAAAGTTTAATGAATTGTAATCTGGGAAAACTAGATTTGACTGGTAGTAATAGTTCTCCTAAATTATTATGATTGGGTGATTATTATCGAAGAAACATTATGGTGTACTACAACTTACTGGATTTTAATGGGCAAAACATCATCTCTGTAGCCACTAGGTCTCACCAATTATTTTTTAATTATAATATAAGACATGTCTTTTAGAGTAAGTAAAAATTTATAAATTTAACCACTTGCCATTAAATCACTAAAGATGAACCTCAGGCAATCTTTGAAATAGAATTTTTTATGATGTTAATATCTTACATTTATCTTGTTAAAACTATGTCAAGATTTAAATATGTTACAAAATATCATCATATAGAAGTAAAGTTTTACATAATTATTAAAATGTACATTTGAACTTGAAACAAACGACCCTTTATGTTTGTGTTTACTGTTATATTTAAAGCTTTAGTCACTTCTCTTATGTGATGTCAAAACAGAATTAAAAATGAAATGGATAATCAGAGTACATACTTGATAATATGCTTTTTATTACTCTATCAGACCTAAGTACCATCCAACATGTGCCTCCTATCCTTTTTATGAAATATTCAAATAAAGACATAATATCAACTGCAAGCTTTTCTTCATTCATTTTACATTTCTTTTGCATAGATTTCTTGGTTGTACCGGTTATACATTTTAGCTGTACTTTATTTATATGCTGCAAATAAATGTTTATGGTTTTCTGAAGTTCAAAGCCTATTAACACATTAACCCCTGGAGAAATTTTGCTGTTTTCGCAATAAATGCTTTTTTTCTTAAGAGGTTGCTCTCCCCGCTGATTTTCACAGACCATTCTTAGGGAGGACCTCCTGCCCTATTATGTTTGTGTTTGCTGTAGATTGAATAAATTTTAATTTTTGATATTTTATTATTGATTTTGTATTAAAACAAACCGTAATTGTATTGTAACAAATTTTTGGGACTATTTCTGAATACATTCTAATAAATCGACTTGCAAGCAATATTCCATTAGACAAGTGGCTTGTTGTTCTAAAGAAAATGTTTTTCATTGGTTAGTTTGCTGGTGCATGAGCAGAACGTGAAAAGTTGGACTCGTTTTTTTGGTGCTTAACACCATCAATTTTCGTATGGAGGAGACTATTCAAAATATACACCTTATCCTACTTTCTGCACAGGTCCACCTGTCTGTGTGCGCTTCAGACTGGTCTACCGTAGATCTGAGGCCTTAGTCTAAAATCTGGACACAAATTTGGATTCCGACCATGGGAGAAGTTCAGGTGGAAAGAAAGATAAACAAACCTATGTTTATCTCTCTGTTTTTTGTAGTGCAACTAAAATGTTCAGATTATTTGGTATAATTGTAGAGCGTAATCTGTTCTCCTTTCTATAATACCACCCACTTTAGCGTATCATGCATGACCTTTATGCTACAGACCTTGGAAGAAGGCTACAACCTCATGACATGTAAACTCATCGCTAGGGAATAATGTGTTTAGTTGTTTCTTACAAAGATTTATATATACAAAAAACACACTGGTAATGTGTATTGAATTTTGAAGATGCAGAATTTATGTCATGACATTATTTTTTGGTAAAACTTGACAAAGCACTACCTGAAATAATACAATTTCAGAAAGTTCTAAAGTTACATCAATAATAAGGATGTCTAAAGGCCATGTGGTTGATAAATTTATTGAATGTAAATGGTGCACAAGAACTTTAAGACTATTTAGCGCTATACAGTTTGTTATATGTAAAAGTTTTAATATCAACCAGTGATACAAAAACACCAAATAGTTGAAAGTAAAACGGTAAGATGTTAACAGTAAACTACATGTATAGTGCTTCCTGATCATCGGGGGATGTAAATGGTGTATGTTAATGAAAACAGATTAGAAGATGTTGAAAACAAGGTATTTACAATACATAAAAATGCTCTAGGTATTATCATTCAAAATATTGATATTTAATAGCAAAGTGGTATTATGATTTTGATTCTCTATTCATTTCAACTGGATTATAGCTCAGAAAATGTCTATTCACTAGAAAGTATTCTGATTACACATTTATTAACAGTAGGGTTGTCACACATTAGAATGGAATGTTGATGGATAGAGGTAAAATAGATAATCAACCTAATGAATTTATATAAAACTACTAACAATATATGAATCACTGGGATGGTTTGGTATTATCCCATTCATTAAATTAGAATGTTACACAGTAAGTTCTATGCTCAAGTATATACATATTAAAATTCAATACAACAATAGGAGTCAAGCATTTTGTTCAAGCACATATTTAGCCAATACTGCATGTACTTCTTATGAGTAATTTAGCCATGCATGTAGACAAATTTGGATTTCTAATAGTTAGTACTGTAGGTTATACAAAAGAAAACATTGCATGCAATCGCCAACAATATTATAAGCTTACATTTATACAACAGTATGGAATGAACACTGAGGAGGATCGCCAAATATAGCTAATTATAGAGCTTTTAAATTCTAACAGCCATACATGCAGCTGGATTGAAAAACTGTTGCTGAAACTAGCCAACGTTTGCTAAAAGAACATTAGCTGTGCACCAGCCTCACTGAGAATGGCAACAGGAATTCTAAGCCAAATTTTGGCTAAGGATACATTTAACCAAAAATTTGTTTTCTGCCTAAAGGTCATACAATACATTATGGAAAGGGACAATATTGCAGTTAGCCAAATTTGGCTAATCATAGTTACCTAGAGTTTGATCTTTTGCAGCCATACATGTGGGTTATTCTAAAAGACACTAGCCACATTTTGGCTAATTTCTCCAAATTTGGTTCCTACCTAAGGGTGTGAAGAAAAACATTGTAGGAATTAGCCAAATTTTGGCTAATTTAAAACCTGCCTAGCCCTTCCAACATACAGTCAAGCTATTGAATATTGATCAAAAGCACTTCCAAGAGTATCACTATATGCCTTTTCTACGTTGGGTTAAGATATTGTAGCCACATCAGAGGACTGATTTGAGTAAAGGGAAAAGCTCAAGTGAAATCGGAAGATGTTATAAGTAGTATGTATCGATGAATATTTGCAGCAAATATGTATAGGTATTTAACATAAATCAGAGTACATATGTTGTGCAAAATAAAATACTCAAAGAAAAAACACAAAAGCTCAATATTAGAATAAAAGTTTACTGTTTTCACGAAATTTAAAACGCAACCCACGTTTACTGAATCTTAATGCTTTTTCTTGTCATGGGCATCGTGTCAGCGATCACATGCGGGCTGAATATTGAAACCATCTATAGGAAAGTAGTTTGCATTACACGTATAATTGAACTTTAGCATTATATTAGCATTAACGATTATTGGTTCATATTCATCCGACTAGTTTTCACAACATGGAGCAACTTTGCTCACAGCAATGTTATATGATGCATGAGACGTACTAACTAAGAACATTTAGATTTCAGGTCTTAAATCAGTGAACATACATTATAAAATAAGATGGATGTAGCAATATAGCTAATGTGATATGGCTAATTCTCTTTTATCATTACTCTTGATACAAATGTGAATGGGTAACCAGCTAAATATGATGTTGTGAGAATTACACAGGTCAATATGCTTAATGAGGACATTGGCACTAATGCGTTTGCCGAGTACATGTTGTGGACTGACTGACGTAATAATAGTAGATCGAAGAAGATTGACAGTTACAAAAAAAGTTGGTTTCTATATTATTCAGAGCAACGTTTATTGGTATGATTAGTTATATATATATATATATATATATATATATATATATATATATATATATATATATATATATATATATATATATATATATGTATATATATATATATGTATGTATGTATATATATAATGCATATCATAACAATAAACTTTGCTCTGAATAATATAGAAACCAACATTATATATATATATATATATATATATATATATATATATATATATATACATATATAATATATACAAAGAATACAAATTATAATGCATATAACAGTCCTTTCAAATTCACTGGATCCAGAAAGGGATCACGTTTGTCAGGGATTGGTTCTGTATGTTCTGTATTTGCCTTTCATAAAGACTCATTAAAAGTCGAAAGCGCTTAGGCTAGAGTGATTCTAGTTTTACTTAAACCCGAGTGAGACACTAATGTAGACTGAAAGGTAGAATTTAGACAGTAAAATACACAAAATCTAATTTATTTCAGGTTGTTTCGTGTAAATTTGTCCCATTTCCAAAAACGATTATTACCTACTATGGGCATCAAGATTTTAACAATTAAAGGTTAACGCAGAAACACATTCTGCACTCAAAATGTTAAATTTTTTTCGCGACAATATAAGCCGAACAAAGTATGAACATTAATAATAACCTACGGTATGGTATGGTTTCCACAAATTCATTAACGCTACAACCTATTCCGTATTAATGCTCTAATTGTGTATGTGTTAGCACTGCTAAACATTTGTTGGAATCATGTCTAAAAGGTTTGATTTTCAAGCTACATGCAATTAAATTTATATTTCATATATTTCCTTGAATGTTTCATGATAATCCAACCATATTAATTTATAAACGTCCTTAACAGTTTCACGATACTAAAGAATTGTACTCTGATTTCAACCAAAAATACATAAATATAACTAAATCCCTTTTCACTTTCGAAGGACGTAATTGTAAACGTAGAATAACACCACTTTTCGTCATTTCAGTATATAGTCATTTAATGTGCAGCAAATAAACAATGGACCATACGTTGACACTATTTTATGTTGATAAATGTCTCAACAGTCCATACTTTACTGTTTGATTGATAATATATCTAATCATCAGTTTGGTTACTCTCACTATTTATGACATAAAAATGAATATTTTTTATTGATTCCAAATGTTATGCCTCAAATTTAATGTTGTGTGTTGAATAATGTTGCGAACTTAATTAATGGCGAAGGTGCATATTTAAAAATTCCAGCAAAAGCTAGATGTAAATAACCGAAGTTTGATTGACCAGTCAAATAGTTCTGAAATAAAGAAAACGTGTATTAAACATAAAACCTGATACAATCTTTGTTTTACGAGACATCTAGTTATATTAATCAATGTAGTATAGTTGTGAACCCTCACGTGCTACAAAGTACTTGAATTGGAGCTTGAAAAGAAACTGGAATGTACTCACAAAGCATATATATATATATATATATATATATATATATATATATATATATATATATATATATATATATATATACCATGTACATCGATTTATGATAATGTTAATCCATTACAAACGAGATTTAGGTATGATTTTGTACGATGTATACAGGAGCTTAATTAAACTGGGATTTGGGTTACTCATATATTGGTTACTCATATAAACGTAAGGCTCAATTTCAACTTATTTTCACACACCATGACACTCGGTTACAACATATGAAGCTGACCGATAATACTCTATATCGTAGTTAGCTATACGTACATGTTGTCTCAGTTTATAACTTTCTTGTCATATTTATCCGAGAAAACGATGTTGAATCCCCATTTAATATCTATAATACCAACAAATAACTTCCATCTCTTCAAAACTATAAAAATATGTTTATCATCTTGTAGCACAACGGAATTTCTTAAATAAGCAACAAGAAGATTAAATGAAAATAAATTCATGAAAATGATGTCAAAACAGCAGAAGGGTTGAATTTCTCACTTTTGAATGGGACCGCATGTTGAATAAAGGCTTCCTACAAGATCGAGAAAAGAATATTAATACATTCATGAAATTAAAGTTTCTAACTAATGAGAGATTCTCCATTTGGTTAGTTAATTGTATTACTATATTTGTTTGGCGTGGATGTTTTCTAAATTTAATGATATTTGTATTTACCCGTTGGAATCTTATTGGTGGTGTGTTCAGTCCTTCTGCTGAGATGATTAACCGAAAATGTCATCAAGAGCGATTAGATTGTTGCTATAAATTATATCATATTATATATCAATAATGGTAGGATAATCATTGACAACTCGTTTGGCTCGAGAGCAACTAGATGCGATTAAGACATTTATACCCGTCTGTGATTCTGTTAGACAAGAATTACAAGCGCGGCAAGAGTCCCAAGTTGATTTTACAGAAGGTACAGAACAATTTTTTAAACCTGTCACAAAAGCTACTGAGACAGTTGCAACTGTCATTAAAAAGAGAATATTTTTCCAGTGTCTAAACAAACGACAAAGCAAACTACAAACATATCAGAGATAACTAAACAAACAAAAATGATTTTACGAATCTTCCAAATGAAATAGATGCTGAACCACCTCATTCTCAAGAAATAATTGAGGATATTAGTAAAGTTCATGCTGATATTGATACAACAAAAAGGCTAAATATTAAAAGAACCAATACAAGATGAAAATGAGGCTAACATTGAATTGAATAATATATTTACAAATGTGGGTATTATATTTATAAAATAATCAAAGATAGTAATACAGTATCAAAACTCGTTGTAAAAATATTAATACAAATTATTTTTTTAAACCCATTACATAAGTCATGATATAGATGAACATTTCGTATCTATCACGATGTAAATCGTGTTGCATTTAATGATCAAAGATATACAACTTATATTAAAGAATAAATTAATATATTGCAGAAAAAGAAATAATTGAGGAACAAGAGGCGACAGTTAGTGAATTTTATCCACTAACTATGTTGGGGAGTGGTCTTGTTGATTGAACTAACAATATTCTTTATGATATATCACGATTTAAAAATTCTTATGGGGGTAAACGGTTGGAAACAATTCTCCGGAAATTATTAATGAAGCTGCTGATATTTGTCGACGATTTTTTCAAGGCTCCTGGTGTAATCAGTAATACTGGTAGTAAGGAATTCTCATCAATCATGGATAAATTAGTGCGTTTAATGACAAATTCACAGCAATCAGTGACATTCAGAGGACTGAAGTTATGTCCGAAGATGTCCGTAACATAACAAATCATGGGGTAAATCACAAACAAACAGCGCTGATACATCAAGGGAACGGTGAAGAAACGGAAATAAAAACACAACATCAAGTTTGATATCGCATTTTATATGGATGCACCAGTTAAGCGAGATGGATCTGTACGTGATTATCAACATAGTCCTTATAGTGAACATTCATCTGATAAACAAGAGAGAATTGATTTACAAGTTCATGAAACAAGTCGATACTTTTACCGTATATAGCGTTTAATGAAATGCTAATTACAACGCTGATGATAAAATCGGCTTTGTTAACAAAGGTGTAATGGAGTCATTTAACAAAGCTACATACTCGATTGATGAAAAAGAGATTGAATCATGTCTTGAAAATGTTGACGTTGCCACGACGATTCTTGGTCTTGCGAGGTATTCTGATGACTACCCGATATCATATGGGTGATCTTTAATGTCTGCCAAGGACAAATCTGATCATCCAGACCATAATAAAACAACCATGATTTGCGTGAGAGCGGGAGTTGGAGACGGACAATTGGACGCAGTAGTATCAATGAACGGTAATTTTCATTGAGGATTTTCAGCACGTAAATCAATGTTTTTATGTATGATTCCATTATCCCATATATTTGGATTTTGTAGAGATGTTGGCAAGGTAATTTTAGGTGCTAGGCTCAAAGTATCGATTGTTAGAAAAGGTAATGACAATAATGCGTTATGGAGAGCTAATGTTAAAGTTGTGCTGACAAAAATATATTTATGGATGCCAACATTAACTGAATCGGCCTCATATTTCAACCTTATTAGGTAATATTCTTACGCGAGTACAAACATTCGGTGACACAATGACGGGTGAACACATCATGAATTTAAAATAAATAACATCACTTGGTAATCCAACATCTGACACTGACTGACGCGGTAACACAAGTATACACAGGTATCACAGACAAAAACATTTAAACATTTAAACATTTAAACAAAAACAGACAAACATTCGGTGACACAATGACAGGTGAACACATCATGAATTTAAAATAAATAACATCACTTGGTAATCCAACATCTGACACTGACTGACGCGGTAACACAAGTATACACAGGTATCACAGACAAAAACTATCAACGCTATGGACCCAATATGATCCTCATGTTTATGCGTGTACAAATCTCAGTAGGAATTTTATTGATGAATAATTTCTTTGGCAAACAATTAAATCTCTCTCTGATGAAACTTTATGAAATTAACACGAGCATTTACACGATTAATTAAATACAGGATAATATTGTTATTGAGTTTCCTGCTATCGTTGCAAGGCTTGATAAGATTAAAATAACGCATAAAGAATATACCAATAATATGCACTCGATTCAACAGAAAATGTTGTCCCGGACACCTCATATAAATACTGTTCAACTTACCACATCTGTCAGAGGCATCTATAGATTCACTCTGATTTCTGATTTACAATTTAATATATCATCTAGTATGTCCACCGGTGTTAATGTTGCATTTACAAAAAAGTTGTTGGATCAACTGAATTATTTACAATAACTCCCAACAGTGGTAATTTCGCATCATTATCTATCACATTTTGTAGAATTTGCAATTGATTTAAGTACATAATATATGGAGGTCCAAAAATATCGATACAACCAAGCACTTGAATGACAGACCGAACTGAAGACCATCGTTGACTTGTACACGATAAAAACTAAACAATACCATCGACGTATAATCGTCGTTGATATGATCGTGTATTCGATGTATGCGGTTCTTACTGTAACAGGTATTGTACTATCTGCGATAACACTTATGTGACCGGTTACTGTAACAATTTGTATTTAAATGGCAACAACAATAGCTGGCGCTGCTAATATATTTTCAAAAAAAGTATGTTTGTGCACGCATACAAAATTACACGATTATATTGTAAAATTACACACTGTGACGAAAGCTTTTTCAAAATTATCTCTCAATGATGGAACAATATCAGATATTGAATTTACCGATATTAATAAACTATACAATGAAGCAATGACTAACGCTGATTTAAAAGATATAAAAATAAATGCAGCTGACTCCATCTCTTCTTTAAGATTGAAGAAATCATCACCATTTGTGGAATTTGGAACTTCAAACACCTCTAAGTCTCCTGTGGACTGTGGACTGATGGTTGTAGAGAGTTGTTTTACAATACTCAGTGCATCTTTGTGCAACGTCACTCGCTTCTGTGAGACATTTTCCGTTGTTGTTTTGAAAGACACGTCCTCTTGGCTGCTTATGTCTGGCGAAGTATTTCACAATACATTTGGGAATACCTTTTGCGGTTATTCTTTATAAGATTGCTCTGTATTTCTGTGCGATTTTATCCAATACCTCGTTAGTTTGCTTTAGTCAAATTTATTCTAATATTGTTGTTTATTGTACATACACGAGGCGTATTATTAATAAGACGTTAGTCCACCCATGAACAATACTGGGAGACACTGATATTGAGTCATCAAAAGAAATGTAATAGTCCCTAACTGCTCTGATGATTCTATTGCTAAAAGTTATTTGGCATTTTTGCAAATGTATCTCTACCTCTTTGATTCCTTTGGTACCTCATACAGATGTATCTCGAATGCCCTTAGCATATAACTCTCCAATTATTACGTACGATCAGTTGACACTTTGACAATAGTGCCTGTCTATATTTAACACACAAAACCACAACTTATCTTTGTATTTGACTATCCATGCTTTGTGACTAATGAAAACATTTTTAAATTGTATTATTATAATTAGTCTAAGTCATGCTCATACAAAATTAATGCAGAAAAGAAATTTTCTATGCTTATATCATTTTCTTTATCTGTTTGTTTGCTCTTAATGTGTTTCAGCTTATGACATAACGAACATGTCCGTTTGTGTAATTCCACAAGTACATTTCCTCAAATTCACTTTCTAGAAATGTAGAAAAAATGTTGCCTAACTTCGAAATGGAGCAAGTAATGAGATTAAGCTGCTTATATTAATATGAATTTTTAACACAACTCCAGTTAACGTATATGTATTTAGTAACTTGACATATACGTGAATACAATATATTTAATGTTAACATTCAATTAGTGAACTAGCATTGTTAGTATGTATAACTATGCGCGAGTATGCTTCAGAGGATCCGGCAACGTTAGAAAATGAAGAGCTACATGTTTGTTATACCACTAATTGTCTTTGATATTAGTCATCTGACCGTAGAATGGAAATCACGACATCACTCACTGGATAAGAGACTTGACTGAATTTCTATAAGCTACGGATATGTTTGTTTCAGTGTAAGAGGTTTTAATGTGTTATACACTTGAACGCAAACACATGTTTGTAGTATTCCAAAACCAATGTCAGATGGGGATGCCTTCACACGCCACGCTCTTCAAAATCTAACTGGAAAGAAGTCATGCCCGATGCATATTAATACCACGATGGCAGTTTCAGTATTGGACGAGAACAATCTTCAGCCTGCAATGCCGATGGTATCGATGGCCTAATAAGATGTAAACACGAAGTGGAACGCTCAGTGAAGCGTTTAAAAAAAATCATTACTATGGTATTGGATGGATACCAGCTCGGAAAAGACCAAGCAACTGACAAAACAATATGTGGTCAATGCAAATACGAGTAGATTGACATACCCTGTGCACTGTAATACGCTTTATGTATGTATGTAATACCAGCTCTAATGAAGGTTCAATATCTGATGTTCTTTACTGGTCAACAGTACTGGCAAGCATGAATTGTAAATGGAAGGACAGTAGCATCACGCTTATGTCGACGTACAAAATGTATGCACTAACACGGGACGCTAGCAACATACATAAAGAAAATATTCAATGCCTTATAGAGCAGATGATCTTGAAAATCTGGTGCTTTGACCACATCTCTAATGTGAAGGTATGAATTAAATACAATTGGACCACATGAAGAGATGCACGCAATCGTAATAAAACTCAGACTAAGATGACCTGGACACGTCTCACACATGTATAGCCTATCCAAGACAATTATACAGGGCACAGTGTGAGGAATGGAAAAGCATGACACACATACATAAGAGATGGGAAAATATAATTTAAGGCAAAACCACAAAAGCTTTGGTGAACAGGGCAAAATTGTTAGATATTTCTGCTCAGTAAACAGTACTGCAATGTTACCGGAACAAAAAGACTGAGGTATCGATATTTTTGGTGCATCGATGACGTAGTATTTGCAACAATAATTTTGCACTGCATCACATAAACAAATCTCGAAACTATCTATATAGTTCAGCATTATTGATAATTCAATATGTATGTATATTCCTAAGTATATTCTTTTTTATCAATTTCACCCATCTGCATTGCTCTGTATCTAACAATATTCTCTATTTATTCCCAGACAGAAACATTATAGTTTAGTCTGTGAAGTAGTGGCTATAAAGATGGCAGCTTTCTTGGTTGTTAATACTTTACGGAGGCTTCGACAAATGAAACGTAGTATCAAATAGTTATAAAATGTAACGATGTCGTTGTAAACTATTAATATACAAAAAAAAAAAATAATATCTTGCTGAATAATATGTTCGCTCTTAATATAAAGGCATGTGTAGCCACAATCGCAAATGATTTATCAAGCCTCACGAATTAAAGAAAATAAGGCAAAATATGTTCATCAGCAATAATTCAGGATGTATTAAACATTATAGAAAGAATTAATGTTACTAGCTCGCTTTGATGTAAAATGCATTATGGTGTTTTATTATGTCCGTGCATACATCAAACTGGCTTGAAACAGTGATATGTTGTTAAGTTACTATTGTATTTTCATAAATGTACAAACCAAAGGTCAACATTAAATACTTGTACCATGTGTACAGCTCGGACCATCACAATAAATTAATACTAAAATGAAACGTTGTATATATATGCAATACTATCTAAAGTCTTATTACATAACACACATTGTCTTGTTAGTTTTTATTGTTGAAATAGAGTTCAGAGATTATTTAGTAAATGAAAATTAGCTATTTTGTCTGGTGTTGTATTGCGATAGTTCTCAAAATAATGTAAAATTAAGGTTTAAGTCATTTCCTCGTTACCTGCTTGTAATGCCATAGCTGTAGATTTGAAATCAAAACAAATATTAAAACTATTATTGTCAATTATTACTAAATTGATTTGTTAATCACATTTATGTAAAGAAGCGATCACTATCAAGTTGTGTAAACTTCAATAGGCATGTAATTGCCCTACAATACAAAGCTTAAATACAAAGATACATTTTAGAAAAGATGTTGTTCACCATGAAGTAATATAAAAGCTTATGATTACCTTCCAGTGGTGTTCGAATAAGGATACAGCGTTGAAAGATTTAATGTGCCTGTACGATTGAATGCATTAATATACGAATGCCCTTAAGTGTGATGATGCAATAACAGTTTTCCGTTTAAGAACAATAATATAATCCAAAATGACCTTCTCTGAATTCACTTCCAAAATTAATGTTTCTATCCAAGAGTTGTATGTAAGTGCACTTTGTTTCTCCATTAAATATATGCATTTGAAAAAAAATGACATCCCTATGATTGATATACGCCTCAGATGACATTTATGTAATGAACAATGTCTTTAAAAAACAAGATTATATCTAAACGAAGAGAGTTGCTATATGACAAAGTTCATATCTAGAATATTCTAAGTCATAATTATTCTTGGTATGATGCTAAAATTATTATAATGGACACGGCAAACATAAAGTGTTTTAATCAGACCAAGATAATGACTTTAATATTTAACCCACGTTAATAGTGCACTATTAACTATATACAATTTGTTTACCCAAATATAACCAACGTCAGTGTTTCACGTAAAAAACAACACGAACAACTTGCATCTGGAAAAAAGTGACGTCCACAATACATTTATCCGAATCACATAATAAAACACAATGCATGTAATATATACTTAGGATAAGCACATTTATCCGTATCACATAATAAAAAACAATGCATATGATATATACTTAGGATTAGCACGTTTACAAATTTACATATTGACATTGTTGTAACTTTCATAATCTTAACTATAATTACATACCAGTAATAAGTCTAAATTGAGATATTCTTAGCATTAACTTTGAAATAATAACGAAAAAAGGAAACCTTCATCATAGTATAGTTCGTTCTACGTGACACATGTGATTATACATATAAATACCCGTATACATCTTTACATAACATAAACACACATATATGCATTTACATCAGTATAGAGAGAGAACATACCAACGTTTAGTGTCCGTTTACTAAACTAATGTTTTCTACTAATATGAAAGAATAAACAACTACCGCAAAATATTGCCACTAACCTTCTCGAGAGTCTCCCCCAAGTTAGTTAATTTTGTTTCTCTGCTGATGTAATTTAAATCAGTCGCGAAACCAAATATATTGTGAAGACCGATTCGATAACGCGAGATGGGGTAGTATAAATGTATTGTTATAAATCCGGGTGGGAAGTTTGTGCACGCGATAAGTTATTCAGTTTTATTGTATCCATATATCTGCTAAACCAAGTCTGATGAATATATCGTACGGTATGTATATCAACGTCATTAAATACATCTAAAATATTGCCGTTAGAACTGATCATTTTTGGTATTTGTGTACCCCGCTGATCAGCATAAATCACCTAACTAGTTGTATGCTACCCTCTAGGAAATAATCTAACTTGTGTGACTGTTTATCCCACAAATGTATTACCAACTATTACAACAACAACAAAGATAATAGATCGGCACAAACATGAAAGTGTGAACCATTTACTACAAAGACATTTATATTTATTCCAAACAGTATACAAAACGAGAAGGTGATATGGGAGCAAAATTAGAAACATTACCGGCGAAATACCCAGTAGAACAACAAATACCAGGATATACATATTATGGCCCTTAAACCAGACTTGATATCCAACAATCAGGATCATCCAACGCCAGGTGACTATCCGATATATCCATGTTCTGTGGATACATTTTTACGGTTCGTTCTTGTGGAAATATTGTTACTGCGTTATTCCACGCGTGCGCATTATGATCGATATTATGTATTAGATCTCCTCTCGAGATGTACTTCAAATCGTATGAATGTATCGTGTTATAGTTTCTACTATTGTTTAATATTTCAGTATTTTGTTCTAACTTAGATACATCGTTAAATGTATCTATGTTTTATTTCTCTCTTCAAATTCGGCTCACTCGTTTGTCTTATTACGTCTTAGATCAGTTAACCGATATCTAGGTATTGCGTTTGTAAAATGTTCGAATACTTGCTCAACTACTCATATAATTTTTGATACTTTAATCGGAGCAGGATCATTAATGTCAGGTTTATTATTCATTGGATATATTCAATACATAACTGCGGATACGTGGTATGCTTGTATATATGGTTCATCAATCACAGTCAACGTTACTGGTTTGGAATTATTACCTAACACAGAGGTTTTGTTGTTAACAAAAACAGAGTCACGTTTGTAGCGGATAAATCACACAGTATAATCTGTTTCTGATTGCACAATACCTATTATTCTGAAAATATATATTTGATCTTTGGAATAATCAATAATTGTGTTCGCACACTCATGGTTCATTGTAGAGCCAATGACTTCATCGAGACCATCGGCAATGGCTTTGTCATCGCGTATAATTCAAAATGTGGACCATAGTAAGATGCCCATCATCAATAAATTTATTTTTAGCACTCCAAGTATTAATCAGGTTATTATTCTCAAACATAGCACTCCTCAAATGGCAGGAGTGATTCTATGAGGGTCAAATCTTGATTCCGAAAAGGGATCTTTCCAAGGCGTGATTGTGGATAATCTCTCAAACTCCGCCTTATTATATTTTAATCAAACATTTAAATAAACATATTATATATATATATATATATATATATATATATATATATATATATATATATATATATATATATATATATATATATATATATACAATGAATAAATAAAAAAGAATCAGTATAAAGTGGTTGATGATAGTGTCTTCAATCCCTTGTAAAATTACCTGTGTAAATGAATATTGTGGACAACGATCACAAAGTGTAAGACGAGGGAATCGTAGTTTCAAACCGTGTTTACGACGTGGTGTTCGAATTAGAGGGAACCAACAGGTGTGCATAAAATTTGGCAGTAAAAGATACAGAGCGTATACTCGATACTATGATTTTAAACAAAATGACAGTGAACAAATTGTATGACACATGAAGATTATTAGTTTAGATTTGTAAACTATAATTTAAAAAAATAGTATTATTTATAAATGGAACAAAAGTAATTTGTGAGACAGCCTATCATCGAGAACTATAAATCATTTCGTGATGGTGTAGTCAGAAACGGTTGACTGAACATTTCAGTTAGCGCTGTAGACACTACAGGTTATCTCAGATTTATTGTTGGCAAAAACATTATCTTTGTCATAGGTTCATATACGAGAATTATTAAGGAGTAATCAAGGATAGTGTTGTGATCGATCACTTACTTGATAATTCTCATGACATTTTCCAAGCTATTAAAAGGCGCGAAAATTGCCAAAATAGGGAGGTTGTAAAATATATAAAAATAGTTGCGAAGATTCCGATTAGGTCTGTGAATACAGAGATAGACGAAGAATATATATTTTACTGAATCTACACATAATTGTATCTCATTTTAATGCAGGTTAGATTAGAACTATCTCAATAATCAGAACAAAATTGTAACTATAAACAAACGTATTAGACAACTATAAATGATTATAGAAAGTGAAAGCAGTAACGTTTCAAAGCGTAAAAAGTGAAAGTCGGAGTTTAATTCCATTGCTAAGTCAGCGTAACCATCTTATCCGAACAATATTACTAAATATTTTTTTCATTGTCCAGCATTAAAATATTACTAAATATTATTATTCCTTACTAACTGAAAGTTCTGAAAAGGTAATTGGTCCTAAAAGTCACGACAATTGTCCGAATTGCACATTCTGATTGGGTGTGTACTAATAGAAAACGTGAAACCATCCGATTTGCTGATTGTGAGTGGGTAAATGGTTGTAATCTTATCACAAATACAAAATTCTCATCACAGGGGCTTTTCCGAATGTATGAGTTTAGTTATCCGACTGAGGGTGTCATGAAGATTGGATGTAGAGATTCACTTGTAGATTTTCCCGCGATAAAACCACCAAATTACCGATTTGGCTAGTACGTTTGGAATGTATTCTCAATGTTGAATTTCGTCATCAGAGATATACCGGGTTAAGTTTGTTTGTACAATCAAATATCCAGGGGTTACTTGAGGGGTGAATGTATACAGAATATATCACTGCTGAGGCCTAATTTGATATTTCTGTGTTTGTCTGATAACTTCCATCAATTAAATCAAAAACAAGATTAACTGCAATTGTTGAGGTTATAGTTACGATTACCGCTGATATGTGTCTACCACCATTGTATGGATCATTGCTGCATCGCTGTATATATGCCGGTGGATGTATTTTTCTCCACTCCGCAAGTATTCAAGGTAAGAAATCATCGAATATATCACTGGTCGATTTCGTTATTATGTCTGCGTTATACCCGGAAAATTGACAATTTGGTAGATCCGCTTCTGTTTTTTAATATGCAATTAACAGTTCTTTTTTATATTTATTTATGTAATAAGTATCATCGATTATTGCGTGAATAACCGGCATGTTAATACATTCCATAAAACAATACGAGCTGATTTCATGATTCAATTTGTTTAACGGTTTCATAGCGCGAACTTGCTATAAGAAAAATACATTCAGTGAAACTGCTCAAAGTTTTTTTTCCCCGCTGTTTTCATGTTCTTAATTAATGATTTAAAAAAATCAGTAATTTCATCTAGGTGAATAACCATACTTAGTTCCTCCTCTATCGAGTCAGACACAAAAAAATTCCGTCTGTTCCATCTGGAATTTTTGTTTGGTGTGCACATACCAGTGAATTATTTGTCTGTATAGTCCCGAATCATTTTGACCGGATATTTGCACAACAATAATATTCTCGCATTTGTGCTCGTGAAATTTTCTTTACAGCTGGGAAGTTTACGTTAAATTCAGGGTTAGTGGAATTAATTAATATAATTGTTGTCTTTGTTAGCGTTGTCTTAACTACAATCTGTGTTAGGTGTTATTATTATTAATTTATTTTCTATATCTGATGTTGTTTCATCATAAATCATCGTTATGACCTCACTATATGATATTATGTCATCCTTAAGACTCGATAATATCAGCGAAGATAATTTGGAATATGCAGCCGAGGCTGTATTCGACTTTACGATATACTGGTGAAGTTTGATCTGGCTACAAGTAGATATTTTGTTTTGTAATTAGATTAAGAACACCAACAATTATTGTTGGCCCTAAAACGCAATTAGTTACAACTGCTGGGGCAATTCCTAATGGTGTTATTGTCGATATCAATACACCTATTCCAGCAATAACAGCTGACACCGAACACACTATTATATCAATAATGACTACACGCCTGCGATATTTCTATTATTTGTTTTATTGTTTACTCTTCATTGATATAAATTAGTTTAGTTTGCAATTCACACACTTGATTGTATATATAGTGTTGCACACTGATTGGAGCCTTCATTATATTCTGAGCTTAAACTAATTACAAATGGTGCATACCATGTGAGTGATGCTGATGCTAAATTATCACTGCTAGGGCTATTCTAGGTGTTTCAGTAGATCCAGTGTCTATTATTACACTAACATTATTAACGCCGGTGGATATACTTGATGATACATTAATCTGCTAAGGTAAACTCAACGTTAATCTGTATATACCTCGAACAACATCAGTAATATTAACGGTTTTATTTTGAGGTGTCTAGGTGAAAGATCTACACTGTATCGAGTACACATTATTAATATTTTGTTTATCTGGTATCTTAACCTTATCACGCCTTTCGGCGATAGCTGGAAGATTACTAACAGTATTATCCTGTGCTCGCATAATCTTTTCAATACTCGTCTTGATATCAGAAAGTTTCATGAGAACTGTCAGAGGAGTTTCAAAGAAATCAACTACGATTCCTTCTATTTTTTTTCACAATTTATACGGATATTTGCAAACGCATTTCACGAACGTCAAACACTACCCGTAATATTAATAATATATTGTCTATGGTGCTGTAGTTCAGATCTGATAACTGCTGTTTTCTGCATCCTTGTTGGATATTGCATATCCGAGTATGGCTATTTAATTCCAGTTCATGTTGAGTTTGCCTGTCATTGTGTCACCTGAATTTTGTACTCGCCCGCTAATATTCTCGGATAACGTTGACATAATAACACCGAGTTTAATGTTCCGTTATTATAAGACACAGCTATGCCATGTTCGTTTACTAAATTAATTTTAACGATAATATCTAGAAAGATTACTTGTTTTTAATTTTCCGCATTTGCAAGATTTAACAATTCTAATAATGCATTGTTAATGATTCTGTAGGCTCTCTTTTGACTTTTCAACAGCTTGTTTCTCTTTCAAGAACGATCTCCCTTAAATATATAACATTATAAATTTATATATATTTAAAACGATAGAGAAAACTCGTGTATTCGTGTACAACTTTATTGGGTAGTATGGTTGATTTCGATACAATGACATGTACAGCAATTGCTTCACGGCCGCATAATCGTGGGTCAGTTGTTGGCCATGATGGCAATGTTCAATACCAGACCCCTGCTTAGTGAGGATTGACATGCACGATCAATTCTTTTGGCGGTGTTATCCCGTACGAATCGAAAGGAAAGTAATTGATCTCGCATATAAACACCCCTAGTTTTCTATTATTTTAATTTGTAGCAGCATCGTTTAGTTCAAAATTTGACATTTTGGTGTTTCGCATCGACGGAAAGTCTCAGACCTTTTCGGTACTAATGGCGGGTGGTTCCTGGAAGTCCCATATCCTTCCCCCTTTTTTAGATCCATTTTCCGTTGCTTTCTTAAGTGCCATATATGCCGCTGTCCCAACTGCCCCTAACGCGACCGCTTTTCCAACATAAGGAGGCGTGGCGGAAATTAACAATAGTATTGCCTCAGTTAGTGAAAATATACCATTTGATTTAGTTATATTTGAAATAGTACCGGCAGTGAGAGCTAGTTCGAATCCTGTTTTGTCTTTCTTAGCATCATTTTATTTTTTACATTCTGTCAGTTATTGTTTATTTTGACCACCAGTAATCTGACTGTTTTACCGTTTGTGTATTTCCAGATTTGTTCACTGACGTAGTTTTGAGTTTTTTAATCTGACCCTGAGTCAGATTAGCATATGACATTTATAATATTGCGCGTTTTCTAATTTGGAAAACATTACATGTTTTCTACTGGTACATCAATGATGTCAGCACCTTCAAGTAAGATCAATGTATCCCTAAGTATAACAGCACTTGCACTGTAATTAATACCAGCAGGATTAACACGAGTTCGGAAGTGTATATCAACGAGTGTCTGTCTGGTTAAATCAAGATGTTCAAGAGAAAAATAATAGATCGGATATAGATTTTGAAAATTCAGTGTTGTGGGGACAAGAGTGGAGTAAAAAAAATACTTTTTCACTGTGACAAATAGACTACAGTGGCAATTATTTAGAAAGGCAGATCTAAGAGTCCTGATATTATGAAACTTATGCGCCGTCTGACTTTCACAGCTGCTACTAATGGATTTGTAATATATTCTGAACATATACCAGGGAAGAAAAATGCAATAGCTGATGCATTATCTTGTTTACAGTTTACACGATTCCGGCAGCTGACGCCCACAGCCGAACATCAAGCATGTGCGTGCCCTCCTCCTGCAAGACTACTGCTCACCTAGAGCCTACCGTGAGTTTCTTGTGGGATTCGTCTTTGACCACGGGCACCAGATGTGGGTATTCAACTGGATTCAAAACCTTTCAGTCTTTCTTGGTAATAGTAGGATTGTGGAATCCAGGATCTAGTTTGCCACCTGTGGTGAATCAGGACACCTTTATTTACTTTGTTGCGCATTGTAAGCAGATGTTGCACATGACATATAAAACTATAAAACTTTATCTTGCCGGTATTCGGCATTCATACTTACATCTTGATGTCAGCACACCATTATTAAATATCAGCTCCTTACTTAGACTACAAAATATTTTGAAAGGTGTCAGAAAGGTGCAAGGTGATTCTCGACAGAAACGTCTTCCTATTAAGTATGATATATTGTGCAGTGCTTAGAACACTATGGACTGAGTGAGTACACTAAACTCTTACTTCAAACTGCTTGTGCACTTACTTTTTACGCTTTTCTACAGCAACTAATCTGTGTATGTTGGATACAATATTCCATATGGATAAGCGCCTATTCGTTTTGCATCTTAGAGCATCCAAGACTGATGTTTTCCGCCGAGGAGTGGATCTCAGTATTAATGCTATGAATTGTGATGTCCTTATATGCCCATACCGGGTGATAAAGAACTTTCATCGTCTTAGGACATTAGCTGGAGATCGCCCGTGTGTTCCTGTTTCTCATAGACAATTGTAGCGCTTTAAGTAGAACTTTATTTATCACTACCGTTAAGGCTATTTTGTCCAGGTTAGGTTATGATTCACATTGTTATAATGGGCATTCCTTCCGCATGGGCACAGCAACCAGTGCAGGTAAGGCTGGGATTCCAGACCATCTTATTCATACCTTGGGTCGATGGTCCTCAAATACAAATTGCAGATATATTCATGTGCACCCATATACAATTAGCTTTGCCCAGAGACAAATGTCACAGCGTGGGCTTCAATAAGTGGGCCTTGTTTGTGTAAATACTATGCATACTTATATATATATATATATATATATATATATATATATATATATATATATATATATATATATATATATATATATATATATATATATATATATATATATATATATATATATATCCTTACATTACTTTAAATTGGGGGCCTCTGTTAGTCACACTGTTCCATAGTCACAGCTCTTCTTTCACTCCGTTTGGGTCTCTGCCAAGCTTCATGGATTTCACAACTTGGCTTCTTGACCCCAATTTGTGTCAGTATTTATATATACTCAACTATTATGCCCATATATACTTCATACCAGTTTAATACGGCGCATGTATGGAGTACATGTTAATGTTTGTTGTCATGGTGTCCTCAGAATCAGACTGATCGAGTTTCGGTTATCAGATCCCTATATACCTCGTATCAGCCCTTTAGGCTCCACATAGAGGTGTCGGACACACTTCACACCCATCTAACTCCCACAATCACCTGAAGCATTCCATTTCAACAAGAACAAAGTCAGAGCTGGGCTGGTGCAGTGTGATGTGACAGGACTTGCCCCCGTTATGCCAAAGATTATTTTAAAGGTGCAATAAATAGTATATTAACCTATTTATTGTGTCTTGTTTAAACGCCGGTAACTTCTGCGATATCTTTTAAAGAGTTATTTTGCTGAGACCGTGATGATATCGTATACGAGTTGTTGATAATCTTTCTGTATGGGGTTTTAATCAGATCAATTTTAATGACATCATAAGGAATTCCACCCATAACATCATTTCGATTGGTAATAATTGTTTCAATGTTCGATATAATATCGCTAAGTTTAATATCAATAATTATTGGATTTTGCTATTCAGTTAGGAAACTATCCATGCTTCTTCGAAAAGTTATAAAATGTTTGTGCACACAATCAGTTCTAAATAATGTCGTTTCAGTGTTAAGTGTTGTTAATGAATCTGTTGTTGAGCGATCATTATTATTGACATATTTTTTGTTACAGCGTCGATAACTAATTCTGATTCTCCAAAATCATTAATTTTATTATTAGATATATTGACAGAACCTATCATTGTATCGCCGGTTTTAAGAACTCGCCCACGAATGGTATCTATTATGGTTGACATAGTAACACGTGGTCTATTTTTTCGGCTAATATCAAATATAGCTTTAGCAGCAGAGGGGGTGAACAGACCACGTTTTCAAGCAAAAATAATGCTTCCTACGAAACCTTATTTTAACCGAAAAAAAATAAGTCTCCATTTAGCAAACGGAGACTTTACGATTTTTTAATCAATTTTGGTCGCAACGATGTGGTCATACACCCCCTCTGCTGCTGGAACTTTCAGTTCTGGTTAACAAAAATAATAAATGATTTCAACCAAATATTTGATCGAGTCCGATACGATATCGTGTCCGAGGATCATGTAAATTTATTGTTACAAATCCGTGCGGGGTTGACTGAGCGTTACTAAAGAAATTTTTAAATTGATTATGATCCATATCACCGCAGCACCAAGTTTGCCAAATATTTCTAAGAGTATGAGTATCAACTCCGTTGAATACACACAATAAATTGCAGTTATCTCTGATCACTTTTGGTATCTGAGTGTAGCGTTGAGTGACATATATCACATCAGTGTTTTTGTGACGCCCCCGGGAAAATATTCTAGCTGGGTTTTTTTGATTGTCTAACATCACATCGTCGTATACGACTAAATTGTTAATACTCCCATCAAGGTCATCCACGGATGGCGCCTCGTCAATATCAGTTATAAAATCAATGGTATTCTCACCTTTAATTTCTGATGCATTCTCGTTAAAATCCTTTAACACTTCATAACAACGCTAGGGGCAATTAAATACAACTTATCCCACTTCATCCATCTCATTATTAAATTGAGCAACAATTGCGTCTTGCCGGATCCAGATGGCCCGATTATAATTGCACGGATAGAGTTTGGTAGCGCTGCATGATGCTTAACCGGTTCTCTTGTTTTAGTCGCTGAAAAATCAATTATATCCATATCTCTATACATAAATTATGGATCTATATTGTGTGAAGTGTAAAACGCGTACTGGCACAGATGACTTGATGACGATTACAACTAAAAATAACCGATCAGCGCTTTCTGGTAAATGCGTACAATGTGGTACAAAGAAATTTAGATTTATTTCACTTGGTAAAACCAAGGAACCTTTAAAAAAAAAGAGGAGGTGATATTGCAGCCAAATTGGCAAAGCTCCCTGGAACCCCATGGGCAAAGTACCCGGGAGAAAAGCACCTTCCAGGATATAGCTACTGTGGCCCCGGAACACGATTAGATATCAGACTTGATGATCAAAATCAACCTCGACGTGGTGAAGAACCGATAAACGCTATTGATAAGGCGTGTCATGCTCATGATGTTGCATATAGGAGCAGCGATTTGCAGCAAAGACATCTCGCAGATGTGAAATTAATTCATGCGTTAAATGCTATTCCTGATAAATCTTTCAAAGAAAAATTAGCTTCATGGTTAATAAAACCGGTTATGAAAAGCAAATTGATGTTAGGTGCCGGTAATTAATAACAACATGGAATCTATTTATTATTCTCCAAAAGGATACTGGCGGGGTAACGCTGCAATCAATAAACTCGCTAGCGCCGCAAAAGTGAAAAAAGCTACTGCGGCTAATTGGTTATCCAAACAGGCTATATGGCAAATTTATCTACCAGCGCCTAAACAAATTAATTACTCGCATTATGATGTGACTGTCCCTAATGAAGTTCATCAGGCTGATATATTATTTTTGCCACATGACAACGGTTACAAATACGCGTTAACCGTAGTTGATATTGCAAGTCGATACAAAGAAGCAGAACCGTTAAAAACAAAATCAGCCACTGAAGTTGCTTCTGCATTTGAAAGGATTAATCGACGAGGTCCTCTGCATGAAACAATAGTGTTTTCCATTCATTGAAGTAAGTAGGTGGGTGTGGTTAAAATCACTATGTGCGAGTTGTATTTTTCTGTGTGTAAAAGTATTTTATTTTCCTTTTTTCTGTATGCATTTTTATAAATATAATGAAAACTCACTTATTGTTAAGTATACATGTCTTCCCTCCTCTATATTGATCGGTATTCATGTGACCTTCAGTACAAACGTACTTCTGTTTCCCACCCTGTATGATCGGTATTTCACTGATGCAGGCATGCGTGACTGATATTTACAAACAGTTAAATTAATTTTTTTTTGTGTACTTAGTATTTTATATTTCCTAAATACGATGTGGATATACAGTAAAATTGTCTATTTTAAAAATCTCTTATTGTTAAGTATATCAGAAGATATATATATTAAAAAATCTCTATTCTGTATGACTATTCCGTGGTGTAATGGTATCGTGTTTGTCTTGTAAACATAGATCTATCAACTACGTGTTCGGTCCCCATAGCAGATACATTATTTGATGGCGAAACGGAAGATGTTTTTTTCTATTAATTGAGGGGGAGGGGTGGTCCCCCTCGGCCAAACCAACATGGCAACCCATGCTATCGCATTCTCGGTAGCGTGGGTTGGTGTTTTTTCTAACTCATGCAACCATGAATTCGATTTCATGGGTTGCCATGTTGGTTTGGTTTACCACGCCCACATCATTACCATCATCGTTCCATTGAATTATAATCCATCCTTAATTAAGTTAATTAAGTACATGTTATGCCTAAAATTTGCCACAACACTCGAGTGGAAATATATATGGCATTGTGCCGTCCATGTTGTGATGTTACCCCAAGCATATCTTCTGGGCGGTCTAAGGCTTAATTGGATGCGAATGCACCCAAGGAGTTCCAAAGATGTGTTGTCGTTTCAGTGTTATTTTTTTTTTTAATAATTAGAGATACAGTATACTATATTTATATAAAAATATAAATAATGGATATCAATGATGTAAATGCTATAATTGCTGAAATCTCAAAGTTAAAAAATAACGATATAGTATTATCTGAAAGTCTCGACGTTGACAAGATTACCTCGGAAAATGAAGATATTGAATATCAGTCTAGTAAGGGTCGTTATGTTTTACCTAGGATGTACAGGCTCGTGAAAGGAATTCAAAAATCCATCAATGCTTGTTTGTACGGTAACGACATTAATTTATTCATAACGCTATTTAGCACCGTTGAAGCAATACGTCAAAAGCTTGGCCAAGAATATCAAAAACGAGCTGAAATTGGTTCTAAAGTTCGTGATCTTAGAAAAATGTTAAACGAGGAAAAACCAGTATCTTAACCACGTGAGTGTTACTAAAAAAAAATAATAGGCTTTCGTAAATAATTTAAATAATTTATTTTTTTTTTTTAGCGTTTTTTGTTACAAGTGTAACACTTGTCACATAGGATTTTCTCCTGAAAGGATACTCATCAGTCTGGACTTGCTCATGCAGTTATGTGCATAATGGATGATCTGGTTGTAGCAAGTAATCACCGCGACGCCTCCATTTTCACGTAGTTGTTCTTGTTGCCGCGTCGTTAACACAAATCGTTCATCGCCATTCTCATATATTACAATTCTGAAATCCCCAGCGATGTTATTTCTGAAACACTCGCGGATAGCGTCGTACAGTTTAACCCTGTCGAAGATGAATACGTTAGCTTGATGGTACATTATTTAATAACTAAGTTATTTAATAACTCATCTTTTAATTGTGATGGAAACCCAAAGGGTTTTACATTTGAAGATTCAGTTCACAAACAATCTATGGTAGGTGAATCGCTTACAACTAGATTAGCCCGAGAGCGGCTAGCAGCAATTAAAAAGTTTATACCGGTTCGAGATAGACTTCGCGAAAAACTTCAACAACGACAACAAGCGCAGACTGACTCTTCTGTGTCAAGTGAACAACTGTTTACTCCGATAACAAGTGCGACCAAAGATGTAAAAACAGCAACTGAACGAGCAATATTTGGGGATATTCCTGAGGAAGGCAAGCGACGAGAAGTGCCTGTTCTTGGTGTGCTTGAAAAGATAGCAGCAGAGACCGGACAAACACGCGCAGGAATACAACAGCTATCCAGTGATATAAAATCTCAACAAGAGTATGAACGATTAGCTGATATTGATGACGAAAATCTACAATTTTCCACACCTGATTTACAACCTGTTGATGTCGTCACCCCAAGAGGTGTTTCCTTTATAGACAAACTCACCGAAGGAGCTATAGCAGAAATCAAACGACCTGAATTAATAAAATCCGAACATTATAAGATTTTTTGAAATTTTGCCGCCCAAAGCTTTCATTCCAGAAAAGACTTTTTAAAAGACGAGTATAAAAACAGTAGAATAAGCCGAGATGAATGGGCTGATTGGTTGTATAAAACTAATAAGGGGGTTGGCCGTTTAAATAAAAGAGAATTGGGATATAAAGAATTTAGAAGGGGAATTGAAGAGCATGATGAAACTGGTACAACTGAGAAAACAAGCGGAAAGGGATATTCGATTAAAAATCCAAAGGATGTCTTTGACTCTACTGTGACATGTCCTGGTAATATTCTCAGTGATATATCACGGTTAGAGGTTCCCATCGGAGGGAAACGAGCCGGAAATAACTGCGTCGAGATAATTAACGAGGCCGCTGATATCTGTAGACGATTATTTGCTGGTGGTATCATGGACATTAATGTATATCGAGAACTTATTGCTGAATTAGTTGAAAATCACAACGATGACAACGTCATTGATGACAACGTCATTGATGATGAAAATCCAATGGATGTAAGCGATTGATCACTAATTGAAAAACTACTAGTTTTATAACAAGATGATTATACACTATAACCATGATAAACCCGTAAGCGTCTACGTGGTGAACTCACGATTGCCTGTTTATCGCGCGTGGTACGAAGATGGTTTCGGCAATACCCTTGCGGGGTTATTTACAAGAATGGCTCCCAAGGTGGCGCCGTTAGCTAAACAATTATCAATGAAAGCCATTGATATCATTCGTGATAAGGAAATCAATTTCGTTGGAAATCTTGCTGGAAAGGCATTTTCTGCTGCGAAAGATAAAATAGCATCATTGGTGCGAAAGAAACCAGGAATGACTAAGTCGGTGATGACTTCGTCGGTGGTGAAACCACCAGTGCTGCCATCAACTACAGTGATGCCTGCAAAAATCAGCAAAGTAATAAATAGCGCAGTGAAAGAAAAACTAGCGCAATTGACTTCGTCACAATTGACAGCTTCGCCAGTAACAGATAACGCTATCATGAACGCGATAGCAGGAAGTGGTTTGAAACTAAAAAGAAATTCGAAGAATTTTCAAAGACGATGATTACAAAGATGAAATTGCTTTGCAATTCACCAATTGAAAACACTAGTATGTTATAAATGTTTAAACGAACAGCTGATCCCGCTTTTGATATGGAATCCCCAATGCGAAAAGACGATTCCGTCCGCGATTATCAATACTATTCCTATCATGCAATACAACCCGACCTACGATCGCGAGTTGAACTTCAAGTTCAAGATACCAGTAAATACTTTTTGCCGTGTGAAGCATTTATCGAAATCGAAGGAAAACTCGTAACAAATGTTGCAGATGATACCCCATATGCAGATGACCCAAATATCCGAGTTGGGTACGTCAACAGTGGCATAATGGCGTTATTTGAAAGTGCAAGATATCTCATTGATGGCAAAGAAATTGAATCAATAGAACGCGAGGTTGATGTTGCAACAACAATAATCGGACTAGCGAGATATTCCGATGATTATACAAGATCGGCTGGTCCGTCTATGATGTTTGCAAAGGATACTACTGATAACGCTGACCACCTTCAATACATTAAAGTGTTAACACCGCAAGACACTTCAGTTGATAATCAACGAGAAGCAACTAATCCAGAACGTCGAGCTAGACCCGGAGCTGCGTTTGATATTCTAAGAAGGTGTTAATGGTAATTTCAATCTAGGGTTTGCAACACGAAAATTAGCATTGGAAGGACAAGAGAAAAAGTTTTCGTGTGCAATTCCACTCCATCACATATTTGGATTCTGCAGAAATGTCAGAAAAGTCATCTATGGAGCCAAACACACAATCGCGTTAGTGCGAAAAGGCAATGACAACGATGCAATTTGGTGTACTGGTGCCGCTGAGGGTAAAGTTAAAATAACTAAATTGGTATTGTGGATGCCAGTAATGACCCCATCAATTACCAGAGAAGAGCGGCTACTCTCATTTATGGAAACAGGTGGCAAATCATTGCTAAGTTGGCTAACAACAACGACTGATGTCAAACAGGATAATGTCGATGATATATTCACATGGCACCTGGCATCAAAACAAGGCGTTTCAGCTCCACGTCATATATTTATAGCGTTACAGAATAATGAGCGAGTTGGTAATCAACAACGCAGCCATATGATATTTGATCAGTTAGGTGTTAGAGAAGTCTCGCTGAGAATAAACGGACAACAAGAACCAACCGAGGATATACAACTTAATTACACAGAAAATCATATAGCACGTGTATATCATCGGATGCTGTCATATATGGGTCGTGATCAAAACGTTGATACTGGTTTACAAATATCGCAACTAGATTTTAAGAAATTGTATCCGATTTATTACTTTTCGCTGGAACATCTTGATTTAATGAGACAATCCGTTGTTGACATACATTTTAGGGCTCGTATAGCTCCTGGTGGTGTTAATTATAGAGCGGTTGCTGTCATTCTCAGCGACAAATCAATGTTGTTAGAAGGGGTTGGCGGACGAATGAGACTTGTTGATGCACCAGTGGAAAATCTGTAAATGTAAATGAAACTTGAAAAGTTTCCATAGGATTTCCCCAATTAGATCAATTGAAAGCATAAATGTGTTTTACAATAAAATGCCATACAGTGTTGTTAGTGTCAAGCTGACTGATGGTCAGGTCAAGAAATTGCGATCAAAATCCGCTAAAGAATGTGGAACCACAATAACGTTGAAACCAGCGCAGATGTCCGGCGGTACACATAAAATATCATTAACGGATCGTCAAATAAAACATTTCAATGATGCATTGAAAAATAAGCGAGGGGTTCAAATTGATTTTTCGAAAGCCGCAATCGCGAACATGATAAAATCAGGTGGTATATTTCCATTGTTAGCCGCAATACCAGCATTGATTGCCGCGGCTGCCCCAACGGTGGCGAAAGCGGCGGCGTTGGGAGCCGTTGGGACCGCGGCAGGGATGGCATTGAAAATGGCAACTGGTGGATCCACGAGTGGATCTGGGTATAAAAAAAAGGAAAAGGGGTTGTACCTACCAGGAACACCGTATTCATGGTACAGCGGCAAATCCGTGAACGGATCGGGTCTAAGAAAAATACCAGGAACGGTTTATTAATTCAGAAATCTTCGATTTCCGGCCCAATTGTTGAGGAGTCTATGACTGAGGAACCTATGGTTCCCATGTCCAATTTTGATTTAATTGATGCTGCTAAATAAATAGCGATAAAAAACTTCAGAGGGGTTTTTATGAGAGATCAATTACCGAGAAAACCAAATAACGTTGAAACCGGTATCATCAATCTTGATAATAGCAGCGGATCGGGAACTCACTGGGTTGCATACGCGATTGATCCACGTGGAATTATCTATTTCGATTCATATGGGTTAGCTCCGCCAAGCGAGTTTATGCGATATATAAATTCTTCGATGAAACTCAAAGAGTATCCGATTTTTTATTCCACGCTGCCAACACAACAATTAAATGATCCACCGATATGCGGCCGTGAAGTATTAAATGTCCTCGCGGAGATTTCATTAAAATCCTTTGGATCTCCGTGGAAACCACCTCATATTGTTGTAAACGAATATACGAGTGGGAAATTACAAGGATCAATAAATTGAAAATACTAGAGTCTTTATAATAATGATTGATATTTATGGGCTATCTCTGTCAATGTCGGAACCCACCGCGGAAACATCTGCGGGTTCTATCGAGGATGTAAAAAAAATAATAGAAGATGAAATCGCTGAGACGTTAAATTTAACAAGTGTTGACCCGAACGAAATAGTTGTATTTCAAGATAGCCAGGGTAAATTGAAAAGCAGTAATATATCCGTGAATGACATTTTGATACGGCAGAGCGATGCCGCTGTAAACTCTATTGTGCTTTATTCCAGCGGTGGACGACTTAAACCTGGTGATCTTATTTCTACGATCACCGACGCGATTGCTACGAACGAACGTGAGCTGAATGATTTTATACGAGGTTATAATAATTTTCGCAAAAATGTCGTACATAAATTCTTTGGAACCCCGCTTATGGTTGGCATGACTCTCGCTGAAATCAGTGAGTTTATCGGCAAGCACACTCACAATGCCTACATCGCTAATAGTTTCTTTGGTGTCCCGGCTACATCTATGATGACTCTCAAAGATATTAATATGTTTATGATGAGACAAACAGCACTTAATAACATCGTGGATAAATTTTTAGGGAGAACACCTGTGTCTGAAACCACAACGTCGACAGACCCGACCCTCGCGGAAATTAAAAGCGCTATTGACGAACAAAAGCTCACAAATGAAATGGTTAATAAGTTCTTTGAGGGTTCTAAAAGTTACAATATCACTACGATATATTCTGAACTCGACAGGAATTATAGTACCGAAAAAGGTTTCGGATTCGGCCTCCTTTTGGTTTCATTTTTTAAACGCCGGAATGGAACGATAATGAAAGATACCGAAATCAAAAAAACCTATCTCGACGTTTACGACGATATTCTTAAACTAAAAGAAAAATCTGAAAGGGTAAAGCATGGGACCTTTGATTGGATAAAAGACTCTAATGCTAAATTGAAAGTCAATATCGGGGAGTGGTCCCATGGTATCTACAGGATGACGTTAATCTCTAACAAGCAATCTGATATCATCGTGAAAGGTAAAACCTACTTTGGTGGCACCGCGACAGTAATTATCGCGGGGGGAGAAGAAGAATTTGAGATTGTCGCGGTTGATAACACCGTTAGAAAGCATATAGCCTGGTGTTTAGAATTCGTAGGTGAAGTAAACTACCCCCCCCCCCCCGATCTACTCCCCGGAAGATGGTAATTAATTGAAAACACTAGTGTTTTTAAAATAACAATGATTTCATCAACGCAATGTCGCTATGATCAGGTCAGAGAATTTCAAACTAGACTCAAAACCCTCGCCGAGGAGTATCAAATAAAAATAAAAAAATACCGACGAAGAATCACCGCAATTGATATTACTATGTACTCGGTGTCAAGCGTTCTCGCTGGCGCCGGAATAATACTTGCATCGGTTACAATGATTGCCCCGGTCGTAGTTCCAATTTGCATTTCTGCGGTGGCTACAATCGGGGGTATATCAACCGGGATAGCAAAAAAGATATCATCATGCAGCCAGAGTAAACTGCAGAATTACTTAATTCAATTTCATATTGCATCAACCGCATATTCGCAGTTATCCCTGATGATATCGTCGTCACTCGATAATACAATTATATCAGATAGTGAATTCTCAGCGATGGTCAGTATTTTTGATTCAGCGATATCAAAATTAGAGCAACAACATGAATATAATAACAATGACAACACCGATGGAATTAGAAAACACGAACCTGAAAACCAAAATGATCTCAATAACATCAACGATATCAACGATATCTGATACTGAGTTCTCAGTGACGGTCAGTATTTATGATTCCGCGGTGTCAAAATTAGAAATAAATCATGAGTATAATAACAATGACAACACCGATGTAATTACTTCAACGAGTAGTGGAGAACACGAACCCAGTACAAACAAGCATTATATCAATAACATCAACAACCCCACAATTTAGTGTGAACTTCCCTTCTCCGATTCCAGTGCGCGAGATCGCGCTGGCAAAATTACGAGTATATCATAGCTGGCCTAATATCAGATCGGTTGCATTTGGTGGTCAGCAACCCAATAACGCACTGGTGTTCTCGTATAAGAATAAGCCCGATGGTACTCCAGAGTGGGAAACTGTTTCGTTACCAACTGGGTCGTACCAAATTAAGCAAATCAATGCTGAAATTCAGCGTAGAATAAAATCAATCACTGGAAAAGAATCAAAAATAGCTATTAATCTTCATCAACCGACGCTCTCGTCGTCGATCGAAATAAGCACAGAGGGATACATTGTAGACATATATAACAGCTCGTTAAGAACAGTGTTAGGATGGCCTGAAAAACCACCGGAAAAATCAGCGACCGACTTAACCACGGACATACAATCATATCATGAAATCAATCCAAGTTATCGAGATAATTTATCTGATATAAGAAAGGAAAGAATCGCCGATAGATTTATATTTACCAACAAAGACACATTGCAATGGGATTTTATCATTAAAAGAACAACCGACTCATCTGTTACTAATTCATTTACGCTAACGGACGTCCGTGATTATTTTGATGAGATTAAACAATTATATGACACACAACTAGAACAACTATGGAAAACAAGATCGCAAAAACACATTGAAATAATAAATCAGCTTATATCGGACATGAAATATATCTATGAACTAATTATTCAAACAATAATTAATGACAACAGCGACAATAAACAACGATTCCTAACCGATTACAATATCACAAAAGACAATATGCGTAATTTCAGGTTTCCGAAATACAACGCTGATGAATTAGCAAGAATTGTTAAAACCGATATCATCAAAGCGCTACAAAAATCAGACTCAACTGTCCTCTTCAGGTATAATAATGATCCAGATGGTGGTGGTAGGCATATCGCTCCGTTCAACGTGAATATTTCAACGGTGATTGCGCTCAATTTAGTATGTGATGCAATTGAAGGAAGCTATCAAATTAATCTAGAGCAATCAAATCAAGCTCAGCAGGGATATATTCTTTATTCGTTTGCACCAACAGCTCCTCCAGGATTCCTAATTATTGAAAACCTAATTAATCCTGTATACATGCGATGCCATAATAATTCGTTAACGAGAATTAATTTCCGACTTACCGACCAGTCAAATAATTTAATTGATCTACGCGGTGAGGTGTTAGCGATTAGTTTGTTTGTGAAATCCTAAATTGCTTTGCAATTTCAAAGGATTTTCGTCCTAAGGACTCGATCAAATATTTGGTTGAAATCATTTATTATTTTTGTTAACCAGAACTGAAAGTTCCAGCAGCAGATGGGGTGGATGACCACATCGTTGCGACCAAAATTGATTAAAAAATCATAAAGTCTCCGTTTGCTAAATGGAGACTTATTTTTTTTCGGTTAAAATAAGGTTTCGTAGGAAGCATTATTTTTGCTTGAAAACGTGGTCTGTTCACCCCCTCTGCTGCTGCTTTCCTATTTTCAATTACTCCGTTAATTCTGACAATGACATCTTGTAATGAAAGATCGCTAGTTTTTAATTTTCCTTGTTTATCTTAAAATACAAAAACCACTTCGTTCAAATCTACAATTGCAAGACTTAATACTTATGATATTTCATCGGAAACAATCTTATGTGTTACACCCTTAGGGATTCCGCCAGTCTTTTGATTTTTAGAAGATTGTCCATGAATATCATCCATTATACGTATTACTAGTATATGAACGAACTTTTTTCTGCCACGGAAGGGGAGATTTCGAAATAGCGCTGAGTACATTAATTACTTCAAGGCCGCTTGATCCGTCATCCTTTGTGTTGGTAATGTTGAATACCAGATTCGAACTCACATATTATCTTGCCCAACATATTTTAGAAACTCAACTGGTTGAGCTAGTTCGTACGAATCAAACTGAACAATTACACGTGGATAAATCGCGTAAGCAACCCAGTGAGAACCTGGACAATAATTATTATCAAGATTAATAATACGGGTTCTAACGGAATTTGGTTGTTTTGGTAATTAGTCATGCATAAAAACTACTCTATTTTTATATTTAGTTGTTCAGCAGCATTGAGTAAATCAAACTTGACATTGAACTTATAGATACATTCATGGAAATCTGAGACTTTTTCCTAAATAAATTTCTGGTAATCTCAGACCCCTTCCTATTTATATCCTTGTCCTTTTGTTACTTTCTTTAATGCTAATTCCATCAGCAGCTCATTCAACACCCAACTAAGCGGCTTTTCCAGCATCAATTAATGCTGGTATTGCTAAAGTAAGAAGATGAAATATACCATCTGTATTAACTAAACATTTGATGGCAGTCGGAGAAAGATAAAATTGAACTCCGATGTTTCACTACAAAGCTTTATTAAAATGTTTAAGTTGAGTATTTGTTAATTATAACATGTTCGGACCGCCACTAATAATTTGACTTATTAACGATTGTAATTGTTTTACTTGACCGGGGATCAGAGTGACGTTAACATGACTGTACGGCATTTGTATAGTTATATCCAGTGACTAATTGTAGCTACTTAATCACACATTGGTAATCGTGAATTTACTATTCTAACTCTGGTTGGTCCATGATGAGCAATATGTACGATCATTTTTTTATTTAATTATTTATTTCTAATCGTGCTCACGATGACTTAATAACTATAATAATCATAACAATTTAATGAATAAGTTCTCGGAAAACAGTAATGACCATGATGCCGCCAGTAAATAATCTTTGATAAATATCAGAGATTTCATTAATTATTTCCCGATAATTATTTCCAGCACGTTTTACTCCAATCATAATTTCTAATCTTTCTACGTCAACGAGAACGTTGCTAGGACAAGTAAAAATACCATTTCCTCCTGACGTGGTCAATGTAGAAAATCACTTCCAGTAGACCCAGTGTTCGTTGAAAAAGTGTTCCAACTGACGAGGAGGAGCGTTTTGGTGTTGGTTCATTTTCAATTAATCCCATCGGTAATGATCGTTATTCAGTTGCTTCAGTTATCGATGTTGGTGATAATGATTGTTGTTTAATAGGAATTTCGGATTTTGGAAAGTTAGAAAAGAGACCATGTTTTTGTTCTTCGTTTTGTTGTTTTTGTTCTCTATTTTCTTTTTCTTTTTTTTTGTTCTTCGTTTTGTTATTTTTGTTCTTCTATCCCTTATTCTATTTTTTTTTTTGTAATCTGTCACTTACTATGTTCGCAGTGACATATCCTACATATGAATTATATCCTTTATCAATTCGACTTAAACCAGTTTTAATTTTATAACGCAAATCACCAATAACTTAATCTTAATGTCTCCCCAAGTCTGTTTAGCAATCTCTTCATGCTGAGGAAGAAGAGATTTAGTTGTTTCAGTAACTGGTTTAAATATTTGTTATGTTTCTACTGCAAATTCAACTTAAGACTCTTGACGTTCTTGAAGTAGTTTTAGCACAGAATCACGAACAGGAATAAATTGTTTGGTTGCTTCTGATCTCACTCCAGCTAATCTAGATGTATGAGATTCCATAACAGGTGTCATTATTGATATATAAGAATGATCTAATTATTGCAGCAGAGGAGATGCACTACCTCAATGAGACGTACCGCGGCAAGCAGCAAATATACAAATTTGCATAAAACCG